>VZQC01015494.1:97468-194498 GCA_009823505.1 Rhizomys pruinosus
CAGATTGTTCCTTAGGCTTAGAAACGGGGCACAGGTGGACGAGAAGCACAACAGTCTACTTTGTCTGGAGATGTCGTTTTGGACTCTGATCAGTTCTGGCTGTTTCCTTTCATGGGCTGACCGTTTGTCGAGGGATAACCTTTCAATCCTACTAATGAATCACAAGGGATTAGATATATGGGTATTTAAACATTGCTAGTTACTATGGTAGGTTACTTTGGTATAGACACAGATGTTTGGATGGTGTGTTAATCCCTGGATTACTTTTGTTTCCTGAGAAAGATGACGAGGTCTTACTGTGGCGTATAACATCTCCTAATCACTAGAGGGTATAAGCTTGTGGCAACATCCATGAGTTATGTTACTTCTTAAAGAAAGCAATGCTAACAAAATATTTTTAAATTTAAAAAGTAATCAGGTTAGTCTAGGGATGTAGAAAATGTAGGTTTTTCTCTAGAATCTATGACACCTCCAGCAATGGTTATTTGGCTATGTTTATGGTACCACACTTAAATTTCCTCCCAATGAGCAGACCTTCATTCCAATTAGACAGCTGTTATCATCCCCAAGATAAAAGTGCCAGTACTGCCTCCATAGCAATAGTTTACTGGCCAGTCATTGTTTATTAGACTATAGAGCTTTTCAGGACCATTGATTGGTTTTCTCCCTTGGTAGCTTGCATATTATCCTATGATACCAGGAGTCTTCAGGGAGGAGGCTTCAGGTCAACTCCAGCTTCATTGCTCCAAGTCCTGTGTCAGAAGTATGGCCTGTCTTCAGTAATAGGGTCTTACTTTTAAATTCTGGGAGGAAATCAAGGGCTTTGGCTATAGCCAATCCTTGGACTGCCCTGACCAACAACTTGAAGGGAGGTTTCTCCTGCCTGACACTGTTTCTTCTTATATAGCTTTCAGCTATACACATGGACTCATATACAGATATTGTATGTATATCATCCAGTAGACTTTAAAAAATTTTTATTTATTTTTGTATGTGTATGGATGTACTGTCTGCATGTAGGTTTGTGCACCCGTGTCCTGCAATGCCTCGGAAGTCAGAAGAGGGCATCGGATTCCCCTGGAACTGGAGTCAAAGATGGTTCTCAGCCGCCATGTGGGTGCTGGGGATCAAACCTGGGTCCTCTGCAAGAGCAGTCAGTGCTCTTAACCACTAGGCCATCTCTCCAGCTCCCCAGTAGACTTTTGAACTAACACATTTCCCTCTGGCTTTTCACACCAGCTAAGCACTTTTTAAAAAATCTCTCTCTCTCTCTCTCTCTCTCTCTCTCTCTCTCTCTCTCTCTCTCTCTCCCCTGCCTCCTCCCCATTTCATCCTTGATAATTCCTGTCTCCCATGGTCTCTCCTCTCTTGAGCACCTTCTCCCCCTACTGTATTTAATGTATGGTAATACAATTTTGCATTAAATAACACTACAATAGAATGATTTGATATAATTTCAAAGTATTTTATTTATTATTTTGATTTTATGTGTATGAGTGTATTATTTGCATGTAGGTGGGCGCAGCTATGTCATGCAGTGCCCATAGAAATCAGAAATGGGCATCAGATCCCCCAGAACTGAAGTTATGGATGGTTGTTAGCCACCATATAAGTGCTGGGAATCAAACCCAGGTCCTCTGCAAGAGCAGCCAGTGTTATTAACTGCTGAGCCATCTTTGCAGCCCCATGATTTGATATACTTTTAAACAGAAGAAAAGAGAGAGAAATTTCAGGTTACAAAATTCCTGCCCCTTAGAATAAACTTTGCTTTAAAACAAAAGTGGGTCAACGCAAAAAATGTACTCAGTGGCTAGTCATGTCTAGTTCCTATTGCACTAGTCGTCAATGGAATTAAACAGAAAGCCAGAATCCCAGTCCCTTTTGGAATGCAAAAAAGGTTTTTGCTACTTCAGTACCCATAAAGGTGAATTCACATATCCACCACTACCAAAAAGAAAAATGAAAATAAGAACAAACCATGATGGAGTGGAAGCTAGAAATAATAGCTTACTACATCCCTTTTCCTGACTTGTGGGTGTTTTGGTATGTACCCTCCACCCTTCCTCATTACTTAACATTCACTTCTCTTGACATCCTTTCCAAATATTTGGACTTCACACCTGTTTATATATATACATATATACATTATAGGCTAGAGTTCAAATATGAGGTAGAACATGCAGTTTCTTTCTTCTTCCTGAGTTCGTATCTCTTCGCTTAATATTACACTTTCAAAGTCCATCCATTTTCCTGCACATTTGATGATTTCAGTTTTTTATTGATGAATAATATTTCTTTTAAGAAAAACTTAAAAATGAGAAAATCATAATATTCCAAGATCTTTAGCTACAAGGAAATTTATAAGTGAAAAATTACTTGGCATAACTCTTCCAAATCAAACAATTTAAGGCTGAGAAACTTTTACATTTAAACAGTTGGTTTAGATGCTTTCCTGTAAAAATTATACTCCATAAGATCAATTTTGGAAGAGATTATCTCTCTAGGAAATTCAGAATTAAAACAGATTTATGTTGGTGTTTTAGCTCTGTGAAAAAGTGAATAGGTGGCATTTTTCTGAATAGGTAATATATCCTTTCTTTATTCCCCTAAGAAACAAACACTGAATATATGTTTCTATAAATAAGTCTTTTAAGAATCTCTTAGCTGGGTGTGGTGGCACATGCCTTTAATTCTAGCAATTGGGAGGCAGAGTCAGGCGGATATTTGTGAGTTCAAGGCCAGCCTGGTCTACAGAGTGAGTTCCAAGACAGCTGGGGCTACAGGAAGACCGTCTCAAAAACACCAAAAAAAAAAAAATTCTCTCTTTTTCTAGAACTATATTCAAGTATATAACAGTCAGCCAGAGTATAGTCCTTGGATAAGATTATATTAAGTTGTACATGAAATGATCAAGTGTTGAACAGTTTGTTATCTCTCAGTGATTCATAATCACTAATAAACACTGCTCTATCTGCACAAAGTTGACTTACTCCCCTAGTTGGTCTGCAGTGTGAGCAGCTGTCCAGGGTACTTAAATAAAATTAATCATTGTAAATACTGAAACTATAGATTTTCTTCATTACTTTTTAGAGAAACTGAAGACGGTTTACAGAATAATTCAGTTTGTTTTCCTATTTTGAATAAGGCTTTTAAATCCTTTTGCTGGAGAAAGTGATGAACAATAAGGAACTTTACTGTGGTTTCTTATGAAGACCATTGAGAAAGATTGTACAAAACACTGAGAATTATGTTGTGACATTTTGTTCATGGCATAAAGGAGATATACTTAGACATTATATATATATAAATTAAAAACTCCAACACCCTTCCAGTATGAAAATTTCTCATTTGAATTACTGGAAGTTGCTCATCTACTTTATTAAAATAAAATTCAGATAAGAGGAGTTCAACCCCTCAGAAATGGCTATCTTCAGGTACTAGTTGATAGGCAATCTCCTTCAACATAGAACTTAATTCACCTCCTTACATATTTTATCATTCTATCCCTCTGGAGTACCATTTTGACTGTATGAACACCCTTTTCTCAGAGAATACAGGAAACATAAACCTCTTGTACCCAGATCTTCAACCTTAGATATTACAATTCCTTTGCTCAAAGCTATACCTTATTCTTGAGTGATATGAATGAAGAAAGCAGATCTCCCTTCCCTCCCCTCCCCTCTCCTCCCCATCCCCTTGGTTTCCTAAAACCTGAATGATGATGACCCAGGATTCAATTCCAACCTGTCCTCCTTCCTCTTATCTGTTTCCCTGGCTCTGCACTGGGTTATCACCAGCACCCCTAACTCCATACATCTGTAAAGTAGAGTGTTTTATGTACATCTTCCTTTCTGTGTGCTGCTTCTCTTGGCTAATGGCACCATGGCCTGCCTTGTGCCCGCCTGAAAACCTAGAGACAGCCTAAACCTTCTTCCTCAACCTCGTACTAAGTCCTAACTAATCTCTATCTATGCAGATTCCTAAATGTTGCCAGAACTGCCCCAGCCTTCCAGGCTCTTCTGCTGGTGTCCTTGGTTAGCACCTATGCTTTTTTTTTTCCCCTTGCAGACATATTTTCCTGACTCTTACCTCACTCCTATTAGTCTTCCACAGAAGTATTAGAGGAAACTTTCTAAAACACATACATGATAACACTTAAAAGCCTTAAGATCTGTCATTGCTTAACACCTTTAACAGTTTTTCAAACTGCAGCCACCTTCGGAAGTTATTCTCCCCCTGTCTGGAGTTCAGCCACTCCTAGCTTCTACCAGTTCCCAGGGCACCGGTGTAAGTGCACTCTATCAATCTCCTGAGCGCTTCACTTCTGTTGGTGGAATGTCTTACCTTCCCTCACCCCTGTTTGCCTGTTATTCTCTTCTTTGTCCTTCACAGTTTGCCACTGAAATCTGTACTCTGAGCACCTTCTAGCACTCCCATGGCATTTACAAAACTATGTGGTGATATGGAAACCATTTCACAAATCCACCTCATGTTTAATCTCATTTATAACCACAGAACTCTGCTAGTTTTGCTGGAGTGTCTTCTGTGAGATGCTATTTAAATAAAGGTATTTAATAGAAAGCTCATAATTCTTAACTGGATCTCAGCAAAGTTGAAGGCTTTGGCCTTGATCAGTTAGTGGGAAAAGGACGGTGTTTTCCGGCTTTCATTCCTGATGGTCTATCTTTTTAGTACTAGACAGCATACGCTTACAGGTTAATAACAACAAAAAAAAGACTCTAAAGGAAGAAGAAGAAGAAGAAGAAGAAGAAGAAGAAGAAGAAGAAGAAGAAGAAGAAAGGGGAGGGGGAAGGGGGAAGGGGGAAGAGNTCAGCCGCCATGTGGGTGCTGGGAATCAAACTGGGGTCCTCTGCAAGAGCAGTCGGCACTCTTAACGGCTAGGCCATCTCTCCAGCCCCATAACTAACCTTTAAGAAATTGCTTTTTTGAGTTTTGGTATAGTAACAAAGAAGAATACACACCTGAGAAGGCTATTAAAATTTAATCTTAGCCGGGCATGGTGGTGCATGCCTTTAATCCTAGCACTTGGGAGGCAGAGGCAGGCAGATTTTTGTGAGTTCAAGGCCAGCCTGGTCTACAGAGTGAGTTCCAGGACAGCTGGGGCTACAGGGAGACCCTGTCTTGAAAAGACCAAAAAAAAAAAAAAATTAATCTTACTTTTCTAATTAAATAAGCACACAAAGCTGGATTTTCTTCATGTACAACCAGAGCAACATGTTATAACAGAATGAATACAGAAGGCACACAAGATTATGAATGTTTCCTATTAACACATATTAAAGGGAACTAAAAATATTAAGTAATTTTCCTTTATTTCTTGCTTTGCATAAAATTAATTGTATTTAAAATGCTAGTATGTTTTATAATGAACTTACCAGTGATTATTTATTTATTCATTTATTTATTTTGGTCTTTTAGAGATAGGGTCTCCCTGTAGCCCCAGCTGTCCTGGAATTCACTCTGTAGACCAGGCTGGCCTTGAACTCACAAAGATCTGCCTGCCTCTGCCTCCCAAGTGTTAGGATTAAAGGTGTGCGCCAACACGCCCCGCTTTGTTTATTATTTATTTATTTATTTATTTATTTATTTATTTATTTTAAAACAGGGTCTCCCTATAGCCCTAGCTGGCCTGAAACTTACTCTGTAGACCAGGCTGGACTTGAACTCACAGAGATCTGCCTGCCTCTGCCTCCCAAGTGCTAGGATTGAAGGTGTGCACCACCTCTCCTAGCATTTATTTATTTTTAAAGCAGGGTCTCACTATGTAGCTCATCTGTAACTCTGCATGTTACAGATATAGACCAGCCTGGCCTCAAACTCAGAGATCTTTCTGCCTCTGCCTTTTAAATGCTGGGATTAAAGGTGTATGTCACTGCCATGCCTGGCCATCATTATTAGTTTTGATGAACTAATGAATTATTGCAAGTTCATTTTAGCTTTGACTAGAACAAATACTGACAAATGTAATTTAAAAATCCAAATAATCGGGCCCAATGAATGTTTAATAGCCAAGGGGGACTTAGGGACATAAATGCTTATGAATCATCATCCTACAGAATACTCTAATGAAGCATTAGCAGCATTAGCAGGCTTAGAAGAAACTGGGGCTAGAACACCTTTCATAGCATATGACTGGCAAAGGACCAGAACAGCAGGAATTTTCTTTATGGTTTGAACAGTAACTGAGTGTTTTTGTTTGCTTGCTTGTTTGGTTTTTTTTTGTTTTTTTTTTTTGGCTCTGGAAGGAAATGTGTCTTCTTGGGCTGCCTAGATGACCATTAAGGAATAATTATGTGAACCAGTCTCCAAGAGTTCTCAAATGCCTGAGACTACTGTCTACCAGGACTTCCTGGTAAGGAAGAAAAACATACCATTCTATGATACGCATCATAGGACTCAGTCCAAAGAGGACTTTCAGTCATAGAACAAAATCTCTTTGGAACAGTTGCTGCTTCTAGAGACCGTACAGAATCGGCCTAGAATGCTAGCCTAGCATGGATGCCAGGACCATGGTCTCTGGCCTTTGTCCTTTCCTATCCCTTAAGGATATATTCGACAACTCTTCCTATCTTCTACATGACCTCCTGTTGGTCTCATTTGAACTATTTTAACAGAGATCACAAGAACCAAGGAGATGAGAGGAGACTCAAGATCTTAGTGACAATGTTTTTCTTTACTCATATGCATTAAACAGACTTGGAATAAAACTCAGATATCCTTGTTTTCAGTAATACCCAGCAGAGTATGTTATCTGAATTGTATTTTACTTTGTGATTTTTTTTTTTGTCTTCCTATATATGACTGATGTGTGAAACTTGCTTCTAGAAATGGACTCCAGACTTTGGAACACTTGAAATGCTTTTATCTGGTATCTTCTTTGACTTTTATTTCAAACATCTTGTAAAGTTTAGGATAAATAATTGTGCAGATGTGTCAACATTCATAAATAGAAAATGTAAATATTTCATAACTTGTCTGGATAATCACCAGCACATTTTTCTATCTCTATGGAGGAGCTATTGAAAGAGAGCAGAGAGATTGTTTTCATAGGAATGACCACTTTTCACTGAGTAATTTATTAGAATCTAGCTCTGGATACTTTTTTATGACAATCCTTTGAAAAGTATATGACTTAGTTTCACAGATAAAAGAACTGAGACTTAGAATAAGCAAATTGAAGACACTCTGTCACTGTTTCGTTCCTCTCTTCCTCTATTTTAAACCTGCCCTCCATCCCCAATACCTCCTTTCTGCTTTTACATAAACCTGTTGCTCACTTTATGACACTTCTCTGCAGTTTGTTTCTTTACATATCTACTTCTGCTTATAGACCAGGTTGTTGAAGACAATACAGCTTAAAGCGCTTGCCCTGGCTACTGAGAGTGTAGTGAAGTCAAGATCTTATGTCATAAATACACTATGTCAATGGTTCACAAATAAAAAAAAATTGCTTGGACCAATCACATCAGCATCACCCAGTAACTTGTTGGAAATGCAAATTATGGTTCCCGTCCTGGAACGGATTTATAGAATAAGATCCTGTAGAGATGACAACCAGAAATTTGTGTTTTAGTAAACTTTTTTTTTTTTTTTTTGTCTTTTTGAGACAGGGTCTCCCTGTAGCCCCAGCTATCCTGGAATTCGCTCTGTAGACCAGGCTGGCCTTGAACTCACAAAGATCTGCCTGCCTCTGCCTCCCAAGTGCTAGGAAGTATACAAGAATACTCTTCTTGTAATTCTGATGTACACTAATGTCTGAGACCCATCGTTGTAGGTGAAGGGATATAGCAATATTTAATAAAAACAGAATAGCTGACTCAGCATGCAACTTAATAAAACCATTTGTTTGATTTGTTGTGTGATTACATTTATACAATATCCTATCCTCCCCCAAATGAAAAATTCATGTAAAAAATCATCTAGTACAGTTGATTTCATTTTGAAAAATAAACTCAAAGCAATCAGCTACTCTTTCAATCACTTCAGACACTGAATTAATAATTATATAATCAATAAGAAGATTTAGTAAAGAAAAGTCCATTGGCTACATGAGAATGCCAACTGGGAGTCAGCAGAAACAAACCTTCCAGTTAGCAAGGTATGTAACAAAGCCCTACATTCCAGGTCTTCTTCCTGGAAGCTCCATGTGGACTTGAGAACTAGCAAGAGAAGAAGTCAAACCAGAAACTGTGTTTGGGACTTCTTTATACTCATAGGGAGATTCTACATCCTTTCCCCCAAGAACTAGCATTATTTGGCTTCAAAATCACATCCCTTAGTGGGAAAAATTAAGAAAAAACAAAAGTTTGTTGTGTTTAGAGATAAATTCATATAACAAGCAGAGAGGGGGACTGGAGAGATGGCTCAGCAGTTAAGAGCACCGACTGCTCTTGCAGAGGACCCGGGTTTGATTCCCAGCACCCACATGGTGGCTAAGAACCATCTTTAACTCAAGTTCTAGGGGAATCTGATGCCCTCTTCTGACCTCCACGGCATTGCACAACATGGGTGCACCAACCTGCATGCAGACAGTACACTCATACACATAAAAAATAATTAATTAATTAAAAAAAAACAAGCAGAGAGAATTCAGAAATTTCAAATTTAAAATAGCTTTATGTTTGGGGCTGGAGAGATGGCCTGGCGGTTGAGAGCGCCAACCGCTCTTGCAGAGGACCCGGGTTCAGTCCCCGGTACCCACATGGCGGCCGAGAACCGTCTGGGGCTCCAATTCCTGGAGAACTCCAGTTCCAGGGGAATCCGGGACCCTCTTCTGACCTCCGCGGCATTGCACGACACGGGTGCACAGGCTTGCATGCAGACAGTACATTCATGCACATACAGAAATAAATTTTAAAAAATTAATTAAAAATAGCTTTATGTTTATAGTCTATTGACCTGCAAATGCTTCCAAATAATCAGTGCCATAAACTTTAACAAAATTTATAGCTTTCTGAAATCTTTCTCCATTTACATGAATTTGTTCTGAACAGTGCCTTTTCTATTGCTTATAATTGAGTTTTTTTAAAGAAAAGTGAAAAGATTTCCCTCTCTTTCAACTATACCTCTTAGTTTTTCTATATATTTGCAAGGTCCTCTGAGAATTGGATTAATATAATGGTGGGGGATGTTTCAGCGTTTGACCTATGTAGTAGTAAGAAGTAAAAAAAAAAAAAATCCCAGAACTCTTTTTGTATATTATATAAGGACATCCATATATTATACACAACGATTTTTTTAGATATGCTCTCTTAATTCTCGAGTTTCCTCCTCAAAAAATCAAGAATTACCATAGTGCTAGGTTTATGCTATTTTTCTTTCCTCTGATGTTATTGTTTTGGTTTTCAGTGGAATAGAGAACATGTTAATAGCATGCAAAATTTAGCATTAGAGCCTGAATTCAATTTGGATTGATGGGTAAAGATGGAAAATTAAATAAAATATTTAACTCCTCTTCATCACGAAAAGTCTTCCTCACATAGTATGAAATGGGATGGCATTAGTTCATGTCTGGCTCTATAACGAAGCCTCCCAGATTGTTGCGTATTATCATATAAGCTTCTCAGTAGAAAAATCTTATTGTAGCATAATCATTTCAATAAGCACATTCATGTCAGAGCAAATCACTTTTTTTTTGCAAATCACTTCTTACACTTATGTTCATTATATGTAGGATTTCTTTTTACTATTTGTGTCTTATTTTGCTTATTGTATACTGATCTCTGTCACCTACTTTATTCTCCTTCTAAATGCCTGTCCGAGACAAAACAAAACAAAAATTAGATGCAATCAAGCTGTGTAGCCTTCCCTCTTCTACCTGTCACTGGCAGCTTCTGACAGCAAATAGTGAAAATTCAAAGTCAAACCACTTAAGTAAATGGAAACAAATTCTCAGAGAATGGATATTTTTATCATATAAGCAAAAGGCTCAGTTGTATACTGACAAGAAGAATGAAGATGTTAAGTATGTGGTTTTGATGGCTGGCTCTATATCCTATGTATGTATTCAGGACTACAACATCAAACAATCCTTTTCTTGGTATCTCTACATGTGCTAATATGTAGATTTGGGAGGGAGGAAGGCCAGCAAATGAAAAGCATACAGTTTAGTGCTAACTGGAGTCCTTCTGGTTGGGTGGATGTCAGAGCAACTTTCAAAATATTTCAAATCAGCTGGCAGCATGTAAAGATTTTAACTGACAGCGGAGTAATGAATCTGAATTACTAATGAGAGAATAAACTTATATTTTGCTTAAGGTCCTTAATGAACACAGAGATAAGCAGATCCAACAAGGAATTTGTCTCTTGCGCATACAAACCAACCTTCTGAAATATTACATGTAAGGGTAAAATACTTAAACATGCATCCAAGGTAAGCTATTGTGTCAATCTTTGGGTATTTCTGTTTTAGCAAAGCAAGTTTCTGGAGGGCAGGAGTCATATTAATTCTAAATATGAGTAATTGAAAGCTTGGAAATTTGAATCTGGATGTGCTCAGCTAACTACAGTATTCATCTAATAGAGGCTTCCGTGCATGTAGTTTTTAATGTCTGACAACAGATGCTACATACCGTTTCTTTGGGGATAGTTTTGCCCTTTGGGCTTCCAAGAAAATTTTACCTTCTGAAAAGGGAGCAGGGTTACACATGTGTAGACCAACTATTCTGCACAGTAACTAGTAAATTAAAAGACATTAACAAGACCCATCTAGTCATACAATTAGTATGAAGTGATTAAAGAGGTGACATTTTTTTGCACATGAACATTTTTGGTTGTGCAGAAAGATTTTAAAAGAGAAACTAATTTTACGAACAATTCTGTTCTTTGGGCTAAAGAGGGTTTGTTTTCTCTGCTCTCTCTTACGTGGTGCATGGGACTGTGTGCATTAACAGCTTACAGCTTGACCCTCCTGGAGTCCCCTGGAGCCACTTGATGGAAGCCTCCCTTACCTGACTGGCTTAGCCACAGGTGGCAGTCATAGTAGGAAGGTCTCAAGGGGCAGACAGATGCTGTTTTGGAGAAAGGCACTGCCTGCTGAGGAATTCAGTAGACTCATCCCTTGGTCATTTACTGGGCTTCTAAGGCCTACAGCACCGCCAGACAGTAAGACCCTAAAAGCATTCCTGTCCTCTTTAGAAGGGGCAGGAACTCTATCTCTCAGCAGAAAAGCCAAGAGTACTTACTATATGAGGTACTTTCAATCTGGCCCTGAGGGAGGAGGTGGGGAGGCCAGAGCTGTGGACTTCCCTTGGGTTTAAGGACTCACTTTGAGGATCCTTACAAGCCAGCTTTCCACCAGCTCCGCCCTCAACCCCGGTCTAGGCGGTTGGGTTGTGCTTGGCTTCTAACTGTTTGGCTAGAAAATGACCCGGAAGCAGGGAGTCAGGACCTTGCTCAGGTCTTCAACTAACTCCTGGGCTCCCTCACACAAGCCACAGATGCTCATTATGATTCTTTTTACGTGCAACACGTGGGGGACGAAGCAGTTTCATATCTCCTGGTATTATCTGCCGTCCAAAGCATTTTCTTTGAGAGGAAAATGGAAACGCAGCTGCTGCTCGGCCAGCGAGAGCTGAGGCTCCCCCCTCCGTCTCCCTGTGGCTGCCCGGCGCGGGAGGCTCCTCTGGAATGGGACTTGGGTTGGGGGAGCACAGAGGTTGCTCAGGCAGGCACCGGATGCTGCCAGAACGAGGACTCATCTTTGTCCAGCTTATTTGTTTTTTCCACGACCATCAGGGTGGGAGGGACCGCCTGGGTCTGCAATCCCAGGCCTGTAGCTGGCCCCTGAATCGGGTGCAAGGATGGGGGTCTGAGGGGCCCAGGTCACTCTTCGCCTCGCCAACTTCGGGCCAATCTGTCCCGCTCTTCTGGGCGCCGACTGCGCCCCAGGCTCAAAGGGTTAAGCAGGTGCCTGGCCCGGCGAGGCGCTATTGGCCGAGGGACCCGCGGTGTGGCAGTGGTCACCATCCTTCGCTGAGCCCAACTTGGGTTTGTGTGGAGGGTGCGGCGACTACTAGTCCCTGGGCTGCGGTGCCCAGGCCTCGGCGTATAAGGGTGAGAAGGAGAAGGGAAAAATCACTACTAGCAGCAGCCTTGAAGCGGAAGCCGGCCAGAGGGTTTGGGCGCGGGACACTAGAGGAGCTTGAGCACAGCATCCCTCTGGGGCTGCGCCCACAGCTCTCAACTCGGCTCCGCTCACTAGCCGGAAGACAGAGGAGGAAGTGGGCAACGGGGGTCCTGGGCAGGGTATGTGTGTCGGGGACCATCAACTCCCACTGTCCCACCCCAGAGCCTAGTGAGGCCCAGTGCAAGTCTGGTTTAAAAGACGCATCCAAACCCACTGGGATCCCTCCTTACCCCCTAATGAAAGACCGATGTAACAATGTGGCGAAGTAACAGCGAGACGCCTGGAAATAAATGCACGTGTTTTCTCTTTTTGTTTCCCTGGTCGTTGGAATTCGCAGAGTTCATATCAAACGTGGCTACTAATTTATTCGTTTCATCGGTCAAAAGGGGCGTAGAGAGGTGGGTCACCAGTGTTCACTTGGATCCCTCTAGCAGGACCTTCAGTCTTTACCTCCCAAGTTTGCCAGGTCCAACTCTCCCGCCCACCAGGAGCCGGAAGAGCCCTTTCTTATAAGGGACCAAACTCTCCTTTTCACAAAAGCCGCTTCTTTTCTCCCTCCGCCTTCGCACACCATCTCTCCACGATAACTATCAAGTTCTCCAGGAGCCCAACTTGAGCTTGGCAACGCTCCCGCGGCTTAGTGTGGAGAAGAGGGTCAAAGAGGGGTCCGAGCTAGAAGGGGAGGTTGTGCGCCCATTCCTACACCAGCGGGCTAGAATCCCGGTGGCTGGAAGCTGCGGGAGGCGGGAGACTGCATGGATGGTGGTTATTTCTCCAGAGAAAGAAGAGAGCGCGCGCCACATTCTTGCACTTTGGCTCGGAAGTGCGCGGTGTGTGTGTGTGTGTGTGTGTGTGTGTGTGTGTGTGTGTTGCGCGCGCGCGCGGAAGGGGACGGGAAAGAAATGCACCCTCCTCTGCCCGTTATTCCCCTGTACCAGCCAAGTCCTCGCCAAGCCTCCCGGTGCATCCTTCCTCTGCCACCCCCTCCCCTTCTTCCCTCAGTGGGGCTCGCGCGGCGCTGCTGGAGCAGCCAGTGAGAGCAACATCCTGGAAAGAGGGGGGGCACCAGTGCCCCCCCAAAGGGAAAAGAGGCCCCACCCTGACACGTTTTGCTGTTTGCAAGTCTCTCGCACGCCCCCCACCCCGCACCTCCTCCTCGCTCTAGCGCACCCCCCCCCCAGCCCGCTGCGCGCACATCAAAGCGCCTCTCTGCCGCGCACAGTGGCCGCGGCTCACTAATGGGATTGCAGCCTAGTGCCTGGCTCCGCTGCTGCTGCCGCCGCTGCTCGCGCCGCTGCTGCCGCCACCGCCCGAACCCGAGCCCGAGCCCCCGCCAACCCGAGCCCAGAGCAGCCGCATCTGGGGCCCCAAGCCACGGCGATGATCCGAATCTTTCCGGATTTCAGCGTGCAGGTGACGGCTGCGGCGGCCGGCGGGGCAGCCGCTGGAGTACCGGCCGGTGCGGGCATGGGGAGGGCCGGAGCCGCGGCCAACGGCACCCCGCAGAACGTCCAGGGCATCACCTCCTACCAGCAGCGGTGAGTAGTCCCGCCTGAGCTGGGATAGTGCCCCTGCCCCGGGTGCTAGGGTGGGACTCACTTTGATCCTGTTTTGTGCCTTACAACACACATGCACATCGCCAAGGCTCACTTTGCCTGCCCCAGCACTATAGATAAGGAAGTGGGGGGGGGGGGAAATCCATACTCGGAATTGAAAAGCGCTCCAGTGCACTGGCGAAGTGAAGTCACCCTTTGCCCTCTGCCAGGCCCCAAACTAGAGCCTTAGCCCGGAGTAGCGGAAGAGTTCCAGCGAAGTCTGAGACGCCGCACAAGATGCTTTTACAAAGTTTGGGATCCCTGTCCCCTTCTAGCAGAATTTTCTCAGTGCCTCTGCTGTGCGATCCCGCGCTCAAGACCAAGGGGGCAATTGATCATGGGAGGCTGATTGATCATTTGTTTCCAAACAGAATAGGAACGATTTTCATGTGTAGCGGTAGACTTGCAATTCCACATAATAGTGTGATCATGTCACCTGTTACTACAGGGAAATACAACGTGAAATCCGAGTCTCTTCGGAGCTGTTAAGTATTCATCTTAAAAGCATTATGATGCAAATGGGTAAGATTCAGGCGAGTTAGGAAGCAAATCTTACAAAGTAGAGCTAGATGACGAGAGGAAAGTTTTCGTGTATTATTTGCTTGCATTTCTTCTGAAGATATCCTCTAGATTAGAACAAATAGATGCGTCATTGGAAGAGTAAACATGCTTTGATTCAGCGAGGAAGGAAAGATATTTACCACCAACAGCTCTAGAGCCCTAAAGTTTTCCTTAAGCACAACTTTCGATCTTCCAAGATTTTATTGAAAATGTGAGCTACAAAATTGCTCTGAGAAAAACTAACACTGTAATAGGCAGGGCAAACTCCCACTCATGGCTCTCAATTTTTATGGTGGAGGGAAGAAAAGAGGGCACACGAGAGTGTGAAATTAAATATTTGTGTTTCCCAGATTGTACACGATTAAACATCTGAGAGATTTGCCAATGGCATTTAACATAAAATACACACAATGCATAATTCAAATTCCTATTTTTATCTTGTATTTGAAACTTCATTGATTTGAGAACCTTTGATTTGAACCAACAGTATTTAAACTGCAAAGGTTAAGGTAATCTATCATTGACATATTTTGTGCCTTCTAACCAATGGCCCAGTGACCAGATTTTGCATGACATAGTGTTTTCCAAGTTCATGCTCAGTATTGCAGATATTCTGTAGAAGACTTCATTAAATGTTCTCCTTATTGTCGGAAGTTTTAAAAGAGTCGTGAAAATAACTCAGAAAGGGACTAATCCTTGTCAAAGAGATTTTTCACTTAAATTGTTTTAGCCTTGTTTTACTTCAGTGATTACAAGAATCTTCAATTAAAAAAAAATCTACATATCGTTCAAACATAAAGGACTAGTAAAGAATTAGATTCTTTCTTTTCATGGTCCAGGTGTGTTTTTGTCATTTATAAAATATTTAAATGACAATAGAATCTGGCAGTCAATTTAACTAGGAAGTGTAGGCAGTAGTGTGGTTTGTGAAGTAGAGATTCAAGGGGTCAGAAATGTCACATGGCCTTTGGACAATTCCAGGGACCTGAGGGGGAACTTGAGCTGACCTATAAAATGTAAATTGGGCATAAGGGACTGTGAGGAATCGCCAGCCTTTAGTTTTGTTTTCAGCAATGGTGTTGTCCTTTAGAAAAAGATGGTTGGGGGCCCATCTTCCCTCCAATCGGGTCCATCCACGGGCAGTGACCATAGCACTGTGCTTTGCCACCTTCCTTTTAAAATTTGGACCACTTGTCAAACCTCAAGTCACATTGCACTTCTAAAGCCTGGGGCTTTAAAGACTGCTCTAAACTTTTGCCTGTGGAGTGTATTAATACTTCCCACGATTTGAATGATTTGAATATTCTTTCATACTGACAGAAGGAGGATGAGAGCTGTAAAAATGAAGCTTTCTTTGGTTTTGTTACTCAGATCTGATGACACCTGTTACTGTCTTTAATTTTAGTTAATTGGGGGGCAGAAGAGTGGGGCAAGAAGATTATTGACAAGTGTTGGAGGTAAGGTCTAACTAGAAGTCTGCTCTCACACTTGGTCAGCAATGGCTACAGGGACCTGAGGGGCACACTTAGTTTCCACCTAGAGATCTAGACATGTGTGCTAAAAGTGAATCATCACCTATTATTTAAAAAAAACAACTAAGAATTTTGGGGGGAATGGATGAGGTCACTCTCAAGCAGAGTGGTCTGCCACTTGGGAGAACACAAACTTCTCCCATTTGTTATTTCTCGGCAGAAATGCTCTAGACTGGCCGTTCTGGAGCCAGAACTCCCAACGGAGACCTTCCCCCTCCTCTGCTAGGATAGCCCACGCTATCCTGCAGGCAGGTTCACATCCCAATCACTCTCATTTTCTCCTACCTGTAGAGTGTACTACTCCAAGGAGAATCCAAACTCCATCATGAAGACCGCCAACACCTCTGGCACCACAAACCCTTTTGCATTACTCGGAGGTTCAGAACCTCAGCCCCACTTTTCTGGAATGGTAGCATGGAAGGGGATACCTATTCAGGCCTTTCTCCCACCCCCACAACTTGAAAGCAAAATGCAAATCATCACTTAAGACTGACATTTTCCATCAGACTCTTTCATTTATTCAACGTGGAAATAAATGTCTTGGGATTCCTTCTTGCCTGCTTGATAAATGACTGGCCCAGGTCTCTGGGAAAAGAGCAGCCCCCACGGTGCAGAGTGGGTTAGTAGAGAAACGTTCTGTCCAGTCTCTCCAGGTAAGGGAATTCCAGCGCTGGCTCTGCACTGAGTAGCCCTCTCTCTAGGCCTCGCTGAGCTGTAAAATGGGGAAATGACTTGAATAGATTTCATAGTCCAGGAATCCAGTCCCAGGCACCAGGACCTGGGTTTGAAGAGGTATTTGTATCTGAGTCTCAACGCCTGGGGTTTAACCTGTGAACCCTGTGTATTTGTACGTGCATGAACAATGCAGATGCTTTGGTTCTGGGTACGTGGCCCAGAGCGCCAGCATCCCAAGGTGCAAATACTGCATCTGTGCCTGTCCACAGGGCTGTCTGGCCTCCTGGCCTGGGCCAGCATCATCCATGCGTTTATTTCCCTGTCCCTGAAGGCGCTCCCAAGAGACACTGTCCTTCCCTAGCCCACTCCCTTGACCTTCTAGTCCACCCCTTCTCTCTTTTCTCCTGGCAGAGATAGTCTAGAGAAGGGAACTGTTTGAAACTGCAACTGAGTGGCGTTGTTGCGCCAGCAGCCAAGATTCCCAGTCCCTACCAGGGAGGGGGGGGAGAGAGAGAGAGAGAGAGAGAGAGAGAGAGAGAGAGAGAGAGAGAGAGTGTGTATGTGCTTTGGAGAGGGGAGAGCGCTCTGAGCTAGGCAGCTGGAAAATGCCCAGAAATACTTTCACAGCGGTCAGGCTGGGAGCCTGCGGCGTGTCCTGCCCCTCCCCGTCCCCGCGGGCCTAGGCCCGGCCGCCCCCTGCCGGGAGGGTGTGTGCCCCACCTGCCAGCAGGCCGGCCGGGGCGGCGGGGGCGCGTGCGGCCGCGCGCCGGGCTGAGCACCCGAGGCGGCGGGCCCTGGGCCGGGCCATCCGCGGGACCGCGCGGCCGCCTCCCCCGCCCCTCCTCCGCCGCCGCCGGTCGCCTGCCTCCGCGCTGGGCATGTCTCGGGAGCCGGGGCGGCCCGGGCCGCGGTGCGGCGCAGGGACCGCGGCGGCCGGAGAGCAGGGGGCGGAGAAGGCGCCGGCGGCCGGGAGGGCGGCGAGCTGCGGCGGGGAGCTCCGGCGGCGCGGGGGGACGTCCGGCCAGCGGCCACGCGCCGGCCCCACTACTTTTCCGTAGCCTCGCAGCCTCAGCAGCACGGCCGCCGCCGCCACGGCCACGGCCACGGCCGCGGCCCGCCCGGCAGCCGCGGAGCGCCGCGCACGCCCGCATTCTCTCCCGCCAGCCACACCGCATCAGCAATACCAACGCCCTCCCCACGCCCCCCGCCCCGGGAGGGGGGAGCGAGGCCAAAAGTAAGAGAGGAAAAAAAATTGCAGGAAGATGGCGCCCACCAAGCCCAGCTTTCAGCAGGATCCTTCCAGGCGAGAACGGTAACACTTTTCTGTTTATTGAACCTGCCGCTCACGCCGGCGCTCCCGCCGCCGAGGTGGCGCAGCCCGCCCCGCAGGCGCCTCCCGGGCCCGCAGCCCGCGGTGCAGGTCTGGGCAGCGGTGGCCGCGCGCCGCCGGGTCCCCGCGCATTGTCAGCCCGCGGCGGCTGCGGAGTCGAGCGGGCTCTGGCGGCGGCGGACTGCGAGCAGTCGCGCCTCCTGCCTCGGCGAATGGAGTGACTCGCAATGCAAAAAAAAAAAAAAAAAAAAAGGAAAATAAAGCAGAAAGGAAAGCAATAATAATAATAATAATAATAATAAAAATAAGAATAAAAGAAGAAAAAAAAATGAAAGAAAACAGACAAGCAAGCCCCACAGCAAAGGCGCCGCGCGCCGGGGGAGCCGCGGGAGGTGGGGGCCGGAATCCCGGGCGGCCGCAGGTCCCAGGCGGCCGCTCTCGAGGAAGGGAGTGACTGGGGAGGGGGAGGCGGGCGGGGCGGGCGGGGACGCCGCCGGGGCGGGAGCGCAGCGCCAGGCCCGGGTTGTGTCGCCAGGGGCCTCTCCGCGCTGCAGCTAGGCCGGGCCGGGCGCAGCCAGGCGCGCTGCCTCCCTCCGCTGGCTGCTGCCCTGGGCCAGGCAACTTGTGGGTGCCGGTCTCTGCCCTCCCCTCTTCTCCACCCCCTCTCCGGGGGGGAAAAAAAAAAGAAATAGAAAGACAAAACCTCTTAAATTCAAATGAACCAACAAACAGCAAGATTCAAAATGTGTCGGCGGTCGTAGCGTCTATGCCCCGTTAGTTACTGTTTGGGGATCTGTGTTTTAAAAAGTTCCTGGTGAGAATTGCATATCCAGGCGAGGGGCTCAGTCGAGCATGTCTGTTTGAAGTTAGTTAAACTACTAGAGCCAAAGGGAAAAGGAGTTTTTGTTCAAAATATCCCTAACCATCCTACGTGAACTGCATGGCTAGATTTCAGAGTGACTGAGAGCCCCGCCCCCCAGCCCCACTTTGGGTTCCCTCCCGCTGTCCACCCAGCCTACTTTGTTGGGTAGCCTATTTGCTATTAATTAATTGACAGCGTTAATGACATTAATGCGTGTAGCATATCGGTTTGAGCAAAGTGAATATCTCTTTCTGTCTCAAAGAGGAAAGGCTCAGTAGGACGTATGAAACGTTACCCACTGATTCAAGAAGAAAACAAATACAGCCAGAGTTTTTCACCCCCACCCCTCAGACAGCTCTGTGTCCTCCCAGGCTTAGCAGAGCTGGAAAAGCAGCTCAGGGAAGTGCTTGGTTACAAGACTTCGCTATTACACAGACAGTTGTATTTTTGAGACAACAGCTTTTGATACATCAAGGGACTATAGGGAGTACTCAGACATCTATCCATTTAAAAACCTATCAGCTCTCCTTAGTTCCGTCTAATAAGGACAGCAGAATGGTCAGGATTAAGGAAACTGGTTTGTTAAGTAGATGCAGAATTGACTAAATCTGAACTCTAGATAATTCTGAGAAAATATATATATATATATATATATGAGGGTAAGTCATACACCATTCAGTTCTAAATGATGTAACGTTAACTGTTACTCCCAGACTAGAAAATCTGACATCTGAAAATAGCAAAAAAAATGAACATCTAGTTCTTAATATTAGTGTTTTATGAAGAATTCACAGCTTAAATATTTTACTCATTTTAGATAAATTTATTTCTCGGAGCACTATACAATGCTTTTAATGATCACTTTTATCTAACATGGTGTTGAATACTTTTTGAAATCAGTTTATAATTGACTTGATCTCTCCCTCCCTCCTTTCCTCCCTCTCCTGTCTGCTTCTCTCCCTTTTCTGTTAGTAGTAAATGTATTTACTGGGATGGCCCCAGTAATCTCTCTGGCAGAGGCCTATTTGTGTGCCATTTTGGGAATTTCTCTGAGATAGGAATCTTGAAGATAGAATTAATTTCTAGGGGAAACTTCATAGCCTGTGCATGAGCGCGTTCTTTATCACCTGTCTCCATTTGGCATTCGAAGAAGGTAAATCAAAGTGTGCGATTTGTTATTCTGCTCCACTTGAGGGCTGAACTAAATAACAGTTGGTCTGAAATTCTGATTGAAGTTGTAGGAGGATATACTGTATTTAATTTAATGCCCTTTAATAGCATCTTCTTGTTCAGCTTGGATGCTGTCATTTTAAAGGTTGGATCTGAGAAACTTTAAGCTATAAGGGACAGGGAGGAGTAATAATGGGCTAAAGAACAGAGGTGAGGTTATAGAGGAGGAAGGAAGGAGTTATAAACTGTTTCAAACAGTAACAACCACAAACTTGGCCCATTATCCAAACAGTTGTATGCCCCCAAGGGTTCACTTTGTTATCAGGGTTTTAAATGCTCTTAACACTTGACGTGTAAACATTACACGTATAAGTTGCTTTGGTTTTATAGTGAGAAATTAGTAGTCAGATGGTTTGTTCAGAAGGAAGTTGCTTTTCCTGGTAACTTGTTTCAACTAAGTAGAATCATTATCTCTTGGTTTGTATTTTGTGCCTAGAATTGGCTGGTTACTAGTATTTCTTTGCAGCTGAGCACAAATATGTTGATGAAGGATGATTTTTCTGTGGACACGTTTTAAGTCTTTTTCTCTTCCTATTTATTTAAAAAGTGGTTTTCAAGTCATTGACTCTGCAAAGGTGTTTATGGGCAGTTTTGGCCACTTTTCAAATATAGCCTTAATCAAAACTTAGAAAAGGGTATTTTTTGCATAGTCCAACTTATTTATGAAATGTGTATTCTGAAATAATGTACATAAATAATTTCCTTATAATAAGGTTTACAAAATAAACAAGCTTTTTGTCGATTATATCTTTGGTGTCAATTTAGTACTTCTTAGATTTCTCTGAATCATGCACACAGTATATCTTTAGAACTGGAAAGCACAAGTTGAAAAAACCTTGGGTATATAAATTTGTTTGATTTTCTTTAAACTCCAATAGGCTTCAAATTACATAGCACTACCACAGAGTTGTTCCACTCTGGGGAGGTATAACCAAGAAAATTAGAGGGAAGTGTCAAGCATGTGATGTGCCCATGCTGGTTTGCAAGGCATATTCTGGTAGCACAGGGCTTTTCTTAAAAAGTAAAGGTGGTAGTGGACCCTTTTTGGAGGTATTTCTGCAGTGCAAGCTTAAACAGTGATAAATGATGATATGCGTTGTCTAACACTTGCATATATATATATATATATATATATATATATATATCTCCACAAGATTGCTTAAATGATAATCGAAAATATGAAATAGGATGGCCTTCATATTACAAGGCCAAGGGTCTACAAATGGAAAAACTGAAATAATGAAATATTTCCAAGGCAACAGGCTGTCAACAAGAACTGTAATGCATGGGCATATCATAGATCCACCAGAGAGGATATTAGACGGCGGAGCTCCAGAGTCAGGAGTTACGGTGGCCAGTGTTACATAGGACCCTCTTACATTACAACACTGTTTCAGATTCTCAATTTCTGATTTATGAATTGAGAGGTACAGAGATACTGCAAATGACCAGTGTGCCAACCACTAGATTTGATTTATATAATCAGCAAACTGGAATTCAACATCATTTGAGGCTTAAAACAATAGTTACGTGAGTTATCTTCAGCCTCTTGGTACCTGTGTACACACACACACACACACACACGCACACACACACTATAATATGTAATATACTATATGTAGGGAATAAAATATACACTTTCCATTTTCAATATAAAAGTGCGTTAGGTAGCTTAGTCTCACAAGTTACAGATAAACAGAAGGTCCTGGATGCCTGCTCTAACAGCCAGTGTCTGTTAGTAGGGGCCTCCTAGCTCCCCCCACCCAAACCAGAAGCTGAGTTCAGAGTGGAAAATCACTAGCAGCCAAACTTGTGTAATGGCCTGCTGACGTGACAAAGTTCATGCATCTGGAAGGTCCCTAAGCAAACAGGATATTGGAGGAAGGGTAAACTAGCAAGAAAATCTTTGCTGAGAATGTAGACATAAGCGGGAAAAGGAGAAAAAGGAATATCCAATAAGAATGAAAATTAACGGATATCAAGATAAGATTGTACACCCCATAGTATTCAGCCAATGAGGAACTAGGGGAGGAACCTACATACTAGGGGATAAAGTACTTGCTGTAAACGTGCTGGATATGCATGCTCAGCAGATACCTGATCTTGCAAGACCATAGTTAAAAGTCTCTCTTTCTCTGAACTCTGGGTCTCTAAGTTCATTGTTTGAATTTGAGCAGAGGCAGGTGTTCTCCACATTATATATAATATGACTTTTATTTTTACTAGAAGTTATGTATAATTAACATCTCTTCTGGCAACAAGTCAGAATTACATTGCTCTTTAAGTATAGTCCACAAGCCGGGCGTGGTGGCGCACACCTTTAATCCTAGCACTTGGGAGGCAGAGGCAGGTGGATCTTTGTGAGTTCAAGGCCAGCCTGGTCTACAGAGTAAGTTCCAGGACAGCTGGAGCTACAGGGAGACCCTGTCTCAAAAGACCAATAAATAAATAAATAAATAAATAAATAAATAAATAAATAAATAAATTCCACAGATGAGGACAGTTTGATAGGCTTAGCAGTAAGGGGTTTTCTTCCCCTGCAGTTCTTCTCTGCAGCAGTTATCTCTCCAGCAAAGTGGTTTTATGGGAGTGCTGAAATTTCTAGACTTTAGACTGAGACTCAATGGCATGTGTAGAGCAGCAGAATCTGTGTCTGGAGTGAGGTTTCCTGTGACCATTATGCAATGCTTGTGGGAGGACATAGGAGAGGAGGTGACTTAGATATTTTCACATTTTGCAGTTCCATGTAGTGAGAGACTTTTTTTATTTTTTATACTTTTTAAAAAAGATTATTTATTTATTTATTTATTTATTTATTTATTTATTTATTTATTTATGCGTATGAATGTACTGTCTGCGTGCAGGTCTGTGCACCCGTGTCATGCAATGCCGCTGAGTCAGAAGAGGGTGTTGGATTCCCCTGGAACTGGAGTTAAAGACGGTTCTCAGCTGCCTTGTGGGTGCTGGGGATTGAACCCAGGTCCTCTGCAAGAGCAGCCGGCACTCTTAACTGCTAGGCTAGAGAGTCTTTATGGAATATAGCACGGATTTTCTGAATCACTCCTAATAATGATTTTCCTGATAGACACCCTCAAGTGCTTCTGTATTAATAATGAGACTGGTGTAAACCTTACTGTGTTTTTGCTTTTCTGCAATTGCTATGTGATCCTTTCTTAAACAGAGTGCTGCTGAATTTAAGAAAATTTAAGCACAGAGGCTAATAGTATGACCAGCCATACACCCCATGTTTATTTAACCACTGCTTTTACATTGTAGTGTTTAATCATTTTGATTTTTAAAAAGTTCTCCATTATAGGCTGGGTGTGGTGGTAAACACCTTTAATCCCAGCACTCAGGAGGCAGAGGCAGGCAGATCTCTGTGAGTTCAGGGCCAGCCTGGTCTACAGAGTGAGTTCCAGGCCAGCTGGGGCTATGGGGAGACCCTGTCTCAAAAACACCAAAAAAAAAGTTCTCCATTATAGTAGGGTTAGAATGTAACTCCTGATGCTTTATATACGTGTCTAATTACTTAGGATAAATAAGAATGAAATGTAAAGGAAAAAAATCATATGTTGAAAAATTTAGATGATTTGTTGAGTAAATATCACTCTTTAACTTTGAACCCATGGTTTCACATCCTGGAATGTTTAAATATATGATTAGGTAAGAACTTGTAAAATCTATGAGAAAATTCAGTTCTTTGCATTTAATGACATGAATATTGTCACAGCAAGTAGTGTTTTTTTTTTTTTTCCTGTCTTTTCACTGGGCAGTCTAATAAACCAACTGTAACTGAATGGTATTTTTACGGCACTGGGCCTCATTAGTGTGAATAGGATATTTGCACTATTAACTTTGATAGAACTTTGCATAGTTAGAATAATTTGTAGTAATATTAGCAGAACAACAGTGTATAAACAGGGCATGGTTTACTAAGAATAAAGTGACTGCTGATGTATCTGAAATGATGAGGGCAGGGATGACGCTAAAGAATATTTGGACTTATTTGTGTCATTTATAAGGCATAATGTTTTGGTCAACTAAATGGAATTCCTGTGTACAAAGTCATAAGGAACAAGAAGAAAACCCCATGTTATGATGGGCCAGGGCACTTCTGACTCTAGACTACAAGTACTGATCACTTCTTTCTTTCAGTTTTATTTATTGAACATCTACTATGGACAAGGTAACTTGTGCCAGGGATGGTGCTAAATAAAACAGCCTATAAGAGCAGTTGCATTCATTGTAGAGTTGTCCTTATACTGGGGAAGCAAAATATTATAGAGTTTTTCTAAGAGTAAGTGGTGGAGAATCCAGAGAAGTTCAAGGCCATCTATCTTTTTTATTTAGTATTTTTCCCTTGTGATAATTCAGTGCTCTAGGGAAGATAGACATCCATACAATCAAGGATTATTAAATGTTCGTGGAGGAAGTAAAAACATGCTATATAAGTGAGTTTATAACAAATTTTGAAAAAAGATGTTTTGATGGGATTTCAGCTTAGGCTCCATGGGACCATAATAAATGTTTTCTGGACACTGGGGTTTCAGACCTCATGCTTCACAAGTCACAGTAGTTTCTCAAGAGTTTCCTATCAGCTTTTGAAGAAAGTGTTAAGTTCTTCATGAATGGATGAAGAAATGGAAGCTTCCTGTTCCCAAGGAAGGTGCAGAGGGGGCAAAGGATTCGTGTTGTCATAATGTCTGTAGAAATTCGCCTGCACACCACTGTGAGAGGCCTGAAGTTTTTGGACCTTCCCAAGCCAGAGATTCTGGAGCCAATGGGAAATAGCCCCAATGGCATAAAGAACAGCTATGCTGTAGACAGTGACTGCATTACTCTATCTTGCTCCTTCATCAGATGTTTGGAGAATACCAAAGATATAGTGCTTATAAAGTTAGAGGGAGGAAGAATCAGCATTTCGAGCAGCCCTTCCTCATCTTTTAACATTCCTGCCATTTTGTAGGCAAGGGCTCAGCAGCACATGTGTTAGGTTTACTCATTTCAGACGAGTCAGTTTCCTGCAACACCTCTTGGGTCACACTGTCCCTTTCTACTCATAGTGACATAACTTACCATGTGCTTCAATTTGTCTCAAGTGTTAAGTAGATGCAATTTTATTTGGATAGAAACAATCTCATAGGGCTTTCTGAATAACATGGTTCAGTGATTAACAGTATTTGGGGGGGATTATCATTTGAAATATACAAGGACCTTCTATATTAATGGGCCTCTGCCAAAGTACTAGACATTATAATGGCAATAAGCATTCGTAGAACACAATATGTTAATAATTAGGTACTATTCTAAGGATCCGGCACATATGTACTCATTTAATTAAAAAGATAAAATTAAGTAAACAGTGATCAGTGCACAATTTGTAGGCTATCATTAATTTATCTTTTGTGTATGTATATGATGTGCATGTGTGTGTGTGTGTGTGTGTGTGTGTACAGGCATGCATGTACTGGTCAGAGGACAACTTCAGGTATCTGTTCTTGACTCACCTTCTCTGAAACAGGGTCTCTTGTTCACTGCTCCTGTGCTGTCCAGCTTCTGGAGACTCTCCCGTTTCTGCCTCCCAGCCTGAAGAAGGGAAACTGGGATAACGGGCACTCTGTATTGCTTCTGGCTTTTACATAGGTTCCCAGGACCTGAACTCCGGTCCATACTTCTACTGCAACTGCTTTATCCACTGAGCCATCTCCCCTAACACACACACACACACACACACACACACACACACACACACACACACGGAAGTATCTTCAAGAAGGCATGTCTTCTGCAACATTTTTATTTCTTTATGCCAGCAATCTATGGGGATGGTAGTGTG
The DNA here is from genome assembly GCA_009823505.1 of Rhizomys pruinosus. Classification (NCBI taxonomy): domain Eukaryota; kingdom Metazoa; phylum Chordata; class Mammalia; order Rodentia; family Spalacidae; genus Rhizomys; species Rhizomys pruinosus. The sequence goes on from VZQC01015494.1 coordinate 123,238, forward strand.
GTCTGTATTTTGAGCACAAATGTGCTTTCAAAAACTTGGTAGTATCTGATTTTAGGCCTTCTCACTGTGGAGTGAGGAGAGCTGACAAGCATGCCACATTTATCTTTCCATTTTGGGATAAATATTATTTAACCAGATAGCATTAAAAAAATGGGCAGAAATCTCAAGACTTGAACAGGCTAGGTAACCAGTGCTTGTGTATTTGTGGTTGAAAAAGGTGAGCATTTTGCTTGTGGGTCTTAATTAGATATTCACTTTTATATTCACCAAGCTGTTTACTCAAAAATGTTGCCTGGTGAAATATTGGTAAAGAACTCATTTAGAGAGATATGCACTAAAATATTAAGGATCAGAAGTTAATGAGAAGGGTAAGTGAAATGCAGTTTACAGAATTCAAAACATCAGTCAGAACATCTTGAAAGAAATTACATCTGATTCCAGCATTTCATTAGCAACCCCACAGCAAAGCAGAATGAAGGGGCCTGACTCAGGTACGTAGTGTATATCAGGAATACTTAACCACTCTTTGTATTATGTACTTCGAAATGTGGTTTCATGTCATTTTAATACCACTTTATGGAGTCATGAGACAGTACAGAAATGTCTCATTCTATACATCAAGCTACATTCTTTTATTTGTAGGATTTGTGAAAAGCTCTATAAAGGGATTTTATTATAAAGGAAAAGTGAATATTGGATTAAGAGTCATCTATACATGAATCCGGAAGAAACTAGCACACTGTCCTCCAAACCTATGCATTTTCCTTTCTGTTGTAACACTACAGAAGAGGATAGTGGTTCTAAACGTCATTAAGAACTACTTTGTTCAGAGAGACTACAGTAGCTGGTGGGGGCAAGTGGAATAATTAAACTGCAGAATCTCTGTCTCTGGTCCTAGAAAACAGGTATCAATGCATAAGGATATTTTAGTAGTTAATATGTATTGCATTGATTGAAGGCGCATTTTTTTCCTACAAAATAATTTATTCCCCAGAATCTGCCTCTGAAAGATACATGCATTCTATTTACATGTGAATGGAATTTTTATTGTGCAAGATTTTTGTTCATGGTATGTACAGTTTATATATAAGCCACACATATAAATACTCTTTACAATATTAATTAGATATAAAATATATACCAGACATACCATATTTGTCTATGTCTACCTAATGTGCAAAATCATTACAAAGATATCTTGAATGAATTATAAATGTCTTACTTTAGATTGAGGTAAATTTAAATCTTTGCAGTGGATTGGTGACTTTTTGTTTTCCTAATGCTGTAAGGAAAAGTGGGCTCATCATTTTTTTTGCACATTTTTATTGTTCTGTGTAAATGTAATTTGTTAATCCTGTGAAATTTGTCATAGATAAATTTGCTTGGATTATCTTGTCACCACCGTATCTGCATTCTTTTGTTCATTGCTTATTCATAATTTAACAGTCTGGCAGTGAGCCTTTTTGGGATGCTCACAAAAGATATATGACCTCTACCAGCTGCTACTATAACCTGCAGAATGCACAGCAAGACATTAGAAACGTGAGGATTCCTCTACTGATTAAAGTGCTCTTCATTTAAACAGCCTGTTTCCAAGAATCGCAGGAATCTCCTGCTACCAGCAGTTTTGATTTTTTTTTCTTCCCAACAAAATTAGTTCTAACAATTGAATCTTCATTTGAGATGAATTTTTCAGATTCTCAAAAGAAGTTAATTCCTTGAGTGCTGTTTCTTCTTTAGAATGAAATGGTTACATTTTCTTCTCATTTGGGGAGTGTCAAAGTTATTTATAAATGGGTTGATTGTACAAAAAAGAGTGGAGTAGATGTATCACATCCTAATCTTCAAAGAAATGGTTGGCCCAATCCTGTTGGAATCCAGGCACTTTACAGTTTATATTCTAAATATGTCATATTAGGTAGTAAGTGGCAGACATTAAAAATAAAATGTTGCTTGAAGTGTAACCACATCTTTAGGTTTTCATTATTCTGAATTAGTTTAGCATATAAATTCCTCTCTCTCTCTCTCTCTCTCTCTCTCTCTCTCTCTCTCTCTCCCTCCCTCTCTCTCTCTCTTTTTCTCTCTCTCAATCAGCCGATCAGTTTATGAGTAATGGTTAGTTTTTGCCTGTCTTCTGTGCAGGCATATGATTACGGTTCAAAATAATTCATTGCTAATCCATGCAGTATTGCTTCATCTCCATCACTCCACTCTGTGATTAGAGCCCCAGGCCCGCTGCCTTGCTTTCTGCCCTGATTTTCTTTAACTGCAACCCTTGTTTTAATATAGTTCTGTAGTCACCACTCTCCTACCAGCCCCTCTGCATTCCTCATATATATATCGATTGCAGTAGATTAATATTTATTTGAAGCTATTTTTCAGTCTTTGTGAAAAACGTATTCATTTCTTAAGGCGAATCTTCATCTAAAGGGAGGGGGAGGGAAGTAGGGAGTTCAGGTATGCATGTGGCTCTTTCTAGAGAATCTCCAATCTGGATTCTCTGCTGTGGGCAAGGCCTTATCTTTTTTTTTTTTTTTTTTAACATAAATCAGGAAGTTTAGTTTTCTTGGAAAATTTCTCAGTGATGAAGGTGTAGTGTTGGGTTTTTAACTCTGCCTGTGACAGCTCTACAGTGGCTTCTACATGTTCCAAGTGCATTCCATACCCAGGGCAGTCACCACCACATCGATCAGCTTGCACTGAATATTTCCAGACAGGGACACAAAGCTGTCATTTTCCTGAGCATCAAAAATTTGCCAATTTTACCAGAAGGTCATCTAACAGATTTTTAAAAGACTTTGTTTCAGATCTCAGTAGTCCTGTGTTCCTTTTAGTAATTACTTTCGTCTCATTGTAGCTGTGTGTTTGAAAGTGTAGGTCAATGAGGATGATTGCATTCAGAATTTCATGATCTGTGTAGTGGAACAAATTGAAAGCAAAGCCTGTATCAATCACTGTGAAGGGAGGGTTAATTGTTACGGCTCCTCAAGCCTCTGGACAGATAAACCAGTAATGAAATACTTATTGCTCCGATACATGAATGCTAAGGGATGAAACAATGGATGCAGAAGCAGGCTGCAGAGATAACCAAGAGGCAAAGAAAAGAGAAGAAATCGGATGAAAGTATGGAGTGTGGACTGCATGAACTCCTTTAAAGTAGTATTGTTTTGAGTCTCCCACCCATATTTTCTGGCAGGTTAGGGCAGTATCATACATCAGGTTGCTAAACCCAAATAAGAATATAAAGGGAAACTACTCTTTCTTGAAAAGGAGGAAAAGAAAAATGAAAAGAAAAGAGAAAAAAAGTGCATTCCCATGCTTTATAAGAACTGTATATGTTATATACGAGCAGTGTTTGAGTTTCTATGTAAGGTATTCCCTTTTTAAATATATTGATGCTGGGTATGTTAAACATTACAGATGCACAAATGGGCCAGAATATACAATGTTTTAAATGATTTTTATTTTTGAAGGGATTTTGGAATGAGTAGTCCATTGTAGACCAAAATATAGAGGAAATTGTGTAAGATGGAAAGAAATAGTAAAATAAGAATTAGCTTGGCAAGGTAATCATGAGATTAGAGTAAACACATTTTACCATATCTTCCATACAAACTTATTTAAACATCTGTTAGTTACTTATATGTTGAAATATATGCAAAAATATTTAGCCAAATTGAAGTCTTAGGCCCATGACAATCATCTCAACACAGTGGGTAGTTCTGAAAATTAATGAGAATGATAATACTGTAAAGACTGTTCCAGACTTTGCTCAAATTCATTATCTAAGACTCTTGTTAAGAACATCTCAAAGAATTTTAACCAGGAAAATATATTAATGGTTCAAAAGCATTTTCAAAACCCTGAATTATAAAAGTATAATGGAATTATATATGCAAGAGTTCTAGTTAGCAATACAGGGAGCTGTGACATTGTGAAGGGGTATTTTTCCTTAACCTGAACTGCTCTCACATGGAGTTTTGTCCATTAGGTCTAATCTCATGTTGTATTTTCATTCTGGTTTTTGGGTAACAAAACTTAGAGTGTTTAAAAAATAAAATGAGTGTCCTCCCATTAATATAACAGAGGTACAAATTGTAAATGCTAGGTACTGCCATCTTTTAACAATAATTTCAGATTTAATGAAACTACTAGCGAGGCTGAACATTCCTAATGACAAGAAAGACGTCTACATCTTTGCCATTCTTTTCCGAATGTTAAGGTTTTCCTAAGGGCTATTTCTGTGTTGCGTTGATATGGCTGCATGGTGACAGAACTGACTGAGCACTGCCCTCTTTGTGGTAGTGGAACCATCCTCTAAGTTTGTATACTTTAAAGAGATAGCTGTGATTGTGATACTGTATCACATTGCCGAATCAAAAGATTGAAACTGCCAGCAAAGTATGCTAGGGCTGAGCAGTAGAAAGAAGGCCCCAAAGTCAAGATGTGCCAAAGGGTGTCAGGCTTTGTGTGTAACAGCAAGCTCACAAAAAAACATGAGCTCCATGGCTCAGTAATAACTGCATTAAGACAGAAGCCGCGAGTGCTGTGATTTTCTGGGTAACACTGGCTGCTGGGAAGTGCTACAGAATCATAGGAAAGCAGTAGTCTCAGCCCTCCATTATCCTTACAGGAAATTATACTCCATTATAAGCCCTTTAATCGTTTATGGCCTCAGTTTCTCCATTTCTGCATTGAGTAGCTATGACTTCGAATGACAAAGGTCCATGATTATGGTATATAAATTACCTAGATGCATAGTATAAAAAAATGATTGCAGCACATTGTAGATTTTTTTAAGTAATATTAACATTCTCATTTATAAAACAAGTTAAACCAAATTTAAAATTTTAGAACAAATATGATGCTCGCTTATCAATAAAATATATGATAAAGTAGTCTTCTTCAAAAACACATTTTAAAAGGGACTTTTTGGCAATCATCCAGAGGATATTTCATTGGAAGCAACAGGATGCATTAAGTTACATCTTTAAATGATGTATTTTGCACATGGCTCATTACAGCATTAGGGAGAACACTCAGTGTTTAGACATAAATACATTTGTAGGTTGAATTCAGTCAAGATGGTAGAACTCTGGAAGTATTGAAAGCCCTATAATATTTGATATCAGGTGCTTAGGGCAGTGACCAATCTCTGAAAACTTTGTGTGTGTTTCTAAAACATTTATGCAGAAATAAATTTCCTATTTATTCATAGTGATATATTTAGCCAAACTTATTTTTCTTTTAAACTTTGCTTTTCAAAAACATTTATTCTAGTTATGTTCTCTTATAAAAGTAAATTGGTTCAAGGTATTGTAGACATGTCTAAGTTTTTTTTTTTTTTTTTTTTTTTTGTCCTTTTGAGACAGGGTCTCCCTGTAGCCCCAGCTGGCCTGGAACTTGCTGTGTAGATCAGGATGTCTAAGGCACTATGATTAGTTATGATGTTTTTACTTAGAATAGGTCAATAACTTTTAAGAATAAGTGTATTGTGGCTGGATGGCTCAGTGGTTAAGAGCACCAGCTGCTCTTGCAGACAACCCATATGGCAGCTAAGAACCATCCCTAACTCCAGTTCCAGGGGAATCTGATGGCTTCCTCTGACTCTATGGACATTTCATGACACGGGTACACTTACACACATGCAGACAATACACTCATATATATAAAATAATAAAATAAACGTATATCGTTCAATCACTTGTTATTTTCTTGATGCTTTCCAGTTATTAGGAACCACAAGCATATTTCTATGAGACAATTAACTCATTTCTATCTTTGCTACTCTAAGGTTAGTAGTATCATATTATATAAATATGTTAGCATTTTTTCTATAATAGAACTGTCCAGATTTTCAAAAAGCTTTAGGAAAAAATTTAAGTGTTATAATGTGGACCATATTTCTTTAATTTCTTTCTTTCCCTCTTCACTTATCAAAACCCAGTTTTTTAAAGCTAAGTTTGACATTTGCTAGTGACTGAACTGATTAGAACATAGAAAATTAGAACATTAGAACAGTTCATAGGAGTGAACCTTAATTTCATTTTTAAGAGGAACCTGTGATAATGAATACATCTCTATGTCATTGGAATGTGGAGAAGCTTGAGTGTGCTCTTGCCTGTCTCTAGACATCACAAGTACAAATCCCTTCCCAATGGACATGTTAGTGCATTCTTCAATGTGCTTTTTCTGAAAAAAAAATATATTTCACAGTAACATAATTTTCAAAGCCTAATTTTATAACATTGGGTGTGAAATTTGGCAAATGTTGTAAGCTGGTTACAATACATGTCCTGTATGCTTTCATTGGTGACCATTTTGCTGTCTAGTTCAAGGTACTAAAAAAGTCCAACACCAAGTCAAGAAATTTAGAATTGAGTGATCTGTGACTGTAAAGTTAAGTATCTCCTCAGTGCTGAAATGGGGTTTACACCTGGCCTTTATAGATGGCTGTGTTGTTCTTTGTGGATAAGAATCAACAGAAAGTGTTTGGACTTGGGTTAAACCAGAGTACATCAGCCCTTACAAGATTCTCCTCCTTTACAATTGCTTTCATTTCCTATTGTTCCAGAGCTGCACATCTCATCATACCTTGCTTTTATTATTTGCCAGCAGCATGTTTCACAAACACATTCAAGAGAACCTGATGAAACTGGGCTTCTCCTGCCTTGTAGTACATTAGGGTTATAGTCATAGTTAGTGAATGTGCTTCAGAGGATCAGAGAATCTCCCTAAATGCCACATTGATTCTGTACTATTTTATCAGCCACTCAATGGACTATGCTTTTCCTAATCATTGGTGTCAAGAATTGTGAAGGGTCTGCGATTTTTATCCTACTTACAAGCTAACAAGTTACCTAGCCACAGTCTAAGAAATATTGGCGTCCAAGATGCAGAGAGTTTGTTACTCAGAGTATTAGTGGTAGCCAGCAAATCAGCATTCCACTCTGGTCAGTCCTCTTAGCCTATTCCCATAGCCTGATGTGAAGATGGTCACATGACACCTGCCCATGAAGTAGCTTGTTCAAAGAAGTATTCCGAGCCCAGGGAACTTGAGTCCTTTAGGATGGGCAGTGAGCAGATCTCTTTTGCTCTACCCTACAAGGCCCTTCTCTATAAATCAACCTTAAAAAGAGGGTCTGTAGCAAAAAGTGACTAGTGTTTTGCCTACCAGATATACAAAAATTTGTGAAACCCATAGAGTCTTCCCTTCTGACAGTATACACTGGATGAGCTATTATGAACTATTATGGAGGTGGCTGCAGAAGGTGAGAGGATCTGGCTGTGTAGTAGTTCCATAGCTTGGAATTTCTTTTGGCTTAATGAAGTGTAAAGTCACTGTTAAAAAGGAAAATGACAAAGATTCCAAATATTTAATCTTTCCTAAAATGCTTAGGTGTTCATACTCTGAGGTAGAGCATCTGGCCTATATAGGTTTAGCTGATTCAACAACAGACTGATGTTCACAATTTAACAATCCACATTCTCAGGATATCATGGATGCTTGTCTGTTTTATCAGCATGTTCTCTGCCTGGTTTGCTCCATTTATCTATAAACTTTAACCAGTTACAAGTCCATTCTGTGTCTTTGCCCACTATTTAAGTTTCTCAATAACCCAGTAAGGTGGGTTTTGTTATTCCCACTTGTAGATGTGGTCACTGGGAGTAAGAGCTTCAAGCTGGGCTTTAAGCTTGTCTGATGAAGATAGCATCCTTTACTATACAACATGCCTTCTGATCCTCAGAATTATTTTTCCTTTCTTTATTCTTCACAGGTTTCATTAGTTTATGTCCATAGTTCATTCCAGAATTCCTCATCTGTCAAAAATCTACTATCATCCTTGGTATAATCCATGATCTCAGATCCCAAAGGTGAATTAATAGAAAAATAACCATTTGGAAATTACAGATTGTCCTGATACTTAATAACTATTTCTAGAATATTCTAAGATAAAGGATGAATTGTTTGCATTGTTTATGGTGGTAGACTCATTGAAGATACATCTTGTAGGTCTGAAAATTCAAGATGTCTGTCTATTAAGAAAGGAGTCAAGAAAATTAATTAGAATCAAGTATATCATTGATAGTTTTTTAAAAATCTCCAAATAGATGAATTCTGGAACAGTGAAATACTCTATTTCCAATTAGGATAATATTAAGCCTATTTTATAGTCAATTATAATTCCATAAAATTTGAATCCCATTAATTTTATATTTCATAAAACTGTACCTATAATAATTTAAGTTGATTAGACAAAAATTGAAAAATTCAATCATGTAAAATAGAACAGGTTGCAAAGAGAGCTGACGTTTTTCTAGGGCTCTCTCTGGTGGCAGTTCAGATGTCACATGGCCTTGTGTACGTAGCACATGAGACAGAAAATCTTTTGTAAGGGTCTGTGGAATGTGATCAGTTTAGCTCTTCATCGTGATTGATTAATGTGGTATAAATCAGTAGAGGGCTAAATCTTGATAAACTTGCTTCAACTTTATATATAAGAAGAAAAGAAATAATCACTAACTCCAGGGAAAGAGTAGATCAACAGTTCAAATATACTTACTACTTTCTGTCTTTGTTCTGAGCATCATGTCTTCCAAAGTGTATACTCTGTAGATATTATTTTCTTGTTTTGAGAGAAGGCTTGGCTACCTAGCCAGGACTAGTGTGAAACTTGCTATGAAGCCCAGTCTGGTCTCAAAGTCACAGCAATCCTCCTGGTTCAGCTTTGTACAGGCCTGAGCCAGTAGATACTACATTTTGTCTTCAGCACATATTAGAATCACATAGGCATATTAAAATATGTTTTGAGTGCAGTTTAACTACTGATTTATTGTTGTACAAGTAAGGAAACACATATGTTTTCCTGAAACCTAAATGACAGCTGACACGTTGAGGAAAAGACTGTGGATCAGAGAGCTTTTGGAAGAAAGGGAAGTGTATAGATCCTAATGAAGGAAGTGATCAGATGTGCAGAAAAACATTAGGAGAAAGGCCAACTATATTTTTCTACTTATTTATGTAGCTTTTTGTGCATTGACTTAAATATTCCTTATAGTCATCACCAAACTCAAGTGATGGGTGTGGGAGAGAAGGAGAAAAGATAACATTCCTTGTGCTCCTCAGGGAGAAGTATTGTCCTGGCTTCTTGTCCTTGAATACTTGTTAGAACAACAGAAAGAGCAGAGTATAGACGTCTTAGGACAGGGCATTTCTCTATAAGCTGTGTCAGCTTTTATCAACTCAAGAACGATAATTATAGATTTTCTTCGTTAATCTACTAGTCAAATACAGCCATAGTTTGGAGAGGGTTAAACATTTTGTTCTCTTCATGTAGATTGGAATAATTTCCTCTTGTGAGTTGAATTCACATTTCACATATCTTATGTTTAATGTGGAGTCAGGAACACAGGCTTTATGGAAAGCCTCTAGTGACCCTTTAAGGAATAGTAGGAGATGAAAACCTGTAAGAGGACAGCTTCATTTAATTATCAGGACCGACCACAGTGTTTTGTTGTCTGTGTTTGGGTGTGCTTCACTTCCTTAGCTTGTGGATTTCAAGTGTTCAGCAACCTCTGGAAGTATTTAGTGAAATGTTTGTTCTACTTAATTCCCCACGTAAATGGTAATTTCATGCCAGTTCTTGAAATAAACATTTTTATATTTGAAAATATTTTGTGACAATTTCCATTACAGAAAGAACTACTTAAAACTCAGAAAGGAAAATCTGAACCTAATCTGAAACCTAGTAATCATTGTACAAAAAAAGAGAAAAAAGTGAATTTATATTTAAATTTAAAAGGTTCTGCTTTGTTTTAACCCTACTTAATCTGTGTAACATGCTCTGGTCACCTGCCCCATATCCTGACTAAGAAGGCTTCCTGGTCCCTAATAGTGTGAGCACTTTATCTCCTCCTGGCCTCCTCCTCATAGTGTTATGCTCAGGATTTTATCTGTTTTCTCTTCTCTGATTCCTGTGATAACTTTCTGAGAAACACCCATATCCCTTGTTTATGGGCAAGGAATTAAATCATTTTTGAGGCAAAGGACTCTGTTAATCAGTCATAGTCTTATTTAAGTTCCTCTAAGAATTGTAGAAACCTACATTGTGGTGGTAATGAAAAAAATAAACAATAAAATAGTAAAGAGAGTGGTTCAGAAGTTCAAATACTGAATAGTATCATATAGATATTTTTCAGGTGTACCACAAGTTAAAATCTTCTTAAGTACAAATAAACACAAATTAAGCACAAATATAAAACTATTCCTATCATTTTGTATTTAGAATCCAAAGAAACAAATACCAAAGAAATAAATAAGGAAGCTAAACTAAGTAATATTTTATTACATGGTAGACTGCCTGTTGATGTGAGAAACTGTGTCTCCAACTTTAGGGCCTTGTTGCACTGTACTTAGGAGGCAGAGGCCATGAGAGAAGTGAAGTTTTTTGAAGAATTTCCTTTAACCTCTACAGGAGGATCCAAAAGCCGAATTGCTCAGGGTTGGTTTGAACTGGAATACATAAAAAATGGAATTTTTATTATTTGTTATTAAACATGAAGTTTGAGACTATTAAGCAAAGCTGATTTATTTCTACCTGCAGGTAATAACATCAGCATAAATGTAGAGCTAGACAAATCATTTAATGAATTATTAAGAAAATCTTAAGAAGCGGTCATACTTAAAACAACATTGCTTTAAATGAAAGTAGTAAGAAATGGGTTACTGATACCAAACTAAATGAAAGACGATGCTGAAGTTTGGGGATTTATGTCACATTTAAAGTGCATATTTTCTTCTATGTTGAGAGCCTTCATCTCCACTCAAAGCTTATTGTCTAAGGTGCACTGCTCAGTGCGTGTGCCGTAGTGGTGACAGCGGCTGATCCTGAAGAAAGCCTTGACGTAGGAGGAATCCAGTGATAAAAGTGTCCTTTCTAAGGCTAGAAAAACTGTTTTAAGAGGCAGTTTGGAATACAAATAAATAATTGCCAAAACTCCTCTGTGACTGTTCTAATAGGCCTTACATTAGCTATCTTTCACATTTTAAAGACAAAGTAACATTTGATAAGAGGAGCTTTACCAAGTGGAAAGAAGACAGCAGATAAGCACATTCAATTGAAATAATGAGCTGCTAAAAAAGATAATGGATTGGGCTGTTCCAGGAAAACTCATAGACAAAAATAGACAAGAGAAATTCTGAAAGCAGGGTCTCCTTTTACCTGAGAAAATGCTGGCTGTGAAGGGGTGCACGTGGAGAGGCCCTGACAGGGTCCACAGCCTCCAGACATTCTGTTCCTGTCTTACTCAGAAGTGATCCAGGAGACAGAGCAGCAATTAGTGCCTGTATCCAATCGGATGTTAGATAGAATTAGAGCCTCCATCTTGATGTTTACATGCCTTTACGCTTGAAATTAATATTCAGTATGGACTTTAGTAGATGAACTTAGTAGATGATTGAGTAAGATGATGCCTTGGAAGTTGCATTGTACATTTCCGAGTTCTCTGAAAGTATGCAGTAATATGATAATTGCAAGGCATGAGCAACCCTGACCCTTAGTAAGATTTCTGTTACTGTTATTGGAAAAAGAAAATTAGGTTGGGAGAAGCTGTGGCTTAATGGAAGACTCAGTTTTTCACCGTTTTTCCTTATGTAGCTTAAATAATATTCAAAGAGTAATTATGTTGCTTTGACTAAAATGCAAATTCTTTTCCTTCAAAAATCTGCTTTTAATTGATTAAATTTCTTTGACAATTTCATGCATGCATACAATGCATTCTGATTACTCTTACTCCCCACTTCTCATCTCCCTCTCATCCTGATCACCCCCTTCTTACAAGTCCCCTTCCTATGCTCATGCCCTTTGGCTTTATTTTGGGACCCACTGATTTTAGTTAGACTCATCAGTATCACCATGGGTTTGGAACTATCCCTTGGAGCCTGGTGGCCTCACAGGTGGGCATACACCTGAAGACAGGACTGTTCCTCCCTCAGAATCCATCAGTAACTAATCTCTTCAATCCATGGTGGACTGCCGACAGGCCCAGTCTTGTGCAGGCCCAGTGCAGGCCGTTGCAGCTACTGTGAGGTCATGCCTGCAGTGGTGTGTCATGCTCTGAAGATTAGCGCTCTGCCTTCCTTCTCCCTGTCTTTCAGCTCTTCCATTCTTTCCCCTCCCTCTTGCACAGCGTTGGCTGAGCCTTAGCGTTGGTGGTGTCCGTACATGGCCTGTTTAGGGATGAGCGTTGCTTATTCTCAGCGTCTTGAGAAGCCACTATTCTCTAGATTTATTTCTACTTACTGCAAAGAGAAATTTCTGTGATGAAGGCTGAGAGTAGCATTTGTCTGTCAGTATAAACATAAATATTTAGAAGACAGTTTGGTGCTGTGTCAATTTAGCTAAGCAACAGTGCTAAATTCCTTCCTAGGGCCTATGAGCTCCCCAGTTATGTGTTTTTGACTAGATTTTTTATTACCAAACATGTATTCCCTTCTGTCTAGTGGGCTTTTAATCCAACCCAAGAGCTGTAGATTACCCACATTGTTGTGCCACTATTGCACCAGTGGGCACATCCTGCCTGGCAGGTTAGCATTGCAGTTCATAGGGCTCACATCTAGGTAATACCATTGATGCCATTCATTTCTCCCCAGCAGCCTGCACAGCACCTTGCAGCTCTATGGAAACTAACTAGCAGGAAGGTAGCTTCTGTCTCATTTGCAACTGGAATTTTCTATATCTTGCAACCAAGATGTATGTAGTCTTTCATAGTCATAATGGCTATTATCAAAAAGTCAAATGATGGCAGATACTGATGAGGTCGTAGTGAATTGTTTTTCATTGTTGATAGGAGTGGAGACTTGTGAAGCCACTATGGAAATTAGTGTGGAGGTTCTTCAAAAAGCTAGAAATGCAAGTATAATATACCCAGGTATGCCACTCCTGGACATATACCCAAAGGATTCTGTACCCTACTGTACCCTACAGAGAAACTTACTCATCCATGTTTATTGATGTTCTATTTACAGTACCTTGGAAATGGAATAAACCTAACTATTCATCAACAGATGAATGGATGATGAAAACATGATACTTATACATTTATTTAGCTATAAAGAGAAAGGAAATTGTGAAATTTGTAAGTAAATGGATGGAATGGGAAAACTTACACTGAGCGAGGTAATCCAGTCTCTTACATGGATTATAGCTTCAAATCTCAAGATGTGTGTGCTTAGCTTGGAGAACCTGTGGAAGCCAGGAAACTGGAAAGGGGCCGTGGGCAAGGATGCTTTCAGGAAAAGGGGCTGGTAGAACATAGATTCTGTGACAGTAGAGAGGGTGGATACTGGGGGCTGAAAAGAGTCGGAGCTGAAGAAGAAGGAGGGAGGCAAGGAGGACTAGCCAAAATGAAAGGTGTATGAAAGTGTCATATGGAAGCCTACTACTTTTTAAGATAATCAAAAATGTGCTAAAAAATAAAGTTAGAAGAGATATATCCTATGGGGCTGGATAATACTGCTCCTAGAAGCTATCATGTATCAAACAAAAATTCCAGCACTGTGTGTGGAATAGCTCCATAGGAGGTGTTGGTTAGAGAGGCCCCAGAGGCCTCTCGAACAATGCAGGCTCTTGCCATTCGTGTTGGTTGCCCACCAGAAGGAAATGGCAAAATATAAATTCTAAAGTAATCGCATTTAGAGAAATACTGGTTAGAGTATGGAAAAAATGACTGATAACATCCAAAACAGTATTGGTCATAACTGGAAAATATCCTCCAGATTTTTATTCTACTTTGTAGTGAACCAAAAAAAAAATTTGGATGAACATTTATTGACTAGTGTTTGCACTGTGTTAGACTGTGCTAAGAATGATACAGTCTTCTGTACTGAACTTTAAGGAAACTTTCAAAGTGGGTGTTATTGTGGCCACTTTTAATGCAGATGCTGAGGTAGAGAAAGGATGGGTAAACTGGCCAAAACCCCACAGTGCCGGACTCCTGTGGCCATGACTCCATCTCAGGTGTCCTGGGTTCCACATTCTAGATTATTGCCCAACATACTCCATGTTTGTTTGGCATTATTCCCCATTATTTTTTAAATAATATTTTAATTTATTTTTTGGAAAATCTCATATATGAATACAATGTATCTTGACCATACCATCTCCTTAACCCTCCTCCCAATTTCTCCTAGGTTCCTACTATCAAATCTTCCTCTCAAATTCATGCCATTCATTCATTCATTCATTCATTCATGCCCAGCGAGTCCAATTAGTGCTGCCTATATGCACACCTGGGTCATAGGGCCATTTACTAGGATGCATGTATCCATTATTTTTTTTAAATATTTTTGTTAAGGCAGGATCTTCCTTAGTTGCCCTGTTGGCCTTGACTATCTGGGCTAATCATTCTTTCTGTCTCAGGATCCTGAGTTGCTGTGACCACAGATATGTGACACTGTAACTGGCAGAACCCCTACCCCCACCCCCTGCCATTTTCACCATTCATTTAAGCTTAAAAAATTCCAGCTGTTACATTGGGTGCAAATAGAGCATGAACTACCTGAATGGAGATATTTAGGATTCGATACAAAGAGAGGAAGTCTTAGATTTAGTAGACACATCTGTTGTAAGGTAACTTATTTATTCTGCCAGAAAAAGTTTGTATATTTTAAATGGTTTAATTAGAGAAATCTAAAGAAATAGCATTTTTCAAAGTCCAACAAAACAGACTTCAAAAATTTATTTTTATTTATTTATTTTTTTTTTTATTTTGTGGTATTTTTGAGACAGGGTCTCCCTTTAGTCCCAGCTGGCCTGGAGCTCACTCTGTAGACCACGCTGGCCTTGAACTCACAGAGATCCGCCTGCCTCTGCCTCCTGAGTGCTGGGATTAAAGGCATGCGCCACCACACCCAGCCCTTATTTTTATTTTATGTGAATGGGCGTTTTGCCTGCATGTATGTGAGTGCACCTTTGTCATGTAGTGACAGAAGAGGCCAAAAGAGGGTGTCAGATCCCCTGGGACTGGAGTTATAGATGGTTGTTAACTGTCATGTGAGTGCTGGGACCTGAACTGGGTTCTCTGAAAGAACAGTGAGTGGTTTTAATCACTGAACCATCTCTCCAGCCCCCAAAATAGACTATTTAAAAAATTCTTAATGTGCATATCTGCTATTGACTATTGGTATTAAAATATTGGAGATGATTTGATGACTTGTGCAAGTATTTAACTCTATTTCAATTAATTTATTAATTATTTTACTTGGAACATAATTATAGATTATATATTTCCTAAATCCAGTAATAGGGCTTAATAATACACCTTTCCATGTCTTAAACAACACATGCTTATGCAACAGTATTTATTAGTTAACAGAGTTCCCTGGGGGGTAGGAGTCCTTGAGCATTTACCCGGGAGGTCCTGACTCAGGGTGTCTCATAAAGCTGAATTAAAATGCTGATGCTGGGGCTGGAGAGATGGCCTAGTGGTTGAGGGCACCAACTGCTCTTGCAGAGGACCCGGGTTCAATCCCCAGCACCCACATGGCAGCTAAGAACCATCTGTAACTCCAATTCCAGGAGAATTCCAGTTCCAGGGGAATCCGACACCCTCTTATGACCACCGAGGCATTGCACGACACGGGTGCACAAACCTGCATGCAGACAGTACATTCATACACATAAAATAAATAAAAAAAATTTTTTTTTTAAATGCCTATGCTGGAGTACTCACTCCTAAGCGGGCTCAGTGGATATTGTTGGTGATAGTCCTGCCTTCCTTAGGGCTGTTGGCAGTCTCAGTTCTTCATCTCTTAGGTATTTCCACAGGCTTCCTGGTGTCCTCAAAGTGGCACTTGAATGAGTGATAATGAGGGAGGGTGGATGTGGGAGGAAGGGCAGGGAGGGAGGGAGAGATAGAGGGGTGGAGGGGCATCAATTAAAAAAAGAAGCTGTGGAACCGTCTGAAACTCCAAT
This sequence comes from Rhizomys pruinosus, assembly GCA_009823505.1. Taxonomy (NCBI): domain Eukaryota; kingdom Metazoa; phylum Chordata; class Mammalia; order Rodentia; family Spalacidae; genus Rhizomys; species Rhizomys pruinosus. Next base: position 139,212 of record VZQC01015494.1, read on the forward strand.
TCCAGGAGAACTCCAGTTCCAGGGGAATCCGACACCCTCTTCTGACCTCCGTGGCATTGCACGACACGGGTGCACAGACCTGCATGCAGACAGTACATTCATACACATACAGAAATAAATAAAATTAAAAAAAAAGAAGCTGTGGTCTTTTAGAACCTCGTCTTGGAGTGCCTTAGCATAATCTGATCCAGTGTGGTAGCACACAGGCTGGGAAATATTAAGATGAAGCAATTATTGGGAACCATCTTAGAGAATTATTACCTCAAGTATTTTTTTAGAAGAAAATGTACTAATAAAAATCCAAAAGTTTTAAAATATTTTATTTGTTATTTTTACTTTTATGTGTATGAGTGTATTGGCTACGTGTATCTAAGTGCAGCCAGAGGGGAGGTCAGAAGTCAGCATCAGGTTCCCTTGAACTCGAGTTACTGAAGGTTGTTAGCTCTTGTGTGGGTGCTGGCAATTGAATCCAGGTCCTCGGCAAGAGCAGCCAGTGCTCTTAACTGCCAAGCTGTGTTTCCAGCCACAAATCCCGAGGTTTTATAAAGAAACATTGGCCATATTGGAACACACACACACACACACACACACACACACACACACACACACAAACACACACACATGCACGCAGAGTCTGGAGTCAAGGAGATGGTCCACTGGATAGAATGCTTGCTGTGCAATCATAAGGATTGAGTTTGAATCCCCAGAACTCATGTAAATGTCAGGTGGGCATGGTGGCTTGCCGAGTTGTAGTGTGGGGGTGGAGATGGTGTCCCTATCTAGGCCATCTAGCTTAATCACATCACCAAGTCCAGAGTTCAGTTGAGAGACCTTGCCTCAGGGAATAAGGTGGAGGTCTATTGAGAAAGACTGATATTGTTCTCATACATAGGCACACATACATGCACACACACATACGTGTACATGCCCATACACACCACACACGTGCAAAAAATTTTTCTCTTTCTACCTTACACGTTTTGTACTTGGTGACCTTTTTTGAAAGATGAATTTGTAGATTCAGATGGAATTTTTACATTGGACTGAAAAAGCATTTTGTTTTTTTTGGTCTTTTCGAGACAGGGTCTTCCTGTAGCCCCAGCTGTCCTAGAACTCACTATGTAGACCAGGCTGGCCTTGAACTCACAAAGATCCACCTGCCTCTGCCTCCCAAGTGCTGGGATTAAAGGCACGCACCACCATGCCTGGCTGAAAAAGCATTTTTTAGTGGAGAAAACCTATAAGGGGTAAGTTCAGATGTTGACTGCACCTTTCCGAAGGTCAGGTTTCCTAGCGTAAAATAAGACTGATTCCAGCTTTGAAGATGTTGCGGAGACCCCAGCCTGGTGAAAGAAATTAAATGGAAGAGAGTTGAATTTATAGACCAGTACACAAATACATCCAGAAACGTGTTTTAGAAAGATGCATTGACATTAATTTCAATGCTTTGCTATAATTCAGTAAAGAATGCTAGGCACAGTGGCCTCATATACTAGCTAAGTCAGAAAGCAGTAAACCCTGCTGTTAATACCTGAAGACAGTGTAATGAGGCTGGCCGAGAAGACCAAAGAGCCACTAACTTATAGGTTGATAAGAAAACAAGTCTAAGGTCTATAGACTTAATAGTAGACTGTAACAGTAGAGAAAAAAATCTTAAAACATGTTGAGATACTTAGATAATAGTAAAAATGATTTAAAAGTTGGAAGCAAGTTATAAAACAAAAGGTATCAAAAGCTAGTTATGGCAAAGCAAAGCATATGCCTTGGCTTTGGTCCTTCTTTCAGTTTGTCTAGCACTGGGGATTGGTTAAATTAGCAGCTTGTACATGTTCAATTTTTGGAGAAAGGCATAATGTCATCATAGATTTGTTTGTGCTGCCTCTAGCCCTTCTGTGATCCTGAAGCTCTGTGACTAGATTATATTCCAAATCCAGAGACGTGACCTGACATAGTATGTCCATTTTAATATTTAAAAAATTTTTATTCTTGTACAAAGTCTTACAGTTTTCTTTTCCCTCTGCAAAAGGACCTGTTTTTTCCCTTTTCTTTTTTATTGTTAATGAAAAGATATACGTGGACAATTTCATATAACACAGGTGTACAATTTAAAAGTAACTACAATAATTATTCCACTTTGTTCATTTCCAGGGACTGTTATAGCAAACTATCACACTCCAGCTTCAACAATGCAGCTTCTGGCCCATTCTGCAAGCTGGGGTTCAAGATCCAAGGGACAGTATATTTGGTTCTTTCTGAAGGCCATGAGGGAAAAACTCTTTCATCCTTTTGCTCTTAGTTTCTAGCAGTATGCTGAGAATATTTGGCATTCCTTGGGTTTTCAGTGCATCAAAAATGTCTACTTTCATGTTTAGGTGGCATTCTATGTGTGCGAGTGTGCAGGTGCACCTGCATCAGTCTGTCACACATTTTTCCTTTTATTAATATACTGGCTGTATTGTTTAGGACCCAAGTTAATGAATTCATCTTAACTGTGTCTACGAAAGCATTATGTCCAAAGGTCATCACATTCTAAGATCCTGGGGGTTAGTTTTTTAACCTATCTCCTTTTATTGAGGGGGCTGTGAGGGATATAGTTCACAGATACCATCCACCCAGAGTTAGACATGTGTCATCATCCCAGATGTATGTGCTTAGAAGTGTGTTCTTTCTTCCTTTTGCTCATCAAGATAGAATGTTTGTGGAAATAATTGTTTTTCTTTATAGTCATTCCAATTGTGCATTATCTCTAACACAAAGATATAGCTTTTGATTAAGACTTTTTTTTTCTTTTGAGACAGGGTCACCTTGTAGTTCCAGGTAGCTTGGAACTCCCTATATAGACCTCTAGGCTGGCCCCAATCTCACAGAGATCCTCCTGCCGGTGCTGGTTAAAGATGTGTGGCACCATGCTTGACTTAAGACTTCTTTTAATGAAATGAATATATTTTGCAAAGGAGGGTTGGAAATTAAAGTATGTATAATCTTCAATTTTGGGGGGACAATATTTATTTAAATGCCTATTTTGCAAAGAACAATAAATAGCTTTAAAATAATCCTGAGACTTTAACAGGCAAAATAGAGGTGACATTTTTATGGACCTTATGTCCTCAGTTGACGGCTAGCATCATTATAAATGTTTCTGGAATGTACTGTATTTCTTCTGTTCAGGTTGTGATGAAGTCATGATCATGGTTCCTGCCCTTTTCACCATGAAGGACTCAAACTATGTTCTCAGGCTATTTTCAAACATTGTAGTCTCATATTTAGCCTTTATTAAGATCCACTTGATCATTGACTTTCTTTATGTCAGACATCTACCAGCAGGACTTGGCCAGCTGGAGATATCCTATGTAGTAAAAAAACAAAGAGAATGAAAGCAACTGCTATTGTAGAATTGGTGAGCAGTAAAGCAATGCTTTAGTTGCCCTTTTAAGTTTTATTTGCAAATAAAAAAAGAAAATAATGTATTACTATCATTATCTTTGAAGATCCCTAAAGATCAAGTTTGCTCAAACACACACACACACACACACACACACACACACACACACACACTCACACACACACTTGTTGAAATCTATGGCACAAAAGAACAGTTAAATTAAATTTCATTTAATCATGTTTTTGTTTTAATTAAAGGATTCACCCCTCTAAGTACGGATGGGTGCCAGTTTTCAAATGACCCATAATAAATCCAGCAGGTCTCCTTGCTCACTACTAGCTTGTCCCCTCATTAAAGTTCTGCTTAAGCAAGAGCAGGAGAGAAGTGCTCTGGAATGTAACAAAGCCTTCATATTACTTTGTTGAACAAAATCATATTTAGAATGGTCATTGGGGGGGCTGGAGAGATGGCCTAGCGGTTGAGAGCGCCGACTGCTCTTGCAGAGGACCCAGGTTCGATCCCCAGCACTCACATGGCGGCTGAGAACCGTCTGAAACTCCAATTCCAGGAGAACTCCAGTTCCAAGGGAATCCGAGACCCTCTTCTGACCTCCGCGGCATTGCACGACACGGGTGCACAAACCTACATGCGGACAGTACATTCATACACATACAGAAATAAATAAAAAAAAAATTAAAAAAAAGAATGGTCATTGGGAACTGTGAGTTGAGGAATGGGAAGTAGTCAAGAGCAAAAGGATTTGCCCAGGATGGCACAGAGCACTTCCACTGTTTACTTCCGAGATCTTCACCTCATGCCATGCAAACTTGTTGCTCTCCTGTACCTAAAACATGCACCTCATCTTTGTGGTTGATATGCATTCTCTCTTAGAAGGTAAATGCATTGGAGGGTATTCTTTCAGATTAGTTTCATCAGAGAGAGCATTGGCCCCTTGCATCTATTTGAGGTAAGTGGGTTTTGTTGGTATTAGGGTAGGAGAGGGAGTGACTTTGCTGTGGGTGGAGAGCGATCCTGGGATATAGGGAAAAGGTGCAGAGTTCCAGTTAGTATCTGGGAAGGCACAGGCTCTAAAGCAAGCAATCTAAGGACATATTCATCTGTTTAAAAAATGTTTGCCTGGAGCTAACTCCAAACCCAAACAATGAATGGAGTAGAATGGGTTGCTATTTCTTTAAAAACAACTTTAAAAAAATTACCCCCTTTACTGAGTTGTTATTCAGGCTGAGAATACTTGGTTCATAATTCTTCCATCTTCAGGTCAAGCAGACTGTAAGTTATTCAAATTTCATATAAAACTGTACTTTTAGAATTTTTTTTTTGCTTTTTAAGTTTGGAATTGCTTAAGTAAAAAATTTTTTTTCTAGTCTTACAAGTATGTTTTGAATTTTGAATACCATTTCTGTATAGGAACACCTAGATTAAATAACCATTTCAAGTGATGACATCTGAAATAGAGCTGGGGCATAAGTTAAGTGAATATATTTTTGTTTTCTATGTGACATCTTATTTTCTATAAATTACTTTATTTGAAGTCAAAATTCTATTGAGTTGATTTCTGTTCTGTAGTACATAGTATGTTTTCTTGAACATAGTAAGTGATCAGTTAGTGTTCAGGAACCTATGAATGACTCTTCATATAGAATGTATGGATTAAGTATACACAGGGACATGTGCATGTAGATTTGTGAATTTTCTTATTGTCATCTAAGTGACAAAGGAAGATATCTTTTATTATTAATTTACTCAATGAGTTTGTAATTGATAACTTATGTTCACTAGTCACTGGGCCAGCTTCTCTATATACCTGAAATGAATGAAATGGGACCTCTACCTTTAGGGAGTTAATTTTCATTGGGAAATGAGGACACTAATAGCACACCATTCATCTGAGGTATAGATGAAGTTCTTTAGTACATCAGCAAAGTAAGAATAATCCAGATGTTGGGGGGCATTGAATTTAGAAATGTAACAGATGCTATAGCCCCTCTCTCTGACAGTGGACAGTGGATTCCATATCTTTGGTTCCACAGAGACTCAATAAAAACATAGATTGGAAATATTAAAAATATTGCATGTTTGTGTACATAGTGAAAACATCTATGTAAAGAACTTGTATAGATCTGTTTCCTTATTCCCTGAACTGTACAGTATAATGGTAATTTACATGGCATTTACACTGGATTAAGTATGATAAACAATCTGTTAAATAGACATGATTTAATGTGTAGAGTTCACATGGCATTTCAAGTAAGGGATTTGAGCATCTGTGTATTTTGACATCTGTAAGGTATACTGGAGTGAATGCCCTGCAGATAGTGAGGGAAAACTGTTCACTCCAGTAAAGGAAATCAGTTTGGGGTGGCTTAAATAAAGATTAATGACTTTTAAGTACCTAGAACTGTAAAGATAGGTGACTTGATTTGGTGCTCTAAAGATAGAGGCATCTTTCCTGATGATCTTGGCTTTGTCTTCATGGGTACCCTGTGTCTGTCATGTCTTTTCTCAAAGCAGAATGTATGAGGCAAGTGAATGGACAGCCACTTCCAAGCTTTTGGTTAGAAAAAGAAAGGTTCTTTCTGAAGCTACAAGTTGACTCCTTCTGTATCTCATTGGCCAGAACAGTGCCAAGTGGCCACGCTTAATTATCACAATATCATCCAAACTCTACTGGAAAGGTGTAAAAGAAAATTAAAGCCAAATGACATCAAAATATAAACACAAAGGAACAGACTCAGCAAGGTTTTCTCTAGTATTACTAACAAGAATAAATATGGAAAGAGTGTGTGATCAATAAAGCAATCTGTCAGAATTTAGTAAGAAATCAATTAGGATCATTAGATTTGGCTATTAGAAGATACTGTTGGTAGAATAGCTTTCCACTGTACTATGTTAGGCAAAACAGCATAAAACTCTGCAGCAAGCACTCAAATGATTAAAGACTCTGGATGGATGAGGGCTTTTGATGCAGGACTTTTGCCCCAGATGAAGGCCTCTGACACCATCAGCCTAGAGAATTGGTGGTAGTAACAGCTGGATGCCTTCTGGCCTCCATTGTAGGAACTATGCTTGCTTTTTGTATTTTAATTTCTAGAAGAAAACTTTTCTGTTATTTCTTTCATGGCCAATTTTGGTGAAGTTGTCCTCAGAGATTTATAAGAAACAGCTTTTCTGTTTTTATATCATCGTGTTGGACCACGATGTACTTAAATTTCTTATTATTATCATATTTTTAAAATTAAACTCTTTGAAATAGAGGAATGTGAGGATTTTTGTCTAAAAGAAGACTACAGATACAACAGATGATGGATTTGGCAGATGCAATGCTAATGAGAGAACAGATAACTCTGCCAAAGAACTGTTTTTTTTCCCTCTTACAGGTGATTTTCTTCCTGAGTGTTTTAATGTTGGTAGTGGTGTGTGTGCATATGTGTGTGTGTGTTGCCTGAACCACTGTAACCTGTCTTCAGGCCTCCTTGGGGACTGTAGTCAAGAAGGAACAAAGGCAACCAGGTCCTGGTGATTGGTTTACATCAGTGGCTCTCAAACATTAGTGTACATAAAAATCCTTTGAGGAGTTTGATAAACAGAAAGTCTATGGACTTACTGATTTATTAAGTCAGGCATGAGTAGAGATTGGAATCTTGGTGTTTTGGTAGAGGAGGCTCCCAGAATCCACGTTGAGAAAAACTCCTGCAGATAGCAAGTGAGGTGAAAGGGGAAGTGAGACTTCTCAAATGTCATTGGCCACCTCAGCGGCTCCTGACTCTAGAATGAAGGGTCTCCACGGTGGGCTGTGTCTACTTCAGGAAATTTGTGGGAGCCAACTTTTGTCCAGGGAAGGAATAATGGATTGTCTTTTCCCCCGTTTGTTTGAAAACTCTATCCTTTAAACTTTATTTCTTGTTTGTATTTTATAAAATACATGCTATGCTAGTACCTTTGTAGATATGTATAACTTAGACATGAAGCAGTATACATATATGAAAGATCTGTTCTAGAAATAGTTTTACTGAGAGTAGTGAATGGTCAGAGAGGCTTGGAGATCACTGCTCTGAATGATTTATGAGGCTCAAATCTATACCCCTTTCTAGCCCTGTGCAAGAGTTTATTGTTCCTTAATTGTTTTTCATTTAGAGATCGACATTACTCAGTGCTGCCTTTAATAGTATATATACACATGGAATGTAGCTGGAGCTTGAGAGACGCAAAGGGCTTTGGAATGTACATCAGGTGAAAATAGTGTATTAAGGCTGGATATTTGATCTGGTACTAAACAACCCCCTACTAAGAAATCAGTGGAAAAGAATCAGGGCAATATCTCCCGATCAGGTTCCAACTCTCAGCACAGCTGTTAGCAAGGTTTGGTGACTTCAGGTCACTCAGTGTGGACATAAATACACCTGGGTTTTCCAGAGACTGTGCTTTGTCTCTAAGTCTAGATTTAACCCCTTTGATTCTTCTTATAGCGGAACTTTTCCTATAGAGTTTATTGATTCATGGTAAAATAAAAATGCAGTGTTTTGATTCCTAACTTCATATTTTAAAAGTTACTCTTAGATGATAACAACTAAAATTAATTTGTAATCAAAATTTTGAATGGAATCTATTTTCATTAATTGAAGCAGCAATCAAGATTTTGGCTGCCTTGTATTTAAACTCTTTAAAAGTCAACTATAGGACCCAAAGACGTCATTATTTAGTCCAGATTTTTCTAGGATTTCTAGGCATAAGGACATTACTACTTTCTTTGAAGTGTTTCAACACACACACACACAAATACACACCACACAGGGGCACATATAAGGTACATGTTCATACAGAGGCACACACAGACACACATACAGATACACACACATGCACACACGCATCCATGTGCACACAAACACAAACAAAATAGAACAATAAAAAATAAAACCAAACAAAGAAGAAACAGTCAACAACAAAAGTCCAGCTTTTTCATGTAATGATATTCACTCCCCCTGCGTTTCTCAGCATTATAATAATTTCTCAGCATTATAATTTCCTGGGTCTGAATAATTGGAGAGGATTGACAAAAGCAGAATTGGAATAGCAAACCACTAGTAATTTTTACTGAACCTGTATGTGCAAGACTGTGTTCTGTACTTTATTGTTTAATTTAATCTTTATAGTCACCCTCTGCGGTAGATGATGTTACTGTTATTTGGGTGGGGGTATAAATCTTAAATCTTGCCAGGAGTCACTTAGCTTGCTTGCTGAGGAAGAGGCTGGACTTCAGACTCAAAAGCTCTGCTCTGTGGTGGTGTAGCTGTGTTCTACTTCTTTTTTTTTTTTTAATTTTTTTATTTAATTATTTTATTTTATTTTTTAATTAATTTTATTTCTGTATGTGTATGAATGTTCTGTCTGCATGCAAGTTTGTGCACCCGTGTCGTGCAATGCCGCGGAGGTCAGAAGAGGGTGTCGGATTCCCCTGGAACTGGAGTTCTCCTGGAATTGGAGTTTCAGACGGTTCTCGCCGCCATGTGGGTGCTGGGGATCTACTTCTTAGTTGGTACCACAACAGTATGATAGGGCCCTGGCTTTTTTAAAGAGCTACTTTAGGAAAAAACAAGCACAGTCTACCTTACCTCAGGGGAAGAGTCCAAACTTGGCACTGGGAGTGAGCAGGGCCACAGATGAGGTGTTGCCCTCACATCCTGTGTGTGTGGAGCCCCTTATAGTTCTGCATAGTGGTTCCATCTGGGATCCCTCTCTAGTGCAAGGCAGAGGGAGGAGAAATGAGTGTCAGGATAGGGTCTGAGGGAAGGGAAGGTTAGGGGTCTCCTGGGAGGGAGCTGGTCTCTGGCATTCAGAGACTCCTCCAGACTTGTTCTGTTTTCAGTTATCTGTAGATCCAAGACTCTTAAATATTTCTGTATCTTAGTTTGCTCTTCTGTACAATGGAATTGATAATTACTTTGTGTACTAGAGAAACATTGGGTGGATTAGCGAGAAAAGCCTTATAGTTGATTGCTCTTTTTCTCCCTTAAGGCAACATGTCAGATGATGTCTATGTTCCTAAAAAGGCTAATTCCTCAGGCTTCAAGATGATATTTACTTAAATTTTTTAAAGAAGTTGGGAGGTCAGGAATCCTACTTGTGCTTCATATTCCTGGGAAATCATAAGGAAATAATTTTTGAGTGATTTAAAATTGTTTAATCACTCCAAGCCTCAGTTTTCCTTGTCTATACAACAGAAATGTAGTGTTAAGTCTCAAGATCCTTATAAGGATCAAATTGCTTGGTGTCTTAAAGAACTTGGTACAGTGTCTGACATGTTATAAGCACTAAATAAATGCTCTCTTTCAGTATCTTTGCTATTATGTTTATTTCTGTTTGTCTTATAAAAGTAAATCATGAGTCTTTCACTTAAAGACTGTGTGCCTTCAAACCAACTTTGAGCCCTCTGAGTCCCCTACAAAATAGAGATACTAATGCCCACACTGCTGTTGGCTAGGAAGTCTCACAATTCAGAGCTAATAGTTAATGTGTATTGTATGTGTCACTGAGCTAGACACATCATTCCATTTAGTTTGCAAATGTTCTGGGGTTGGGACCATTGTCATCATTGTACATTGAGAACAGCAGGAGTCAACAGTCACTCCTATGACTTGAAGGTCACAGGAGTCTAGGCCATGTCTCATAACTGTGCTTGTACTTTACATGTCGAAGGCCATTTAAAGAGTCCATGCACATGCGTGGTGGTTATGACATTCCTCTCATTAGAACCAAGGCCTGCGATGTCTTTTCCATTGTTCTCATGGGCTCTGCACTTCATTGGAATGAACATTTTAAGGAGAGACATTTTTCCTAAGTTTGTCTTTACTTTTGAAAATTTTTGTATTTTTATCTTATGATATTTAATCTGAAACTGAAATCTGGGATTCTAGACTTGGGAAAAATAAAATTATTTGGCCAACACTTAAGCCAAGGTTGTTTCAGTTACAGTGCCCAATTTGTAGGTTTTGAAGTGGATATTGATTCCTAGCACCCACATGGTGGCTAAGAACCTTCTTTAACTCCAGTTCCAGGGGAATCTGACGCCCTCTTCTGACCTCCACGGCATTGCATAAACACCGGTACACCAACCTACATGTACACCAACCTACATGTACACCAACCTACATGCAGACAGTACACTCATACACATAAATAATAATAATTAATTAATTAAAAATTAAAACAAAAACAAAAAACAACTCTGGAAAGACTCAGAAAAAGATGCAGGACATGTATGGCAGAGTGCAGGGACTCAGGTAGGGTGGGGGGCATGGAAAGGGAAACAACTCTAGATTAAATTGAGAAATGATTTATGACTTATGGAAAAAGTTTAATAATAATTAAAACATGAAAAAGAAGAAAAAGCAGCTACTAAGGTAGGCTAGTTTAAAGATCAGTCTAACTGACTTGTCAAAACTTGATAGTTTAAAAATAGAAGACTTGGGGCTGGAGGGATGGCTCAGCGGTTAAGAGCACTGACTTCTCTTGCAGAGGACCCAGGTTCAATTCCCACCGCCCCACATGGCAGCTAAGAATCATCTTTAAGCTGGGCATGGCAGCTCATGCCTTTAATACTAGCACTCCGGGAGGCAGAGGCAGGTGGACCTCTGTGAGTTTAAGGCCAGCCTGGTTTACAGAGTTCCAGGCCAGCTGGGGCTGTAGGGAGACCCTGTCTCAAAAANTTTTTATTTTTAATTAATTTTATTCTGTATGTGTATGAATGTTCTGTCTGCATTGCAAGTTTGTGCACCCCGTGTCGTGCAATGCGCGGAGGTCAGAAGAGGGTGTCGGATTCCCCTGGAACTGGAGTTCTCCTGGAATTGGAGTTTCAGACGGTTCTCGGCCGCCAATGTGGGTGCTGGGGATCTACTTCTTAGTTGGTACCACAACAGTATGATAGGGCCCTGGCTTTTTTAAAGAGCTACTTTAGGAAAAAACAAGCACAGTCTACCTTACCTCAGGGGAAGAGTCCAAACTTGGCACTGGGAGTGAGCAGGGCCACAGATGAGGTGTTGCCCTCACATCCTGTGTGTGTGGAGCCCCTTATAGTTCTGCATAGTGGTTCCATCTGGGATCCCTCTCTAGTGCAAGCAGAGGGAGGAGGAAATGAGAGTGTAGGATAGGGTCTGAGGGAAGGGAAGGAGGGTCTCCTGGGAGGGAGCTGGTCTCTGGCATTCAGAGACTCCTCCAGACTTGTTCTGTTTTCAGTTATCTGTAGATCCAAGACTCTTAAATATTTCTGTATCTTAGTTTGCTCTTCTGTACAATGGAATTGATAATTACTTTGTGTACTAGAGAAACATTGGGTGGATTAGCGAGAAAAGCCTTATAGTTGATTGCTCTTTTTCTCCCTTAAGGCAACATGTCAGATGATGTCTATGTTCCTAAAAAGGCTAATTCCTCAGGCTGCAAGATGATATTTACTTAAATTTTTTAAAGAAGTTGGGAGGTCAGGAATCCTACTTGTGCTTCATATTCCTGGGAAATCATAAGGAAATAATTGTTGAGTGATTTAAAATTGTTTAATCACTCCAAGCCTCAGTTTTCCTTGTCTATACAACAGAAATGTAGTGTTAAGTCTCAAGATCCTTATAAGGATCAAATTGCTTGGTGTCTTAAAGAACTTGGTACAGTGTCTGACATGTTATAAGCACTAAATAAATGCTCTCTATCAGTATCTTTGCTATTATGTTTATTTCTGTTTGTCTTATAAAAGTAAATCATGAGTCTTTCACTTAAAGACTGTGTGCCTTCAAACCAACTTTGAGCCCTCTGAGTCCCCTACAAAATAGAGATACTAATGCCCACACTGCTGTTGGCTAGGAAGTCTCACAATTCAGAGCTAATAGTTAATGTGTATTGTATGTGTCACTGAGCTAGACACATCATTCCATTTAGTTTGCAAATGTTCTGGGGTTGGGACCATTGTCATCATTGTACATTGAGAACAGCAGGAGTCAACAGTCACTCCTATGACTTGAAGGTCACAGGAGTCTAGGCCATGTCTCATAACTGTGCTTGTACTTTACATGTCGAAGGCCATTTAAAGAGTCCATGCACATGCGTGGTGGTTATGACATTCCTCTCATTAGAACCAAGGCCTGCGATGTCTTTTCCATTGTTCTCATGGGCTCTGCACTTCATTGGAATGAACATTTTAAGGAGAGACATTTTTCCTAAGTTTGTCTTTACTTTTGAAAATTTTTGTATCTTTATCTTATGATATTTAATCTGAAACTGAAATCTGGTGGATTCTAGACTTGGGAAAAATAAAAATTATTTTGGCCAACACTTAAGCCAATGGTTGTTCAGTTACAGTGCCAATATTGTTAGGTTTTGAAGGTGGATATTGATTCCTAGCACCCACATGGTGGCTAAGAACCTTCTTAACTCCAGTTCCAGGGGAATCTGACGCCTCTTCTGACCTCCACGGCATTGCATAAACACCGGTACACCAACCTACATGTACCACCAACCTACCATGTACACCACCTACATGCAGACAGTACACTCATACACATAAATAATAATAATTAATTAATTAAAAATTAAACAAAAACAAAAAACAACTCTGAAGAGCTCAGAAAAAGATGCAGGACATGTATGGCAGAGTGCAGGGACTTCAGGTGATGGTGGGGGCATGGAAAGGGAAACAACTCTAGATTAAATTGAGAAATGATTTATGACTTACGGAAAAAGTTTAATAATAATTAAAACATGAAAAAGAAGAAAAAGCAGCTACTAAGGTAGTGCACTAGTTAAAGATCCAGTCTAACTGACTGTCAAAAACTTGATAGTTTAAAAAAAAGACAATTGGGGCTGGAGGGATGGCTACTCAGCGGTTAATAGCACTGAGACTTCTCTTGCAGAGGACCCAGGTCAATTCCCCACGCCGTCCCCACATGCAGCTAAAGAAATCATCTTTAAAGCTGGGCATGGCAGTTCATGCCTTTTAATCTAGCACTGGGAGGCAGAGGCAGGTGGACCTCTGTGAGTTTCAAGGCCAGCCTGTCGTTTACAGAGTTCCAGGCCAGCCTGCCGGCTGTAGGGAGACCCTGTCTTCAAAAAAAAAAAAAAAAAAAAACAAAAAGGAAAAAAAAAGAAAGAAACGGAAAGAAGAAGAAAAGAGGAGAAGAAGAAGAGGAGAGGAGGAGGAGAGAAGAGCGAGGAGGAGGAGGAGGGAGAAGAGGAGGAGAGGAGGAAGGAGAAAGACAAGAAAAGAAAAGAAAAGAAAAGAAGGAAGAAGAAGAAGAAGAAGAAGAAGAAGAAGAAGAAGAAGAAAACTTATTTAAATCCCAGCACCCACATGATGACAAACAACTGTCCATAATTCCAGTTCCAAGGGAAACTGACATCCTCTTCTGTCCTCCATGGGTATTGTGGGACATGGGTGCACTTACATATATGCAGGCATAACACTCATACACAGAAAATAAAAATAACAACTAAAAGAATTAATCTAGTATGTCAATTTGAAGACAGCTGGATAGAGTTTCTGTAAACATTAAGATTTGGCCAGAGGATTAGTCTTTTGGAGACATCACATATCTGGAAGCTAAAATTATGATGTCATTGTGCTTTCCCCTGGGTGTCTTAATTAAAAGACAGTGTAAGATACAAGAAGAATGAACTCCTAGAAGTCATGTTTCTCTGACAAGTCTTCCCTTGCTGGAAGCCATTCCAAAGTTGAGCATCAGGTTCTTTGCTCATTAGGCTTTTGTACCCAGTGACAAGGGGTGGTTTCCTATGTTGGTCTGTTGTTCCAGGCATTGTAAGCTTTGGAAAGATTTGACTCAGAAACCTTGAGATACTAACATAAGCACTATATTTCAAAGTAATATTGATTGGAAGGTCTCTGTTCAACATAAACAGCTTGAAGGGAGGATTGTCGTTATAGAAATGGAATTTGCATTTAAGAACATTCTCTGTATGATATAATGATTAAGTTTCACATTAATCAAAATAACAAAAAGGGGACTATTAATTTTTTGTAATGAATTGTAGATTAGACTACTGAATTGGGAGTAATTAAATTGTATTTGTTTCTTTTTTTTTTTTTTTTTTTTCTTCTCAAATGGTACTCTTTCAGAAGAGCCCACAGTTCAGGTCTAAGTCTGCATAAAATTCACGGACTAGCATCAAGGACCTCTGAGCCCAGGAAACTGAGTTTGGCAGTGCTAATTTGTATTAAAGTTGTTGTTGCATGACAGCCGGAAAAAGATTTAATGCTTGCCACCTGAATCAAGGCACGGAACATTGGTTTCTATAACTGCCATGAATTTGAATCGAGGCCAGGATCTCTAAATTTGAAATAAACTGATACTCTGTCTTGAAAGATGATACAGGCCACTTATGTTGTGGAAGGTATTTGGAAAATAGTATTTCAATTTAATTTTTTTAGCTACACACACACACACACACACACACACACACACACACACACACCCCTTTCATATGGTTCAGCTCTTCAGCACTGTGACCTGCAGTGGTTCTCGCTGTCAGAAGCCCATGAGAAAGAACTCAGAAATGCCTGGAGCCGTTTGTTATCCAGTGTCCCACAGGAGTCAGCAGTGGGCTTCTAGCAGGTTCTGGGTTTGGCATTTATTTCTCCTCTTTCCGTGGTGGAGCTTCTCACTTCATCAGAAAGTCATTATCCCTCTTGGATGTCACTGTGTTCAGAGTATTGCAGTATTACTTTAGGAATTTAGATTTTAACCCAGCTACCCTGCTGTGGTAAAACTTTAGAGTCACAAGATGCAAAATCCACTCACATGCCTGGGACAATAAAAAGGATGATGATGACAATAATTCATATTTTGCATTTGCAAAAACATATTTCATCTGAAGGGCTTTTGTAAATGGAGCATGCATCTCAAGATGCCTTTGTGGAAAGTGATCTTTGAATCCAGTATGGAAATGAGAGGAATCCATCTCTAGAGGGAAATGTGGTAGCCATTTAATTATGTTTAACGGGGTACATGTTAAGCACATGTGTCTCTGTGCAATACAACTTTGCTCAGGAACTTTGTCAATTACATTTTACATTAAAATCACATTTAAGGTTTAGTCCTACTAAAAGATACTTGATTGGAAAAGTACTCAGAAAGTTGACTGGTTAAAATAAATCTTTGTTGAGCTTTTTAGTCTGGATCAAGGGGTTCTCAAGGTTTCCTATAGATAGTCCTCGGAGTTTTTAGAGCCACATGCCTCTTAGCTCTCCATCTTGGGGTGAGGCAGTGAGTGCTCCAGCAGGCAGCACCCTGTCTGGCTGGGCGGAGCTCCTGTGCTTTCAGCTCTTCACTGCACAGGGCAGACAGCCCCAGGCCATATCCTCCTCCCTTTGCACTTTCTTCCTAGACAACCTCAGCATTCCTAGAGTGCCATACAGCTTCTCCATGCTGATGGCCCAGTCCCTGTCCATACAGCTTCTCCATGCTGATGGCCCAGTCCCTGTCCATACAGCTTCTCCATGCTGATGGCCCAGTCCCTGTCCATACAGCTTCTTCATGCTGATGGCCCACTCCCTGTCCATACAGCTTCTCCATGCTGATGGCCCAGTCCCTGTCCATACAGCTTCTCCATGCTGATGGCCCAGTCCCTGTCCATACAGCTTCTCCATGCTGATGGCCCAGTCCCTGTCCATACAGCTTCTCCATGCTGATGGCCCAGTCCCTGTCCATACAGCTTCTCCATGCTGATGGCCCAGTCCCTGTCCATACAGCTTCTCCATGCTGATGGCCCAGTCCCTGTCCATACAGCTTCTCCATGCTGATGGCCCAGTCCCTGTCCATACAGCTTCTCCATGCTGATGGCCCAGTCCCTGTCCATACAGCTTCTCCATGCTGATGGCCCAGTCCCTGTCCATACAGCTTCTCCATGCTGATGGCCCAGTCCCTGTCCATACAGCTTCTCCATGCTGATGGCCCAGTCCCTGTCCATACAGCTTCTCCATGCTGATGGCCCAGTCCCTGTCCATACAGCTTCTTCATGCTGATGGCCCACTCCCTGTCCATACAGCTTCTCCATGCTGATGGCCCAGTCCCTGTCCATACAGCTTCTCCATGCTGATGGCCCAGTCCCTGTCCATACAGCTTCTCCATGCTGATGGCCCAGTCCCTGTCCATACAGCTTCTCCATGCTGATGGCCCAGTCCCTGTCCATACAGCTTCTCCATGCTGATGGCCCACTCCCTGTCCATACAGCTTCTCCATGCTGATGGCCCAGTCCCTGTCCATACAGCTTCTCCATGCTGATGGCCCAGTCCCTGTCCATACAGCTTCTCCATGCTGATGGCCCAGTCCCTGTCCATACAGCTTCTCCATGCTGATGGCCCAGTCCCTGTCCATACAGCTTCTCCATGCTGATGGCCCACTCCCTGTCCATATAGCTTCTCCGTGCTGATGGCCCACTACCTGTCCATGTAGCTTCTCCGTACTGATGGTTCACTCCCTGTCCATGTAGCTTCTCCATGCTGATGGTCCACTCCCTGTCCATGTAGCTTCTCCCTGCTGATGGCCCACTCCCTGTCCATATAGCTTCTCCATGCTGATGGCTCACTCCCTGTCCATACAGCTTCTCCATGCTGATGGTCCACTCCCTGTCCATGTAGCTTCTCCATGCTGATGGTCCACTCCCTGTCCATATAGCTTCTCCATGCTGATGGTCCACTCCCTGTCCATACAGCTTCTCCATGCTGATGGCCCAGTCCCTGTCCATATAGCTTCTCCATGCTGATGGTCCACTCCCTGTCCATACAGCTTCTCCATGCTGATGGCCCACTCCCTGTCCATATAGCTTCTCCATGCTGATGGTCCACTCCCTGTCCATGTAGCTTCTCCATGCTGATGGCCCACTCCCTGTCCATGTAGCTTCTCCATGCTGATGGTCCACTCGCTGTCCATATAGCTTCTCTGTGCTGATGGCCCACTCCCTGTCCATGTAGCTTCTCCGTGCTGATGGCCCACTCCCTGTCCATGTAGCTTCTCCGTGCTGATGGCCCACTCCCTTTCCTAGCTTCCTCTCATCTCTTGCCTCAGTATTTATGAACTTAAAAATGGAGTGGGAATTCTTTATCACTTTCTACTTTATCATTCTAGCTACCTGTTTGTTTCCTTTCTCAGTATAAATCACCATGACTTTAAATTTCAAACTAAGGCATTCCTTAAAGAATCTCTGTCTGTACTTCACAAACCCTCATGTCTTGGGTCCACATTCTTAATTTTGTTGTATGCACACAAGATCGTATTTGAGGCAATGCCATTTCCCCCAAATCCAATTAGCTCCTGAGTTTGATGCTTATGTATTTTTCACAGTTCCTTGCATCTGTCCAGCACATTATATGAACTTGTCAGTGGGCATTTTATTACTTAGCACAGGATAAATGAATCAAAACAAGGTGAAGTTTTGTATTTTATTTAAACAATAGTGTTCCTTCCATATGTTACTTCACTGAATTATGTATGTGTGCACTTGTGTGCTTTATGTTGATAGTGTGACTTAATGTATTCATCCATTTACATTCCTAATATTTAGGGGCAGGCTACTCAACTTATATGAAATCATTAATTTTTTTTGGTCTTTTTGAGACAGAGTCTTCCTGTAGCCCCAGCTGACCTGGAACTCACTATGTAGACCAGGGTGGCCTTGAACTCATAGAGATCCACATGTCTCTGCCTCCCGAGTGCTGGGATTAAAGGCATGTGCCATCATGCCTGGCTAAAATCATTCAGTTTTAAGATGGATACTTTCATCTGAAATTATAGGTTTTCATTTATTTTCATCCTTCCAATAATATTTTGTGGAAAATTTCTCTTTAAAAATGAGAAAAGCCGGGTGTGGTGGCGCACGCCTTTAATCCTAGCACTTGGGAGGCAGAGGCACGCGGATCTCTGTGAGTTCGAGGCCAGCCTGGTCTACAGAGTGAGTTCCAGGACAGCCAGAGCTACAGGGAGACCCTGTCTCAAAAAGACAAAAAACTAAAAAAATAAAAATAAAAAAATAAAAATGAGAAAAAATATTCACCAGTATGTTTTTCAAAAATCTTGGCCAAATTACTATACATTTAAGTCTTTAGCTTAAAACTATGTGATACCCGCTGAGTTTCCTTCTCTAATAATGACTGTAAGTTAATGATGCTGTGTCATATTTATATAACTGATAAATAGAGTTTAGTGTTGCATAGAAAAGTTTAGGAGAGAAATAGTTTAATGCAACATGGCTTTTAAATGAAGCCTGACTAGGTTTATATATAGCACATTATGTGTTGTCTCGTGATCTGCAGGTGAGTATCATATTTTTTTAGATGTAACCTTGACCTTTATTTTAATGGTTCAGTCTTCAAATGTGTTTATTATTTTGTGTACATGTGTGTATGCGTGGGCAAGGGGGTGGGGATGCTGATAAAGTGTAACGGGAGGGGTGTGCACCATTGTGCGCTGAGGGGTTCAGAGGACAATTGCAGTCATTGGTTCTCTCCTAACATGTGGGGCCTGGGTATCAAATTCAGGTCATCAGGGTTTGTGTCAAGTGCTTTTACCTGCCAAGTCATTTTGCCTCCCATAATGGCTCAGTATTAGTTTTATTTATTTGTTTGTTTTGTTGTTGTTGTTTGAGACAGTGTCTCAATGTAACCTAGGCTGGTCTCAAACTGTGACCCTCCTGCCTTAGCCTCCTGAGTGCTGAGATTATAGACACACATCACGTTGCCTGGTTCTTCCTTGGTTTGAACTCTTGCTGTACTTTAGAACTTTGTGTGACGCTAAATAAAAGTGGAGTGAGGATTTTTCTTCATCATGCTCTTTAAGAATGCTCCATGTGGATTGGAGTGATGTGCTTATTGAAATCTTTTCAATTTTTTAATATATACATAATAAGAAGATGTTCAAAAAGCATTAGGTATATGTAAAAAAGTATACCAGATATTTAATACTCTTTTATCACTATTTTGCTTCATTGGTCTTTGGAGATATGACCATCTCAGTTCAATAACCTCCTAAGTACTTATGCTTCAGCTTTCCATAAGCCTTTCTGGTGTTGTGTTTTGAATGAAAATAATATTTAAAGCAGTTTTGGTCTGGTAACATTCACAAAATTCTAACAGCATTATCAGTGTATTCAGCAACATGGGGACAGCTAAACCACTGTTGTGTTTGCATGTATTTTTCAGAGATGGGAACTCCTTCAAAAAATACAATGGAACAAAAATAATGCCCTTATTGTTAATTCTTAACAGAAGATCCATTTTCTTTCCTAGGGTGGAAATGGTTGACGTTAATTATCCTTAGTCATGTGAATATTGTATGAATTTTCATCCTGTCTTCTAAAAGAGTTTGTAGAAGCATGGCCTCTAAGCTTGAAGTTCCTGTTTAGCCATTTCTGTGTTCTGCAGCTCAGGATTTGATTTGATTGCTAAGGATGATGACATCAAGGGGGATTTTCTGATGTCAACTTTGCAAACCAGATAAATCCAGGTATAATGTCCATATAGATATAAATAATTTGAGGGGCAAATTATATATATTTTCTCCTAATGAGTAATTTAAATTATGGTCTTTAATGCTAGATATTTATGGGGGATACATGTTATAACATGTCAGACTACAATGTTCCAAGAAATACTTATAGTTTTATAGGCAGGTAATATACATTGGTAAAGAAGATGGAAAACAAAGGAAGATGCTGCTGATGGACTTGGCAACAGTGGTCTTCATGTATCTTGTTTTCATGTCATTTAGGTAGGGTTTGAGTCTAGAAGCTTTTGAGTATTTTTTTTTTCAGACAGAAACCTATAGGACACAAAAATTTACAGTAGAAAAATGATATAGTAAGGAGACTTCTGCTTATTAAAAGTGTCTTGTCAGTGTTGGTAGTTCCTATGCAAATTAGAACTTTCAGTGTTTCAGGAATTAATATATATTTGTTTTCTGCAGTGTTTTTTTTCTCATGGTAAAGATGCATTCTTTGTTTAAAAAAGGTATTTGGTTTCTCAAAAGAACCATAAGACTTCAGTTTCTTTTAGAATTCTCAGAGTTGTCTTTCTGGGCAAGTTTTTCTTTTTCTTTCTTTTTCTTTTTTTTTTTTTTCTCCCGTGCATGTCAGTTAAGGATTTTGTTATTAAACAAATGAAATGGAACCAAAAAATTGATACACTTTTCAGAAAGAACATATCATGGAAGAGGAAAGAAAACATATCCCAGGCTCTCTAGGAAGCAGGCCCTCGCAGTTCATATCATGGAAGAAGAAAGCAAGCATATCTCAGGCTCTCTTGGAAGCAGGCCCTCACAGTCCACAAACATTGCACTATGATGGTGAGCGCTCAGACTCAGCCCAGATGGCATCAGCCCAGCCCCTGAGGTGCAGGGGAATGGCTAGGAGAAGCTTAGTTCACTCTATGAGCTGTAAGTTCTATCATGTCACAGAGAGTGAGGGAGGATGGAACAATGCCATCAAGGATATAAATGGCTTTGAGTGAGACAAAAGTCTCTGATGCTTTGAGCTTTAAAATTAACTTGGGTTCCTGTTGCTCAGACAGAAGGCTGCTGCCCTGGTCCCAGCACCTATGGCTCCACATGGACTCTGCCTTGGATTCCGAACGGGGCTGAACTGGTTACCCTGGCCTTTCAGACTGCGTGGAGCTGTAGTTTGGGGCATTTTGTACTATTGTAAAAACACAAGCAAAGCACTAGCTTTCCACTGCTCTCTTTCATTGTATGATTTAAAGAGAATATGAGCCATGAGTTTGAATTTTCTGCACATGTAACGTGTTCACAGTTGAACCTGTGTTTTAGGAAAAAGATGGAGATATGCTCGAGGTGTTTACTGTCAGCTGTAAAAGGTACATTCTAATAAAGAAAGAGAATGTGTCCTGGTCAATATAAAATATTTTGGCTAGACTACTGGGTGCCTGCCTTGCAAAGAATCACAGCTATTTGGCACATTCGGAAAAGTATCGCTGTAGCTGATTTCCTGTGACAGTCAAGAAGGGTATGGAGACAGGGCAAGATGTGCTGGTTTATGGTCCTGAGTTCGGTGGAGAGGGTGAGGTTTTTGCTTCCTGACTGCATGCCAGTATGTTTCTAAAAGGAACCTAAATCTAAAGGCAACACTAGCACCAGTCAGTCCTTTAGACATGAAAGTTATTTTTGGTGTCTTCTTGGGCATATTTAAAAGTGAGTTTGAAGGTGAGCAGTGGGTTAAGCAAGCTTGTGCAAACACACTCAGAGTCACACTCAGAGTCAGTAAAGGGCAGGGTCGGAGCTTTTCCTCAGCCAAGCTGTGGGAATGCAGGTCTTGCGCTTCAGGGTGGATATGATTTTACTTGATTTTTTTTTTTTAAGGTGGAGAAATGAATGGGGCATGCATTCATGTTTTTCACCTAGGCCAAATGGAAGACTTTTCAGTGATGTAACCCATTAGGCTAGAGAAGCTTTTCTGTGAGCTGCCCCACAGTGCTGAGTAAGTTATGAATGCTGCACTGTTCTCAGCGCAGAGGGCCTTGCCGGGAAGAGAGCGGTGTGCCTGGGCCCCAGCTATTGAGAAGATGCCAGTCAGGGATGAAAACGTCTTTCATGAAACTATAGCTAACTTCCCTGTGACACATTACCATAAAGCAGAGAGTAGTTTTAAAACCAACAGTGTGAAAATACAATACCTTATAAAAGTCAGAAGGGTTTATGTTAAAGTGTGCATGTTGAGTGACTAAAAATATACAGGTTTGTGTCAGAATTCTTTTAGTGAACTCTTCTAAGTAGGTTTCCTCCTCTCCCCCTCTCTCTGTTCACAGCTCTGATTTCTTTTGCCTTTTGGTTGCAACTACAAAAGATGTCTTCTGAGAAAAATGCTGGTGTATGACGTCAGGACAAAGGAATGCTTAGCCTGGTCCAGCGTGTTTAAAGCATCAGCTGCTTGCAAAAATGTTACATTTGTCAGGATGGATTTAAAAATTAAGGATGATCCCTTAGTAGGAGCTAAGTTCAGGCAGACCTTTGCAGAAGTTTTTATGATTTTCAGTGGTTAGAGGCATATCCAGACTAAAATCAGATTCGAAACATTAGTAGTATAGAAGTTTTTTTTCCCTTGAACAGAAAAATATGCTGTGGTCTCTGTAAAACATGTTATAATAATTCATGATAGTAACCCCGATAGCACACAATTTTAAATTTTGGAAAGATGAAAGACTTTAAAATTGTAAATTTTAAGTACTAAATCTTTGGTTTTAGACAGTTTAATTTTGCATATTTATATGACTAATATTAAGTGAGTGGGTTTCAAAAATACTTTAGATTATTGTTCTTCTTAGGTCTTACTTTGACTTAATTTGGAGCATTTTTATAACATTTCCTAGATTGGGATAAACTGAATATTAATTAAAGTAATGCCTAAACAGTTTGACCCATAGTTCAACATATGAAAATATGCTTATTTTTTCTTCCAATATCTGACTAAAGTTAGTTGTCATTATTAATTTCCACCTTTAGTTCTACATGAGTAAAAGAAAATGGAAATTCTGGAAAAAGTTTCAACAAGTAGACATTCAATAAAATATATCAAAATGCCAATATGTAAACAATTCAAATCAGATTGAAGACATTATTGATCTCATGATTTATTGCCTATATATTTAAGAGTTATGATATTTATGTAGTGCTATTTTCTATTATAACTTGAAAAACTAATTATTGTAATAAAGCTAGAATAGTGTTAATGGATCAAAGGATTCTGCCTGCACAGGGAGGAAATGCATTAAGAAAAATCTAGTCTGATGGCTGGGCCCTGCAGGCTGAGGCTAGGCAAGGCTGGTGACTGCCTCTACTCTGTGACATGGCCATTCACATGGGCTGCGCCTCCTGAGAAGGAAAGGGAGCCGGTGAGAAGGGAGCCTTTGCTTGCTTACCTAGACTTGGAGATGGGAGAACTGATGGGAGCCGGACAAGTCAACTTCTGTCTGAGTTTTCAATATGCTCTCTGGAAATGGAACCATTTAGAAGTGACAAGAAAACAATAGGACTGGGCATGTCTGTCACTTACGCTGCATGTCTTGGGCCTGTGCCCACTAATGGCTTCTTCTCAGGGGCATGGGTGGCTGCTTTGCTATTGGAACAAATGGGAGAAGCTTGTAGATGTAGAAGGCAAAGCAGACGACTTTGATGTGGTCCTGGACACATTTTCCAGCTGAACCAGGGATTGCAGACAGTTACTTCTTATATTGTCTTTGACTTCGAACAGGTTTTTCTACTAGTTAATTCCTCTACAAGTATATGCATGCAGTTTTTGTAGGAACGTTGTAGAACATTTGGGCATTTTATAGTTGCTTACAGCACTTAGGATACTTCGGATAGCAGATTGAAGTCTTCCTTGTTAACATAATCCGGTGGTTATGTAACTGAAAAGGTGCTCCTTCTCAGTTTGTAAGTTTTGTTTTTCCATTTATCCACAGCAGACATTTTTCAAAGAAGACTAACGTTTCTCTAATCTGTCATCTACTTAGTGAAAATAGTAAATTATGAACAGGAATTCCTTCTGGTATATGCTAATAGTTTAGAGACAGGATCCTTTCCATTAAGGATTGGAAGTACAATTATAGAGACTGCACTAGCCCATAAAAATGTTTAAGACACAAGCTTTCAACTGGTCTGTTATTATCCAAGAAGAATCAGAGCATTCTCATATTTACATTATGCTTTTCTAATGAAGACTGTGGAGGTTGAAGCTGGTGTAGCATTGCCAGTGGTGTGTGTCCTCCTGGAATGTGAGGGGAAGTTGACTACACAGACATTTATTCCTTCTGTTGTCTTCATTTATTACACTGCTTGTCACTTGACTCCTGTTCTCTAAAAGTTCTTTCTCAGAAACTTAGTTTCTTTCAAGAAGGCCTCTCATTTTATATTTGTTTATTCCATATCTCTGGTTGTGGAACCATAGGACAACTGGTAAGACACTCTCTTGGTGATATTCATATAGTCTATTGATAGAGCTGGGCATACCGTGCAGACCTAGGACGGGATGGATGTCAGACGCTAGGGTACCTTTTGAGTCTTGAAGGATGATAAAGAACTAGATCAGTGGATAAAGTAGAGAAAGACATTCTCAGAGGCAGAAGAAAAACAGAGTTCTCTACAGCCTGTTGTGACTGGATATAGGTGGTCAAATGACAGGAAATGAGACTGGGAAGCTGTGTTTTGAGAAGTTTTTAAATCTTGCATTTCACACAATGGAATTTAGTCTTTACTTCTGTCACAGAGGCAGGAGACATCAGTACACAACCACTACAGCCTTCCAGGAAGGAAGTGTGCCCTTTCAGAGCAGTGGGCAAGGAGCTGGGCTGTCAGACAGTAGGAGGCAAATCGACAGCAGTTACCTATTGGGAGGTGAGGGGCTGAGAGGAAGGCAAGAGCCACGAGCAAAGGTTTCTGACTCTGTGGGCCGTGCTTCTGTTTGCTGGACGGGGAAATGTAGGAAAAGAAGCAGATTTGTGCCAGGAAATGATGAGTCTCATTTTGGATGTTTTGTGACTGGGGCCTTCTGTTAAAAAGCAAAATGGCAGAAGCCCAAATATTTGCAGACTAATCCAGAATATGAAAATAATTGAATGTATGTGATAAGCAAATGCTCGTTGGATGATTGAATGAATGCATAGATTAGCCATCAATTCATTATATTTTAAATGACTATTTTTGACTTGCTGTAATTATTTTTAAAACCATAAGGCACAATAGGAAACATTCTAATTATTTAGAAGTAGCAGAAATAATAATTCATTTTGTTGCTTGAAAATTTCCAGATAAGTAACTGTGACTCTACATGACTCTTAGAGTTGATTAGTCCATGTGCTGCTGTTTCCTCATTTCTTTCATTGCCAGTTGTTGGAACATCTTAATAACATACAAGGCTACTAGTAGGAGAGTATGCGAGTAGAGAAATAACTTTAAACCTAGGAGTATCAATACAATTTTAAAATACTCACTAGAGGATTGATTAATTTGGATTCAAAATATAAGGTGTTTGGATGAACCCTTATTTATATCCTTGTAGGAAGAATTCTTCCCCCTGCCTCTCCAATGCTTTATAGCTTTTTGTGTTATAGATAACACACATCACTTATTTAATGACTAGAAAGACAAAAGCATCATGAGAGTTCCTTCCCACCCCTTCATTTGCATTGTTCAGATCATTCAAAGCAATTTGGATTGTAAATGCTATCCTGTACATTGAGTGTTACAAAATATTGGTTAGAGCTAGTTAAAAATAATTGTTTTGGCCTCACAATAAAGTGTTGTTGCCTTGGTAGGATGACTATGACAGTGTCTGCTGATTAGCCCAGCTAACTCAGAAGTCTGATGTCAGCTCACAGGGCAGATCCATGTCTCCTGGGTGGACTCACATTAACCACATTCACAAGGCTAATAAAATCAGAATGCCAAATTATTCATTTACAGTGAGAAGTACAATCACACAGATGGAATGCTTGTTTTAGCAATTCCCAGACATTCCTTTCCAACACGGAGAGTTGAATTGCTCTCTGAAGGTACCCAGTGAGCAGAGTCAGAATATGGCATTTGGATAACTGTGGTAGCTGGGTGTTTCCAGCTCACAGGGACTGTCCGGGAGTATTGGGATCCTCAAAGGTTGTTACTGGAGGCTGATCCTGGCTGGCTTCAGAACTGTAAGGCTATGTGCCAGCTAACTTGTGATCATTTTGCTTTAGAAATACTATATGGGAGAAACCAGGGAACCCATGAGGAATAGCCACCAAGGCATCAACTATTCAAACCTTCATACAAAGATAATAAACATCTGTACTGAAAAACATAAGACAAATATGTAAAGTTATAATTAAATTCAAGATGGAGAGGAAGAGGTCCAGGCTGGCTCCTAAGTTTTATATAATCAGAGAAATGGTGATTCTGATCAGTTGCGAAGGTTGAGATATGGGGCTGGTTTGTCAAGGAAAAGGACAGTTTTCTGAAGACTGTTTTCCATTTGAATTGATGTTGTATTAAAAGTCCACAGGCTTTTAAAGAAAGAATTGGGGCTTATGTGAAAGACAAGAAAGTGAAGTCCTCAGCTTTTGACTTGCCAGTCCCTAGAGGTTTGAGAATAGGGAGAGTGGACTCCAAGAAGGAAATAAAAACCAAACCTGAAATGAGCTTGCTGAAGAGCAGGGTCAGGAGACCCAAGGAAGTGAAGAATTATGGAAGGGCATTCCGTCAAATGCTGTAAAATTCCACATTTGTGTAGGTCAGAAGGCCTAAGCTGGTGAGAACCTTAAGAAGAAATTATAACCAAATATCCAAAATGAATATGTTTGTACCTTGAAAGAAATGATCACTGGATTTCAAAACATACATGATGAAAGAGCCATTTTAGAACCATTTTGCGTTTTATATTAGTCCAACTAAGAGTTATTTTCTGTTTATGTGGCAGAAATTCTGGGCTTCTGTGATTGAGTCTTTTGTTTCCCACTGTAAATGAACTATTCTCTAATAAATTTTTGTAAAACTTAATTTTTAATTTGTAGTAGAATAGTTTAAGATTAACATTTGAAAATTAAATGTTGCTGCTTTTAAAAAGACAATTGCGCTTCCATAGAAGCTCCCTCACACGCAGTCAGATTTCGCTGTATAAAATGGTAGCACGAGAGTCTTTCTGCCTCTTTTTGCATTATCACATGCTCTGATTAATTAAGCACTTTTGTTTACATAAACAGGATTTTAGCTTATCATAGTCCAGAAGGAATTTGGAGAGGAGGATTTTTAAGTCAAATTAATTACCTTTTGCCCCAGGGAAATGGTAACAGCAAGTTTTCAGAGATAGACTCCTTTGAATTTTGCAAGTTAAAAGGTGATAGAGAGTCAGTCTTCTGCTTTCTGGGGGGAAAAGCGGAAGCAGGTATTAATGAAGGACTGGAAGGGGAAGTAACTTGTTATTTCATTTAAAATACTATATTATGAATACCATGAATACTATCAGCATAAAAGTGTTTATGCTATTGAGAAAAAAAAAGTAACGTGGGGTGGTGGGATTCCAAGGTATCACATTATTCCACTAGAACAGATACTTTCCAACTGACTTCCTCTTTATTAAATTAATACTCTATTAACAGAAGTTAAGATAGGCTAATGCTACTCATACTTATTCAGCAAAAGAAAAAAAAATCAAAGCTGTGTATACAAAACCCTTGTAATTTGCATGTTAGAGAACAAATATTTTTCTTCATGAAAATGTTAATTTTAATGAATGAAAATATTTTCATGCAAAAAATCTAGGGGCTGGAGAGTTGGCTTAGTGCTTAAGAGAACTGGCTGCTCTTGCATAAGACCTGGGTTAGATTACCAGCACCCATATAGTGGCTAACAACCTTCAATAATGCCAGTTCCTGGGTATCTGATGCCCTCTTCTGGCCTCTGTGCGCATTGCACAACATGGGTGCACTTACATGCACATCAAACATTCATACACATAAAATAAAAATAAATTAAAAAAACAGAAAAAGGAAAGCTAATCTTGGGTGAAGCTTATAAGACAACTTATTATTGGAATTAAAAGATTTTTTAAAATATTGGATAATCTTGCTAGTATTTACATTTGAACTACTTAAGTATTTTGAGTTTCTTGAATCAGGATTCTGACATTGGAACAATTTGTTACTTCATAAGAAATAAGTAAACCTTGAGAAATGCTATCAAGAATACAGACAGGAAAGAGGACTGGTTAGGGAGAGAGGCTTGGGCAACTAGCACGTAGGAGTGCAGATTCAAGCCCTCGTTCTGACACAGTCTTTGTGGTTTTAGAAATTTGATTTTTCTAAGACTCAGAATATCATGTTCAGCTTAGAAATAATGTCATGTACAATCCCGGTAGGATAAAGAAGATGATGTATGTGAACCTGGCGTACGAAGCAGGATGCTTCAGTGTGTGGCAGTTCTGGATAAGAAGCATTCTGCCGAGCGATTTTACCATGGCTTAGCACCCAGTCTTGTCCGGAGGAGATTCCACTAAGTAACTTGCAGATTTTACTTTTGGCTCCTGCAATTTCAACCACACCCAGTGCCTGCCTTTGAATTCTCATGCCCAAACTTCACCTTGTACTCTTTCGCGTTTCTCTAAGCTCTGTCCTTGGTCCTCTCTTCTGTTCTAAATCCCTCTCTGAGCTACTGCACATCTTCCATCTATGTCATAAACATGGCTAAATTTGCAGTGAAACTCTGCCTCATCACATGCCCAGAATTCCTCATGACCTATTGAACATCTTTGGGAGATGCTCCACACGTCTGTATCAGGTTTTAACTGTTTATCTTGTGCTTTCTTCTTGGTCTACAACTCTCAACTCAGTTACTCCAGCTAGAAGCCTAGGGTCATAGCTGACTTCCATCCGTGCTGCTCCTGTCTCATGTGTTCTTCACTCTGTACTTCCTGGTCTCCTGCCACTGGGCTTGCTCAGTGTGGCTGTCTTTCATCTGGACATCTTGAGTGGCCACTTAACTGCCTCATTCTTTTTCTGTCACAGCCCGCTTAGGAACTCACATTGGTGGGAATGTAAAAGGACTTGACTACCGTAGAAGTCAGCTTAGTGTTTGTCAAAAAGTTAAACTTAGAATTTCCTTATGATCCAGTGCTTTTACTAGTAGATGTATAGTAGATACTGAAAGATTTGAAACTTTATACTTAGCAAGTACATGGACATATGGCTCCATCACAGAGCCATTTATAATGGACAAAAGGTGAAAAAAATGTACAAATGACACTACCAGATGAATAAAGAAATTGTGTTATATGCATAAAATAGAATATTATTCATTCACAAAAAGTGATGAAGACCTGGTTCATGTACAGATTGCTAAGAAAAGAAAGCCAAATACAATAGGTCATTTATTCTATGACCCCATTAATGTGAAATCGTCAGGATAGATAAGTTTATAAATCAGAACTTTGTAACCTAGGTTGGTGGTTGCTAGGCAATAGGGGAAGAAAGGGATGGAGCTGCTTACATGAGATCAGGGTTTCCATTTGGGGTGATGAAACTGCTTTGGTAGATAGAGGTGGTGGTGCATGCCTTAGTCAGAGATGCAGCACATGGAGTTAGTTGTCTACTTTAGAATTATTGATTTTCTGTGATGTGAATTTTGACTCAGTTTAAACAAACCAACCAAACTTTAAGTGGCTCCCCCTTGTGTATAGAAGTTCCAGGTTCCCAACTTCCTATTAAACCCTGCACAGTCTAGGGATAACCTAATTTTCTGGCCTGCTCTTCCTCCTCCTCTAGTCTCTTTATCTCTGGGGTCAGGTGGGATTGGCTGGGGGGGGGATGTTGCTGCTTTTTATAAGGCACTTTAAATCTTTTATTGTCTCAGCTAAGCACCTGCAGCTCTTTCTGTCTTCTTTTTTAGCAAGCTCCTCCATCTTCTTCGAGTGTGCCAGCTCCCTTGTAAGGTAGCCCATGCCCTTGTTGTGCCTGTGAGAGTGGTTTTTCCAGCCCCTTTCCCTCCTGGGCCCCATCCCAGCCTGCACTGTGTTCCACTGGGGGAGCCCCTTTCTTCACTGCACAGAGTGCTGCTTCCAGCCACACCCACATTGTTCTCAGGTTTGTATTCCTCAAGTTCCTCAAGCACCATACAGCATGATGAACATGCTAATACTTGTGTCTAGCTTTTAAATCAAAATTTTTCTTTTAAGCAGTGATTTCTACTTTTTCAATTATAAATTGACTGTGTTTTTACTAAAAATCCAGTTGAATTTTGCTGTACTTCACTTTTTTTGTATGAGCCCTGCGAGGTAGGAGAATCAGAGTTCTGTTATCTGACACAGTTGGGTGTATAAATAATTAAACAGTGTGTATTGTCCTCCTGATTTTTATTTCTAATGATGACATGTATATTTTTCTTTTTTTGAGAAATGTTAGAACTATTCATTTTGTTTTAATTATAATAGACTTCCTTTAATGTGAGATATTGAAATAGATGTTTTCAGAACATTTATGCTTGATTTTTGGTAGAAAAATACCCTTTGTTTAAAAACTGAACAAATAGACTATATCCATTTAAAATAAAGTAAAATTAAGACTGTACTTGAATAAAGGGGGAGGAGTTTGTTTTCTTACCCCAGCATTGAGGATTGAACTGAGGGCCTGGTCCATGCTAGAAGTGCTTGACCACTAAGCTGCATCCCCAGATCCCCACCCCTTTTTTAAATTGTCTTAATTAAAAATTAATTTAATTAAAAATTAGTTACTTTTTTTTCTTTAACAGTTTTGTACATGAATATAGTGTGCTATGATTCCACTACCCCCACGCTTCCTTCTCTCCCTCCACCCCTGTCTTGGCTGCCTAGGGGGCTGAAAATAAGGGACAATTGAGTTCTTAGACCTAAACAGGACTTTTATTTCTTTCTTTTTAATTGTATTTATTTTTGTATGTGTATGAATGTACTGTCTGCATGTAGGTTTGTGCACCCGTGTTGTGCAATACCGCGGAGGTAAGAAGAGGGTGTCGGATTTCCCTGGAACTGGAGTTCTCCTGGAATTGGAGTTACAGATGGTTCTTAGCCACCATGTGGGTGCTGGGGATCGAACCCGGGTCCTCTGCAAGAGCCGTCAGTGCTCTTAACTGCTAGGCTATCTCTCCAGCCCCAGACCTAAACAGGACTTTTCTACCACCCCTCTATGGCTCAGATCATATCCTAGAAGAGAAGGCAGAAAGAATGTAAGAGCCAGAAGACAGGAGAACATTGTGAAATGGTATCTTCTGGGCATGGCATAGCCTTGGCAATCATGAGCTCAGCTCTGGGCCTGCACTGGGCCTGCATAAAACTGGACCTATCAATAACCAGTTGTGGATGGGGAAGAGGCTCATGGGTCTCCACTCCTCCCTGCTGAGGTATTGGCTACTCATGGTTTCTGGGGGAGAGGGAGTCATTATCTTCAGATGTGCTCTGACTGCTGAGGCTGCCAGGCTTGGTTGGGATAGTTCCATACCTATGGTTACTGAGATAGCCCTGGTTAAATGCAGTGGGTCACAAAACAAAAGAAAAAAAGACATAAACATGGGAAAAGGGACTTGTAAAGAGGATGACACATAAATTCCTTTAATAACTTCCTTTGATATTTTGCAAGAGAAATAAAAGCTTTTCATCTTTGGTAAAAAAAAAAAAACCTCTAGAAATTTCATATTTTATGGGCTGGAAAGGTGGCTCAGACTGTAAAGTGCTTGCTGTGTAGTAATGAGGACCTGAGTTTAATCCCCAGCACCCATGTAAAAAGCTGGGCATGATGACACACTCCTGGAATCCCAGATGCTGGGGAGGGAGAGACAGGAGCATCCTTGGAGCTTTCTGGCAAACTAAAATTGCAAACTCCAGGTTCAAGGAAAGACCCCCATTTCAAAGAGTAAGGTGGAAAGCAACAGAGGAAGCCTCCACATGTGCATGTACACACACATACCAGTGAGCAGACCCATGAACATACACACACATATATATGTGTGTGTGTGTATATATATATATATATATGTATATATATATATATATACAGATTTAAAAATTATTTGGGAGGGAGATCATTTAATGTAATATTTTCCTAGTATCAGTTATAATTAATGTTGCATGGTTTCTTCTTTTTTTCTTTAACCTTGTTTAACTTGAATTTCTGTTGCTTGTAATAAGAACTTCTGAATGGTGGGATATAACAGGAGGCTCTGAGGATTTACAGAGGGCTGAGGATCAGTTTTGTTCCCAAGATGTTTGCAGTAGGTTGGAGTAAAGCAGACAGAAAAGCTCAGGGTTATCATTTAGGATGATGAATGCTATAAGTGACATTTATAAGATGACACATTCCACAAAGGAGGGAGCCACTCCCTGTGCTTTCAGGAAGACAGACAGTGCAGAGGTACCATGCCATGGGGTCGAATCTTAAAGAAATCTTAAAGAAAGAGTTGAGGGGTCGACAAGATTTAATGGTATCTGGAGAATGTCAACAGACCCTTATGTGAAATATTCTTACCAGTTGTTGCCCAGGTTAAACAAGTATTAATTGTTAATTAAATTTTAATTAATTTGAATTTGTTTGCTGCTGAAGGTCTAGTAGAGACCCATTTTAATAACTATCACCCACATAGATTTACTAGAGAGCATTTCAGGCTCAGATGCACAGTGAATGTGCAGTGTGTTTACCTCTGTGTTCTTACTGCATTGTATTTGATTGCTAAGATTAACTCTGTGGGCCAGCTCATTCCCTGATGTTGCTGGATAAACGATGGTGCTACTGTAAGACTGTGTATGTATTTATGTTATAGACAGAGATTTTGTGAGTGGTTACACATCTGGTGCAAGTATATGAGAAGTTGGAACTTCAATTAGTTGAGTTTATGAAGCACTGACAGTGCAGGGCGGTATATGAGGCATGTAGGAAATTACAGAGGAAATAGGAAACACAATCTTTGTTCATACTGAGTTTATAATCTAATGGAACAGATATAAATGGAGATACATGATAACAGATAAAATAAACATAAAAACACAGTCATAACCAGTTACAGATGGATAGAGATATTTGCACAAGTGCTGTGGCGTTGGGAAAATGACTGCAGTGACTGTTGTCAGCTGAGGAAAGTCAGGAACTACTTTACTACAGGATATAAAACATACGTAGACATATTAAGCCAGGAAGGGCAAGGATTAGTGTGGTGGAAATTCCTAGACTGCTAGGAAGTAGACTGAAATGAAAACACAAAGGGTCTAGGTATTGAGGAGGATGCAGATGACAAGATTTATTTTAACAGTTGAGGTTTTTGTGGGATGTAGATTTCTTTTGGTTTACCAACCATATTAGAATAGGCTAGCTGTGCTAACAAGCGATTCTGAGTATCAGTGACTTTTTTGTAATCAAAGGTTGCATTTTTTACATCAGATCCAGTGAAGTGTTTTCTCCCTCCCTCCCTCCCTCCCTCCCTGTGTGTGTGCAGATGTTCAAGTATCCAAGTTTATTCTAGCTACATTCTAGGTTCTAGGAGCCTTCCTATAGGTTCTAAGGCCCTCCTTATTCCTTCCCTCCCCCTCTCCTTTTCTCCCTCCCCTCCCCTCTCTCTTTCTCTCTTTCTTTTTTGTTGTTTATTTCGAGAAACTGTCTCATGTAGCCAAGGCTATGTAGCAGGGATGACAAGGATCCTCTTGCCTTTACCTCCCAAGTGCTAGGATTTGAAGCATAGGCCACCACACCCAGTTCCTAGGAACTTTGTTCATTCAACTGATGGAAGGGAAAGAAAGCAGAGGATAGTCCATAGGAGATATATCTATACCTATACCTATACCTATACCTATACCTATACCTATACCTATACCTATACCTATACCTATACCATCTATACCTACATCTATATCTACCTAATATCTATATCATCTAGATAATCTATCTATCTATCTATCTATCTATCTATCTATCTATCTATCTATCTAATCTAATCTATATCATTTATATATGGACTGAACTGGAAGCAACCCTACCCGAATTCCACTGATCAGAGAACATAGTTTATCAGCTACACTTGGGCAAGGGAGTATAGATGGGTGCTGCACAGGAAGAGGACATAGACTTTGGGAAATTCGTAGCAGTCTCTTGCTACCACATCTGTGCTGGTATTTTAGAATCTGTGTGATGGGTAGCCCTTCAATCTGCTCTGCCATCACCAGAGACTCACTGTCCCTGCCTTTATGTCTTCATTTTTTTTCAGTCAAAAATTTCTTTGTTCTTTGTTACCTTGGCATGATACTGTAGTCACAATTTCTTGTTCTTACTTTGTGTATTTTAACAGTGGGCTTTAGGAGTGTCTCTTCAGCCTATGCCTCATTTTTTCTTTCATCTATGTGTTCTTTTGTTAGTGACCTTATCTCCCGCAATTGCACTGGTTTAGTAATTTCTACCCTGGTTATTGCTACACGATAAATAATTACTTTCTTCTTTCTATATTCTCAGTAATTCCTTTTCATCTTCTTTGTGTGAGAATAAATTCTGGATCCTTAGCGTGCATTTATACAGTCACTGTTATCTTGTCTCCACCTCTTTCCAGCTTCATTTCTGACTACTAATCCCCAAAAGGCTCTAGGCCAGGCAGCACAGACCAGGTCCCACTGTAGAAGCAGGTATTTCTGGAGGATGGGCCTTCCTGTACATTTCTGGAGCAAGCTGTGGATCACCTCAAGTGTAATTCATGAAGGCTCCCACAAATACCACAGCTCCTGGTAAATACTGAGGTGTGTATCCCATACAGGCCTTGGTACATAGTCAAGTACAGCTCCTTCTTGCTATAAAAAAATGCTTGAAGTGTGTATGTTTTGTCTCCAAATTGATTGTTAAGATCCATAAGGACAGGGAGTAGGCCATATATCTTGTAATTTTCCACACACTCTAGCATATAACAAGACACAAAGTGATTACTCAACAAGTACTTGCTGAATAAATACATCGAAGATGAACGTATTTAGGTGTGAAAATAGTCATCTGGATATGAGTTTCCATTTGATTCAAGAGGTAGTTGGGAACCATTGATGGTCTCTGAGAACAGGAATCAAAAATTACTCAGGAAAGAAAATTTTTAGGGTTATGTGTAGGTTCCTGACAAGTTATAAATAGACAAATACAAAATGTTAGGGATAGAGTGAAAGAAACTGACAGAATAATAGTCAGTGGCTCTGTGGCCAGCAGGGTTGGGTAAGGTAGAATTCTGAAGCAAGACAAGCTTGAAAGGCTTTCTAGTTGAGAAACATCATATATATCATATGAAATCTATATCAACCAATGCCCAAGTTTCAAGAAACATTGCAGGAGAGGAGGCAGGAGCTAGGGAAGAGGAGTGTCATGAGCTGTGGTCTTCTGGACACGACATGGCTGTTGTACTGTGGAACTCACTGTAGCCGTGGCTCTCTTCACAAGACCACAGTATCTGCACAGAATCTGTTAGTTTTCCAATGGGCAGCACTAATTGGATTCAGTCTGTTTAAAAAAAAAAAAAAGAAAAAGGAGAGGAGAGGAAGGGGGAAGGGGGTGATGGAATGGGGGTGCTTGGGGAAATTAGAAGGGGGTAATTGGGTTGCATGTGATCAAAATATATTTCTTACATGTATGAAATTGTCAAAGAATAAATAAATGATATTTTAAAAAATGAATGATAGGACTTCCTGATACCTGGAGACTGCAGAAGAGAGCGAACTCCCGCAGATTGCAATAGCAGCCTTATATTGTTGGCAACAAACTGGAAATAAGTGACAATTTGAATGACTGAAGTATGATGTTTTAATGCACATTGAATTTCAGATGGCAACAGCCCTCTTTGATGCATGTTTTACTAATAGTGGCAGGATAAAATTTCAGAGGGCTGTGATTGTAGTTATGGGACCAGTGATCTAACACTGATCATTACCATTGGTGTTTGTGACCTTGGACAAGTCACTCAGACTCTGTATTAGTATGGGATTAGATGAGACAGTTTTCATGTGGTGGCTCCCTTTAAAGAGTTTTGTATGTTTATATCATAGCAACTTCAGAAATTCAATAAAAATTGTTACATATATGTATGTGTTAGCCCTGTTTAATCCTCTTTCACCTTTTAACCATATCCAGAATATAAATACTTATCAGTTACTGAGAAATTGGAATGTAAGCTCAATTATGCTAAAAACTAATGGATAACACTAACACAGAATAACAGCTTCTTTTGCAGTATTTATTCTCTTGGTGATAAAAAAACATAAACCCAATAGCCCATTGCTGCAGAAAGAATTTAGCTACAAGTTTATCAATTTGAGCAGGGCAACTGCACCACTAAATGCATGTGAAACTTAACAAATCCCTTGGGGAAGCCAACTGTAAGAATTTTCTAGTCTGTGTTGAGTTACTGAGGTGAGACGTGGTGGATTGGACTTAATGCCTTAGGCAAGCACAATCAAATAGAGACAGTTTAAGATTTTTCTGTGTCCACGAAGGGATCTCTGGTTGGTATCTAAATGAAGCTTTCAGAAAGGAATATAATACCATCACGAGCTCCCCTTCCCTGAATATTGTGGCAGGTTATTTTGGTTTAGAAGAAATCCAAGTAAGATTTTATAGTGTAAGCTATGCAACAGTTGAAAGAATTAAGATGATTATTTGCTTTGTAGAAATGTGGGAAACTACCAGGCATCGTCTCTTGGATTTGAGTTTTCAAGGGGGAAAATGCAAGAATAATGAATAAGTGTGGATACTTTATTGGCCTTAAAATTTGTGATTATGTGATTTGTTAAAGTGGACCATGAAAAGTAGTTTTAGGACCTTACCCACTCTCAAATTGCAGATAAGGTTATTCTTTTTTTTTTTGGTGTTTTTTAAAAAGTTTATTCTTGTATGTGTATGAATGTACTATCTTCATGTAGGTTTGTGCACCCGTGTCGTGCAATACCACAGAGGTCCGAAGAGGGTGTCAGATTCCCCTGGAACTGGAGTTAAAGATGGTTCTCAGCTGCCATGTGGGTGCTGGGGATCGAACCTGGGTCCTCTTCAAGAGCAGTTGGTGCTCTTAACCACTAGGCCATCAAGGTCTGCCTTTAGTCCCAGCCGTCCTGGAGCTCACTCTGTAGACCAGGCTGGCCTTGAACTCACAGAGATCGGCCTGCCTCTGCCTCCCAAGTGCTGGGATTAAAGGCGTGCGCCACTCTAAGAGAGGCAGTGTGATAAAATGGTTAGGCGGGTGAGGTCTGGAGGTTAGGTACCCTGTTTTGAATACTGATGTTAACACATGACTCCACTTGAATTTTCTATTTGTAGTGGGGATCATGACCTTGTTCTTAGGGTTGAATGACTTTTTTAATAAATGTGAAACACTTAAAACCGAGCCTACACACAAACAGCACTTGGTAAATGTTAGAATGACAACAGCTGTAGTGATAAGTTTAGTACACCTTTTCTTTTCTCACTTAGTACGTTGTTTATGATTATGATGACTTTGGAGTAGGTGTCACAACAGGAACCAGCTGAGGACAGAAGTCAGTTTGAAAGTAGGGTCATCAGGCAGTGGGAAAGCTGAAACCCCAAGCAGATAAGGTCTTTCATCTAGAAGAAACTCATTCTGAACCTGGCTGAGTCAGAAAACAGAGAGGTTCAGAGCAACTAGGGTGGGTCTCAGGATGGGTCTTCCTAAAGCAGCCCAAACAGCTGTTTCCTGGATGTTACTTAGCTGTTGGTTCTTCAGGATTATTCTAGTTAGCTTTCTGTTGCTACAATAAAACACTTGGATTAAAAGGGGAGGAAAGGGTTGATCTTACCTTGCCGTTTATAGCCTGTCATGGAGGGAACCCAAGGCAGGCACTCAGGGCAGGAACCTGGAGGCAGGAACTGAAACACACACTATCGAGGAACTCTGCTCACTGGCTTGCTTCTCTGGCCTGTGCTCAGCCACTTTTCTTAGAGAACGCAGGACCACCTGCCCAGGGGTGGCACCACGCACAGTAGGCTGGACCCTCCCACATTACTCAGCAATCAAGAAAGTGTCTTTGAGGCCTCAGGCCAGTTGGATAACAGTAATGCCCAAGTTGAAGTTCCCTCTTCGCAGGCATGTCATGTTGAGTTACTTAGAATAAGGATCCAGAGAGCTTCCCCACTGTTTTCAATGCCAGCTTCTAGGATAGCTCCGCAGAGTCTCTACTCTCACTTTAGAGTTTTCAGCAAGGGTATTCCCCTTCTTCTTTTTCTCCTTGTACCATGTTTTCATGGTTCTGACCTGTGTCCTTGTGATTATAATAGTCTTCTCAGAGAAACTCTGTTATATTCAGTGCTCCATCCTAATACTCTACTTGGAAGTGTGTAACTTTCTCTTTCTGACTGATTGACTGACCAGAGGGCATGAAACCATTGATATTGACCTCAGACTTCTTGTATGACCCTGTATCATTTCTCACCTCCCTTGTCTCCTCCATCTCTTTGAATCTGAGAAGTCATGCTTGTCTCTGACTCTGTCAATCACTTTTCCAGTGCAGTGCTCCCTGCCTCTTCCCTTTGCAACCTTCCTAATCAGGACTCTTAAAGCAGATCTTGGAGGAAGAGGCTGGATACAATAAGAATGAACACAGAATCTGTGGTTATAATTTGTAATGGCATTTTGAGGGGAGAGTAGGACTGTTCATAATTACATTAGGATAACTGATGGTCCTGAGCAAACTGGCACTGGGTCCACTCTTCTAAGTCTTTGGTAGGAAAAGCATGTATTTCTCCACCTATCCTCATTCTGTCTTTACCACAGCATCACTAACAAACGTAATGTACTAATTTTATTAAAAGCATTTGCCAGAGGGCAGTTATGGCCCACCATGCTCTTCCCCTGAGAGAGGCTACCAGGTCACTAAGGAGGTTTCTAAGAACTCTGCAGGCAGGCAAGCCATGGGTAAATGAAAAGTAATTATTATTACTATTATTTCTTATCAAACAAAACTAATGTACTCATTTCCCCATTCTTTGTCTTTTTAGGGGAGAATAAATTGGGATCTCTGTTTTGTACAACTGTTGGAATGTTCTTTACAGCTTGTATAACATTTCATAATGAGGACTGGTGGAAAAACATTACCATTTGCATAAGACTTTCATTTTATAAAAATCTAGCACAGCTTGGCAAGTTAGGTTGAAAATACTTAGAATTCTGATAACTCTCTAGGCTGCATTGAGTCTCCTCACATTGTTTCAAATAGGTGGCAAAATCTACTAGCCATTAATTATGTAAATACCAGATTATTATATGCAAATATGGAATAAATAAGTTAAAAAACTCATATACTCATACTTGTTGTCCAACTCTAACATAAATTTAACATAAATGTTATAGTCAGTGCAGTATAAAATAATAGAATTTGCAGTGAGCATTGTAGTAATCTTAAATATGAATTTAAATAGAGTTCCTATTATAAATCCTTAATAGGAGCTCTGAGTACCTTAGCATGGGAGGACAAACAAAAATTCTGGTAGCTTCTAGGGCAAAACTTCCAGGTGCAGAGGGGTACAGGAAAGACTAGACCAGAGCCTCACATATTTCACTAGTTGTCTCATTCTATATACTTGTTTCACATCTCAAATATTACTAAATATCATTCAACTATAGGAGCTAAGTTATTTTAACAACATGCATTAAAAAAATCATAGCCCAAATTGCCAGTCTGGCTGAGCAAAAACTGCTATTAAGAGAGAATCCCCCAATGAATTCATTCAACATCTTCCAGAGCTGTAAGGAATCCAGAGGGATATGGCTTCCTTGTACATATTTTGGTTGTAGAATTCAAAAGAAATAGTGTTTTGTTCAATAGATAAGCACATTGGGCTTGCTTTTTAGAAGCAAATGTGACTATACATCTTAAGTCAAAGTGTAAAGACATAGGTGCTTTAACCTGCACGTAGAAGAAATGGGAATTTCCTAAGGATGAGTGTTTTATGTTCTACTGTAGAGGTGGGTAACCTTTTTTGGTAATGAGATGAATAGTATTTCCTGCTTTGTAGGCTTCATGGTCTCTGCTCTAGCTGTTCAGTGCTGCTATTGTTGTACAACAGTCCTGATGGTTTGTAAAAGAATGAATGAGGCTGTGCTCAGATAAAACTAAGGGATGAGGAAGATTGGCTTGTGGGTCTTGGTTTGTTGATTCTTGTTCTAGAGTGAGGAAAGACTGCTAAATTTAATATAGATGAAAAATATAGTTAAAATTTATTCTAGTATAGCAAGCAAGAAAAAGTATTCCATATCACATTATTTATTGAGGAATTTTAAAATCAGGATGTATGCTTAATCAAAAAAATCCTAATAAAGTAGCTCAGAATAACATAGAATATCATGGAACAATAGAAAACCATTAGCAAGGGGCATTGTGAGCATATTATTTTTAATTCCAGGAAAGGGAAATGGCCAAATGTTCCTTGGTAAAAAACTGGTTAAACAAATTGTGGAAATCTGCAGTTACAAAGACTGAGCTACAGGTACGTTTTTTAAACTGACGAAGGGAATTTCTCCTTGGTGCTGTTTCTTGTGGGATTAAAAAGCAAGCTAGAGAATGACATATAATTATGACATCATTCATGCTAAACACTCATCACCAAAGAATGGTGCATATTCTCTGTGGACATGAGTATGTGTTTATGAATGTAAAGAATATGCTCTAGGAGAATGAGTGTAAATGTGTAAGTGGTCATTGCCGACAGAATCTGGGTTTAGGGGAGTTAGCTAGAGATTTAAGAGAATGTGAAACTGCAGATTTTAAAATG
This sequence comes from Rhizomys pruinosus, assembly GCA_009823505.1. Classification (NCBI taxonomy): domain Eukaryota; kingdom Metazoa; phylum Chordata; class Mammalia; order Rodentia; family Spalacidae; genus Rhizomys; species Rhizomys pruinosus. The sequence goes on from VZQC01015494.1 coordinate 179,885, forward strand.
ACATTGGACAGTAAAGTATGAAAAGTTCGATTATTTTTATTCCAATGTAAAATAAGAAATGTGGACTTACAAATTTTAAGTTTAAAATTATAGCACATGAAATTTATAGTCTTTTATAATTTTGAGGGTTTCATAGGAAATGAATTTTAGGTAAGATTTCTACATGTGATTTATTTATTGCATAGGCCTTGGATCCACAGAAAATCTTGGAATATTATGAACTTTTAGAAACTCAATAATTAACAAATGTAGTAGACTGAGCACCATGGTCAGTGATTTATGAGATGGACGTCAGGGTTCTGGTCAGTCTGGCGTCAGGAATTTTCACCTAGACTACTGTCACATTGTGGTAGGAAAAAATATTTTGCAGCATGCTACCTTCTCAAGAGAAATCTGCGTGGCTCTGACACCAGCATGCCTCAATTTAGCAGTCACATTGTTTTAAAATGTGACTTTCTTTTTTTAATTATTTATTTATTATTTTTTATGTGTATGATTGTACTGTCTGCATGTGGGTTGGTGCACCCAAGTCATGCAATGCCATGGAGGTCAGAAGAGGGCATTGGAATCACCTGGAACTGGAGTTAAAGACGGTTTTTAACCCCATGTGGGTGCTGGGAGTCAAACCCAGGTCCTCTGCAAGAGCAGTCGATGCTTTTAACCGCTGAGCCATCTCTCCAGCCCCTAAAATGTGACCTTCATAAACTGATGTAGCATCTGAGTCCAGACATAGGATGGATTTTGAAACAGAAAGGCTGATTTATAGCTGAGAAGAGGCTGAGTTTTCAAGGAGGCAAGTGTCTACTAAAGACCTACTTTACTTTAACACAGTGAACCCTTCACTGTGTTAAAGCAGTTAGTGGTAACAAAAGAAATATGGATGGCAGCCTCTTTCCTAAAAGAACAAACAACCTCATAGTGGAAAAAGAAACTAGTACAAAAAAAGTTTACATTTTTATTTATTTTTTGTAGTTTTTTTTTTTTATTTTTTTTCCTTCTGTATGTGTATGAATGTACTGTCTGCATGCAAGTCTGTGCACCCATTTCGTGCAATGCCGCGGAGGTCAGAAGAGGGTCTCCGATTCCCCTGGAACTGGAGTTCTCCTGGAATTGGAGTTTCAGACGGTTCTCGGCCGCCATGTGGGTGCTGGGGATTGAACCCGGGTCCTCTGTAAGAGCGGTTGGCGCTCTTAAGTGCTAGGCCATCTCTCCAGCCCAAAAGTTTACATTTAAAAAAAAATTTTTTTATTGATTTTATTTATTTCTGTATGTTTATGAATGTACTGTCTGCATGCAAGTTTGTGCACCCGTGTCGTGCAAGGCCGCGGAGGTCAGAAGAGGGTATCGGATTCCCCTGGAACTGGAGTTCTCCTGGAATTGGAGTTTCAGACGGTTCTCGGCCGCCATGTGGGTGCTGGGGATCGAACCCGGGTCCTCTGAAAGAGCAGTCGGTGCTCTTAACCGCTAGGCCATCTCTTTTAAATGCCAATGTGAGAATCTAGTAGTATGAAAAGCAGATGAGGGACACTAGTTGACTGTAACTACAAGTTGGGCCTAAGGGCAAAGCCTGGATTAGTTGGGGAGGCAGAAATTCAAGAGGGAGGGAACTTGTCAGAAACTACAGAGTCAGAGAGTAGCTCCTGAATGTCGTTGGAAGAGGAAAATGGCATGGTATTTCAGGGCAGTGGCGTATGGTGGTGTGGTTTGGCAGCAGTGATGCTGCTGCTGGGGCTGGTGGGCATGGAGGAACTGGCAACAGCACACAAATACTACAGCTCTAAGGTTATGCCTTTTGCACAGAAGCTTTTTTTTTTTCTTTTAATTGGCTTTGTGCATTTCTACATCATTTTCCATATAGATCAGGCATTTTCCCTTTCCCTTCCCCTCCACCCCCACCCACCATCCCAGATCATGTATTCTGCCATAACTGTCTTGCATCTTCTCTGTTTTTTTATTTTTTTGTTTTTTTTTCCTTTTTTTTATAAGTGATAATCCATGGGTACAAGCATCCTTCGTGCAAAACAATCTACAGGCTGTTGTGTCCAAACCTCCACAGCCCCACCATCCAGTGGGGGGTACATGGTTGTTTGTTCAATCAACGTTGATCAATGAGTGTCCCGACTATCACATCGCTGTAGTTTCACCATTCACCAACTCGGAGCCTTTACATTTACACGCCAAAGAAAGCTTTTTTTAAAGCCAGACACAGGGACTGTTTCACACCGGGGTTATCTTTTTCACATCCTCACGTAAAGCCAGGAACCATGAGGATAACTCCTTTTTTCCTCCATAATAAACATGAAATAAATTAGGTTTAAAGAGAGAACTGTAATTTTCTTTTTTTTTTTATTTAATTTTTATTGATGGTTTTGTGCATTCGTCATCATTTTACCATTCAGCATTCAGGCATATTTTCCTTTCCCTTCCCCCCCACCCACCCAAGATACATGATTTCTGCACATAACTGTCCTGCATCTTTCCAGGTTTTGTTTTTTTTTCATTTTTTTAGTATAAGTGATAATCCATGAGTTATAAGCATCCTTCATGCAAAACCAAATCTACGACTGTTGTGCCCAAACACCACAGTCCCACCATCAGCTGGGGGGGTGACAGGTTGTTGTTCAATCAAGTTGATTCAAAGAGCTGTCCAGACTACAGCTGTAGTTTTATCGTTCACACCCAAATCGCACCTTTCTTCTAACACACCCCCCTCTTCGCACATTTTCCCTAGGCTTAGAAAACGGGGCACAGGTGGATGAGAAGTAAAACTGTCCTCTCTCTTCTGGGCTGTTGACTTGGATTCTGGTCATTCTGGCTTGTTTCCTTCTGGGCTGACAGTTTGTTCAGCTCACCTTTGCATATCTATATAATGAAGCACAAGCAATTAGATTATAGGTATTTAGCAGCATATATAGTTATGGTAGGTTATTTGGCATAGGACACATATCGTTTGCGACAACTATGTTAATCCATGAATTACGATTTTTCCTATAAATTTAATAACAATGTAAACTTACTGTGGCTTTTATAAATAAAAAAAACGTCCTCCTGTTAGAGGATTCGTAGGCTTGTGGCCTCAGCTGGGTTATTCCCTCCAAGGAGAGACAACATTGACCCCATTAGATTGGGTATATATGCAATGGCTGCCTCTGCTGCACGTATTTCCAGTCAGGTGAGGTGTAGCTGGTGCTGACGGTGGAGTCTTTGCTTGAACTCAGGGAGACCAGTATTTGCTTTTATTGTGTTTATGGCCTTTTGGTAACACTCTCTGGGCATTCCAGGAGGCCCATCTGTACACCTTGCAAATGTGTGGTCTCAATACATCCTCCCATTTAACGTCAGGTCTTTCGGCAGCAGGCTTGCCTTACGTCGCCCTCTCCTCAGGAGAATGTAATTTTCTAAAGAACATGTAGGTAGTGAGTTTCAAGCCAGGATACAATGCTTGCTATCTGTCTCCAAAGGACCCAACCTTCTAAGGCCATGCTGGTCCAGAGGACAATCACAGTCCAGAGCCCATTCTGACATTAGTAATTTCCTGCCCGTTTTTTCTCTTCCTCATACAATAAGGTGGTGGTCATCATCATTATAAGGTTTGCTGCATTCATTCTCTGATTCAGTTACCTCATCAGCAAATGGAGCTAACCATTGTCCTGTGTAGATTAGGTATCACAAATAGAAGACATTCAATAAAATTTTAGAGTCCAGGCAATACACTGTTGTAATCGTCTTATCATTAAAAATCAGTTTGGGGGCCGGGTGTGGTGGTGCACGCCTTTAATCCTAACACTTGGGAGGCAGAGGCAGGCAGATCTTTGTGAGTTCAAGGCCAGCCTGGTCTACATAGTGAGTTCCAGGACAGCCGGAGCTACAGGGAGACCCTGTCTCAAAAAGACAAAAAAAAAAATCCAGTTTGGTTAACTGCTTTGGCATGTGGTCTGCCGGATCCATGTTTGTAGTGTGGTCAAGGGAGGTGTTGCCCTTTAGCATGAGCCTCTCCTGTACAGGCCGGGTGGAGAATGACCAGGAAGTAGATCCGTAAGAGACCCTCTTACGGTCCTTGACATTGAACTGTATATTGTATTTGGCTAAATGGCAGTAGTCCTCACCCCCCCCCCCCAAAAAAAAGAATGGCTATGGGTTTTAGGAATCAAATGTAGACATGAACAAAACAATTTTCTGTTAGAATTAACTTTGCTCCCATTTATGTGAGAAGGCATATACATATAACTTAAAGGAAACCTGTAATTTCGAAAACAGAACTGGCTTTTCCTGCTTGTTCTTTCTCTATCCTAGAATCTGTGTCCTGCTTCTGTTTAGGGAACATTCGGCTGTGACCCAGCTGTGCTCTTGTTTTCTTTCTGGTCCTGGCTTTGTATCTGCTGCTTACTTTAGTGGCACCTGCCATGCATCGCAGGAGTGAGAATTGAGGTGACCTGCCCCGGGTGTGCTCTTGTTTGTCACAAAGATGAATTATTGAGATTTCAGGTTTCTAGGTTACAAAGATATTATGCTTTTATTCCCTCAGAAGTTTTCTTTCATTTTTTTCTCCCCAAGCAGTTGGCCAAAGTCTCCAGTGAAACTGTCCGCGGGAGCCCAGTGTGGGCTGCAAGTAGGGTGCACGTCTCAGGTCAGTGGGTCCTAGTCTGTGCTGGCCTTTCTTCTGTTCCCCTCATCCCACCCAGGCCTCTCTCCACCTTGTCCACATAGGACAATTATATGGAACGTTGCAGTGCTCCTGTAACTTTATTAGCGATGTGCAGGCACAGTGAGTTTTATGATCACCTGATGGGGGGTTCAGGGACTTGCTCTTCTCAAGGAGTAACTTCAGCAGGGGTGTGTCATGGAAGAAAATTAAGACCTGTTCATGCATGAAGCAAAGCCCTTAGTTGATATCTCTTCTAAATATCCAGTCTTTAATACTGAATCATTATTGTGGTGATGGTAAGCTGTAGAATACAAAGTTTAACAAGAATTAATAACTTAAATAAAGTGATTTGTACTTAGAAGATAAGATAAATCTGCTTTTTAGCTGGGGCTTCTTACTTTCCTGACTTAGGCTTCATGTGACTTTTCAAATTAAATTCTGTCAGGGACAATGTATAGTATTTTCAGCCTTAAAGTCATACTTTTTGATCAATATATTAATGTAATCAGTGGCAAAGAATGAAATAAAACTCATGAGTCTGAATCTGATTAGTATCCTAAGTGATGGTTATCCATCTAGGTATTTTTGGAGACTAGAGAGTAGTGAAGATGGATGGATTTTCTGACTGAAAATATCCATTAGCCCTGAGCACAGCAGGGGTTGGATTGCTGTCCCCTGGCTGGTAAGTCACACCAATTCTCTGAAGAGAGGCCAGAGAAACATGGTATTCTTTAGTCAGATTTCCACACTTGAAGAATATATGTCAGACAGTTTCTTCATACAACTAATGAAATGATTGCTGTTATATCTTATACACAGATCTTGTAATTCCTGGGGGAGATCATATCTATATCTGTAGTCAGTATTTACAGTAGTTGCCTATAGATGTTTTAAAGTTAGCTCGTCTTAACAAATTCATATAAAAATGTCTCAAATGGAATTCAGAACATGTCTTCAGCTTATCTAATTACTTTAGTTTTATCATAGATTTTAAAGGCACATTTTAGATTTTAGATAGTCTGTCTTTTATATATGTACATAGATTTATATATACATATATACATGCTTATCACATACATATGCCACACAGTACACAGAAATATAAAAGTTAAAAGTACCTGTGATTCCATAGACTAAATTGCAGCCACTTAAAAAATTGGTGATAACCTCTTAGATTTTTATACATTTTATAATTGTCTTTCTACCAATTAATCTTAATATGCTTTTAAAATTGATACCATACAATCATTCTATCAACATTTTCTATAGTTGCACAGTGTAAACTTGGGTATTACCTCATGCAATAAGTTCCATATTGATGGATGTTTGAACTTATTTTGATATTTTTGTTTTTAATGATAAAATACTATCTTCTGGAATTTCTGTACAGATTTTTCCATTTACTGAATTGGCTTAGGGAAAATTAAGAAGGATGAAATGTGCAATTAAATTCTGATAGTGTCCAACTGTCCTCCAGATTGTTGTCATTCATTTGTAAGTCAACAACATGAAAATGTCATAAATTGAAATCCTAAAAAAAACTAGTTTCACTTGAAGAACAAGAAAAAGCAACCCTAAAAATCCTTAGGACCAGCCTCGTAATGTGGGTCTTACTGCTCACTGTGAGACAGACGCCAGCTAGCAAAACAAACATTAAAAAATTATTTACATAATTTTGTGTAGAACTGGCAAAGAGATCCAAAGAGATATTTGAGTTAATGTTAAAATGTAGTGTCATGTCATTTAGTGCAAGGTAATAAGGTGCACATTATGAAAGAAATACAGGCAACGAAAAAGGGATGACATCTTATTTCTTGAGCATATTTGTTTAATATCTATTTGTAATTTGTACTATGTTTTGTATTAATAAGTAAAAATAGTAGTTATAGATAAATATACCTTTGTTTTTGTTTCTGATAAAATTGTAGGTATGTATTTGTAATTAGTGGTCTCAATTGAAAATAGTCAGCTCAAATGCCACAATTGTGATTGAATCTTGTATACCATTCTTTAGAGTTAATCTTAAAATGATAATCACATACCGGTAAGAAAATCATTTTTATTATATGTGTAATGTGATATATAATATTTCTTAAGTGATTAAGTGACACATACTGAAGCTGAGTATTTTTGGATATAGACATATTTGTTCTTTATACTGAATGAACTAAATGAACTAAACGAGCTATGGAATGATTTGCTTGTTTTACACCCCTGGATGATGACACTTATTCATAGATTTAAAAAGATCCTTTTGCATTATTACTTAGATCATTTTGTAACCCTGTATTTGGTTCATTTTAAAGTTTAACACAATATATACATATAATATAAACATATATTATATATAATAGGTTCATATCTTCCCAACAAGCCACCCCATTTTATTTTCATTCAAAATAATTTTGTCTCTTTTTCTAAGTTTATATTAACCAATATATATATATATATATGCATATATATATAAACACCACATTTTATCTTATCATGTGTGTATAAATATATGCAATAAAAATAAAATATTTGGATCAGAGAAAACTATATGAAATTTAGAAGAGAGTAGCAGGCTATTGCCAATGAACATGTTGAGACTGGTGTGTGTAGGACCTTGATTCTACTTAGTAAGAGGCTTAGCTGCCTCAGCTGTTCCCGTGAAGCAGGAGGGGAACAGGCCCATCTGTGGAAGTGTGCTTTCTGCTGCACTGAGCAGTAGGGAATCATCACAGGTGCTAAGTTGCTCAGCGGAACTTGTCTTCCAGACACTGCAGTTGTTTCTGTTGGGAAGCTGAAGGGCTCTGTGGGTTGATTAGAAATCGGTCTTTGAGAGATACATTCTTGAGACAAGAATCTTAGCTCTAGTAAGTAGTCTGTGAAACCTCTCCATATACCTAGGGTCTGAGAGAAGATCTGCTTATACATATATTTATGAGCAAAATGATGAGACAGACCTTGATTTATATTTATTTTTTAAACTTTTATTTTGCAGCATTAAAAATTAATAATTGTTGTATATTTCACACAAAACATCCCAACATCTCTCTACCCTTCGCCTATTGGCACCCTCCTACACTACCTCCCGTTAGAGTTCATACATTGTGTCAAGGTCCATCATGTCAAGCTAGTGTCCCTAGACATCCCTAGTACAAGTTCATCCCCTGGGGTCTAGTCAGCTGATCCAGAGTCCCTCTCCTTCAGAAGATCAGTTCTTCTTCACCCAGCAGTAGTCAACTGCCAAAAACTCTTTTGACTAAGATTGGAGCCTGCTACCCAGTTCTGTGCTGGGATTTTGTCTGCTTGAGTTTGCATGAGTCTTATGCATACTGATACCATTGCTGTAGGTTCATATGAGCAAGGTCCCAGGAATCTGTAGAATTATATTTCCATAGGGTCACACACCTCCTCCCTGGTTCTTACAGTCTTTCTGCCCTCTCTTCTGCAATGGTCCTTGAGCCTTGGGTGGGTGGAGTTTAATGTAAGTGTCCTGTGCAAGGATCCACATTCTATAGACTCTTATTCTCTACACTTTGGCCATTTGTAGTCTTTGTGTTCCTGGTCCTCTGAGGCATGAGAGAGCTTCATGATGAGAATTGAAAGATGCATTAGTGTTCTCTTTACCCCTTGGTCTGTGTTCCCTGAGCCTTAGGTGTAGAGGTTTTGTTGTAGATGTGCCAATTAGGGTTGGGCAATTCATAGACAATGTCTGCACTGGATCAGTTGTGGAAATCTGTAATAGTCTCCCTGGGGCAAAAGATGTGTGGTGACTGGGATGGTTGCCTGTGAATATAAGGATACATATTTTGCACATAGTAAGAAAGTACATTTGTCTAGGGATGTGACAGCTTTGTTGTTTTCTCTATGATCTATGTGACTTCTCCAGCCATGTGTATTTGACTATGTTTTCAGTAGCACACATGAGTTTCCTCTCATTGAGTGGGCTTTATGTCCAATTAGGTAGCTGTTGATTACTCATAAGATAAAAGTGCCACTACTGCACTAATGAATTGTATTTCTGAAGTTCTCTTTTTTTTTAACTTTTTTATTTTTTTTAATTTTATTTATTTTCATATGTGTATGAATGTACTGTCTGCATGCAGATCTGTGCACCCGTGTCGTGCAATCCCGCAGAGGTCAGAAGAGGGTGTCAGATTCCCCTGGAACTGGAGTTAAAGACGGTTCTCAGCCACCATGTGGGTGCTGGGGATCGAACCCAGGTCCTCTGCAAGAGCAGTCGGTTCTCTTAACCTCTAGGCCATCTCTCCAGCCCCAGAAGTTCTAGATTCTTATAGGGTCTTAGACACCTCATCTGGTTTTGTTTTGGGGACTGGGAATAAACAGATTGACAGAAGATTCATTGTTAGGGCCAGGAATGCTCTAAGTTGAAAAGTGGGGCTAGTAAAGAGAAAGAAAATGAGGCAAAATAAGCAAAACATAAAATTAATATTTTACCAATAATGAGAAGGGTAAAGTTGGGTCTTAACAATTCTGTGGAAGCCATAGTTGTGATAGGGAGAGGGTAAATATGATCAAACATTTGCATACAGAGTATTAAGTATAGCTTGTGTCTTCCCTCCCTCCCTCCCTCCCTCCCGTCTGTCTTATTGAGATAGGGTTTCCCTGTAGTCGCAGCTGGCCTGGAACTCGTCGTGTGGACCAGGCTGACCTTGAACTCACAGAGATCTGCCTGCTTCTGTCTCCCAAGTATACACCACCATATTCAGCTTGACAAACAGGTTTTAAGCAAAAAGCTAAATTATGGCAAAAGGACTATAAGCACTTACCCAAGGACTAAGGAGAAGGATTTAGAATAGAAGGAGTTACCTTTCTCTTAGCAGGGAACCAATTTACACTTTTTTTTTTTTTTTTTATTTTTGAGACAGGGTCTCCCTTTTAGTACCAGGTGTCCTGGAGCTCGCTCTGTAGACCAGGCCGGACAGGGAAGCAATTTAAAAACACAATGAGGACCCACTCTGTATTTCATAGATAAACACATAATAATCATACATGTACACAAGGGTATAAATATGTACACAGATTTACATATGTATATTCACACACATCTACATATATTTAGGAAGGAAATATATTAAAAGTTGAGGAGCCAGGCGTAGTGGTGCGTGCCTTTAATCCCAGCACATGGGAGGCAAAGGCAGGCGGATCTCTGCGAGTTCAAGGCCAGCCTGGTCTACAGAACGAGCTCTAGGCCAGCTGGGACTAAAAGGGACACCCTGTCTCAAAATTACCCAAAAAAAGTTGAGGAAATTATTTCTAGTTTATAAAAATTTGCACGTTTTTTTGTCTTTCTGATTTTCTATCTTTCCAAATGTTTCCAGAGTAAATACCATGCTTTGAATATGTAAACAGTATTTAAGTAATATTTTTAGTTATAAAAATAAACATGAGTAGAAATTTTGCTTTGGATGAAATAATTCAACAGAAGTAGTTTCTGGCGACATTTTGAAATAGAGGATGTTATTATGCACCTGTTATTAGGGTAGATGTAGCAATAGGGCAGAATTTCATCTCTATAGACATGCTGTCAAGATTCTGAAAAAGTATATGACTTATCATGAAAATAATCCCTCAAATGATTAAGGAAATGTGGCATAGTTGGCTGCCCTCACCTCTCAATTAGGGGAGAATTAGTTGGTTAAGTAAAGGCTGTTTATAGTTAGAATGGAAACTTGAGAGTTTAGGGGAAAACACATTAATAACACTTTTATTTATTTATTTTAAAACATTTCCAGTTATTTTGTAAAGATGTACATTTCCTTATTGGTGTGCATGCACATGCATGTGCACACATCACAGTGGTGTGTAGAGCCCAAAGGAGAACCCACAGGAGTTGAGTTTCTTGTTCTGCGGAGTGGGTTCCGGGCCTGGAACTATGGTTGTCAGACTTGGGGACAAGTGCCTTTACTTGCTGAGCCATCTCACTGGCCCCATAGGAAGCAGATTTTTTTTTTTAAATTTTATTTATTTCCGTATGTGTATGAATGTATTGTCTGCATGCAAGTCTGTGCACCCGTGACGTGCAATGCCGCGGAGGTCAGAAGAGGGTGTCGGATTCCCCTGGAACTGGAGTTCTCCTGGAATTGGAGTTTCAGATGGCTCTCGGCCGCCATGTGGGTGCTGGGGATCGAACCCGGGTCCTCTGCAAGAGCGGTCGGCGCTCTTAACCGCTAGGCCATCTCTCCAGCCCCAGGAAGCAGATTTTTAAAAGGCCAAGTAAAAAGGTTTTTTGGTCTTTCTGTGCAGAAACAATGGATGTATAGATTGGCCCCAGTAGTTAATGAAAAATAGAACAAAGTGATTTTGTGACTTATGAGTTTAAAAGCTGGCCTGATATTTAGCTGATGATATTTGTATAATAAATGAAGAAATGAATGAGTGAAAAGTGAAGATGATCCATAGATGTGAGAAGCTCCAGCAATATTCTGACAATAATAAATGCACAATATAGGAATTTAACAAAGAAAAGAGCATCAACCAAAGAGGAGGTTGAGGCACATCTGGTTTGAAAATGCACCTGTAAAATAAATAGCTAACAATTTAAAAACAGGTATGCAAACAAAACAGAGAGCAAAAGAAGAATTCAGCTCATAGCTTAGCTGTCCCCCCTCTGTGGGGTCATTAACGTTTTGCTTCTCTCCTAAATTCTTACTTGCATCATCCTTAGCCTTCTTTATGTCGAACTCTCTTGTCTGTCCTGTGCCCTGCCTCCTTCCCACTCCTTAAACATACTGGGTCATCTTTGTATTCTCTTTGTTCTCATAAAAATATTTGCACATTGTAGGCATTCCATAAATATTTGCTGATTTGCTTTGTTTGGAACAGATGGTAGAGTGTTAAAAGATGACTACAGAGAGAGAAACAGTAGTAAATTCTGTGTGACTTCTGTTTTCTCTGTAAAGGATAATGGTTTTTCAAATCAGAAAGGGCAGCATGTCAGTAACTAAAAGAATCTGGAAACCTCAAGTAGGTGTAGAGATTCCAGATGAGCTTCTCCTTATTTAAATGGCAGAGGATTTTGCTCATGGTAGGAAGGGAAGTTTTAGTTGGGATTGTGGAACCACTCTTAGAAATCTGGAAAACTTGGGCCTGGAGAGATGGCTCAGCAGTTAAGAGCACTGGCTGTTCTTGCACAGGAATGGGGTTTGATTCTCAACACCCACATGGCAGCTAACAACCATCTGTAACTCCAGTTCTGGGGGGAATCTGACACCCTCTTCTGACGTCCGAAGCTATTGCATGACACAGGTTCATTTATATACATGCAGGCAATATACTAATACACAAAGATTAAAGATAACAAATAAAATATTTATAAAAAAGAAGTATGGAAAACTTAAAGAAAACATGAGTCAATTCCCTGATATTTTTGCTTAAAAAACATTGATACCTAAATTAAGACTTTCTGGGAGAGAAAGAGAAGAATGATAAATGGACAGATTGATAGCATTTGGGGTAGTCACCACTGTTACCCAAAGTACTATGCGCACATCATTTCCTTCTAAAAATATGACAGCTGCACCTGGAGATGAAGGGAGCTGCCAAGGCAGGTGCACCTCAGTGTGTACGGGTCACCTGTGAAGATTCTTCTGTTACTGCTATGATTGTAGTCTCTTCATGGGCAAATGTATTATTTGGTAAGGGATTCACAGGCATTTGAGCAAATGAACACCCAAAGATGAATTAATCAAACTGAAGGCTGGTCTTTAAAGAAATGCTGCTTTAATCTGATTCTGATTAACAGTTTATCATTGTCCCATTTATTAATGTTTTACAAGTCAGGAAATTAAGAGGAATGGTCATTGATAGTGAGGTGGTTATAGGTAGCTTGAACTTCAAGCCTGGCCCTGTCACTACCTAAGGGAGTTGAGCAAATTACTGAAGCTCTCTGTACATTTACATTTCCATTTTATAAATGAAAATGTTAATGCCCACCTGCTTGGAGGGCATAGGGCCCTTTGTGCTCTGCCCAGCACCTGACAACTATGCTGTAAACAGCAGCTAGTATCTGCTCAGAGCTTACTAAGCTAAGCACACTTTATTGAGGAAACTCAGGTTTTGAGAGCTTAAATAGCATCAAATTAAAGGAATGAAATTTTATCAGGGTTAACAATGGACTAAGAAAATGAAGTCTATGAGCAAAAATATAAACTTCATGAAATATATCCTTTTATTAACAAATAATTCCTATGAAATTGAAAGTTTTAGTTTCATTTCAGTGAGACAGGATACATTGCTATGTCATCATTTGAAAAAATAAAGCAGAAATAAGAAAACAAACAGAAATAGAATCTGGTTCTTGTTACCTGTGGTTGGTGTCTGGGACAGTTGTTTCCAGGTTCTTGACCACTTATCCAAAGAATCAAAAACAAGGGATAATTAAGATTTGTAAAAGTAGCAAGACCATTTTATTTGGAGCAAAATGATAGAACATTAAAGAGGGATACACTGTCAAGATCATGAGCGAGAGGACTCCAGGGCCCAGGCTACTGTCCAATATCTCTTTTTTTATGGAATCTTAAGGAAGGATCAGCTGGTTGCTAAGGGCTGTAGTGTGAATGATTTCTCAATTGGTAGATTATGTCGTCTACTGAGACAATCCCTTGCCATAGTACATATGATTTTAATTATGTGCATGTCCAATTATACATAGATAAAATATGCTAAATAGGGGAATCCCTCTTAAAATGCTCTTGAATGGCACAGTTGTGTTACTGCTCACATGCTCCATACCATTTCAGGAAGAATCAACCCTTCTATTCTTCCTACCTGGATACATTGGGATTACACTTGAATAGAAACTGAGTTTGGTTGATTCTAGTGGTAATCTATGCTGTTGTTCAGAGATGGGAGTGCATGTAGCCTGATGTGTGTGGGGGCTCAAGAGGGTTCTCAGGTTGATGGGTGTACTATTTGGAGAAGGATGTGTTTGCATAGTAACCACAGATGCAGGAACTAGGGTGCCAAGAATAGTATTACAAATGGTGAGGTATGTGCACAACCCATACCATGTATGGATACAGGCTAAATCCAGCCCTGTGCTTGCCTGCCTCAGTGCCCACTATACTTGAATAATTGGAGCACTTCTGGGATATAGATGTTTTTATTTTTCTCCAGCCACTTGTTGAAAGGGACAGATTGTTTGAGTGAACACAAAGGTGCACTGGGACTAGCAGGAAGAATTACAGAAAGTGTGCTTCAAACAGTGAAACTTGGATGAAGAAGTGTGACAGTTGTCTTATGTATGCGAAGGGAGTTATATTAGCGGCTTTTTTTGTTTCTGTGACAGAGTAGTAAACAACTTTGGGAAGGATTTCTGTTGCCTCATACTTGAAGGTATTACCTACATCACAGGGAAAGCCACGGCGGCAGGAGCTTGTTCACTTCTTGGTCGGGGGGAGGGGGGGGTTGTGTCAGGAAGCAGAGAAAGGGGAGCGCCTGTGATCATAGGGTTTCCTCCCTTTTTTATTCAGTCTAGGATCACAGCACATTGTCACCCTGGGATATTTTTCTTCTCCAGTTTTGCTCAATTCCCTCAAAGACATACTGTAGTTGTGTCTCCGTGGTGATTCCAAATCCAGTCCAGTTGACAGCAGTTGGCTTTAAGAAGGATCATTGGGAGGGGCTGGTTCATCTCGTGCTGCCCCTGTGGCAGGGTGAGCTGCAGTGATGGAAGTCAGAGGAAGCGCAGTAGGACATAGACATTCTGGCTGACCTGCAGACCATTTACAAGTGGAGCAGTCCACCTTTTGGGGTGCATACATCACCTTCTGTAGGTTATGCAAGGGCAAGACTTCTTGAGAGATACCATGGAGGGAATTTCCAAATAGGTAGTGAATGCTTCCAAATCTCAGAATTTATTTTGCAAGGACTAGGTCTTTCAGAAGAATCCATTTTCTTTTTCTTTTCTTTTTTCTTTCTTCTTCTTCTTCTTTTTTTTTTTTTTTTTTTTTTTTTTTT
>VZQC01015494.1:196480-228980 GCA_009823505.1 Rhizomys pruinosus
AAGAGAGGGGCGAGGAGAGGAGAGGGGAGGGTGCGAGGGGGAGAGGACTCCTCCCCTCCCCTCCTGTTTTCCCCTCCCCTCCTCCTCCCTCCATTCTTCCTCCCCTCCCCTTCTCTTCCCTTCTTTTCCCTTCTCCCTCTTCTTCTCTCAAGATTACTGAGGACAGTATTATCTTGCTCAGATTCATAACATTATGTTTGGATTTTGCTGAATAAAAATGAGTTGGAATTCAGTAGTGAAGTCAGCTTGATTCATACCTTCCCCTCTCTACTCAGGTGTCAGGCCAGCCCAAGCTGTTTAGCACAATGAAAGTTCTTGTTTGACCATAACTGCACATCTCACTCCACAGGCAATCAGCATTTTAATTAGTGATTCAAAGGAAAGTCATTGTCCTCTAGTTGCTTTATCATAATTGCCAAATAATTTTCCATTGAATAAATAAATAATGTAAAGGAGAAACCTCCCCTCATAATGCTGTCATTAAGGCTTCGTTTTTTTACCCCCTCATTTGTATTTGTATTAACACACAGCCCACTTGAAAGGGAATAATTATAATGGCTTTCTGACAGTAGCCTATGGTTTATAAAAACTGGGGACGATTTCCTTTTCTATCACTGCTTTGCACTGCATGGCTTATTTTAAGGTTTAGATAAAGGAAGCTCAGGATGGCTGGTGTCTCTTCAAAGGTGTTTGAAAGTGAATGATTGATTTGCTGTGTGCATCATTGGAACTAGGTAACTTGCATTATGACTCTGATGTACTGTGTAATTGATGCAAGTCCTTTCATAGCATTCTGAGATTGAAATCAATATTCATTTGGAGTGCAACAACTGTAATAAACTACATTCCTTTTGTAAGCAGTGGTCTAAGGCTTTGTAAAAGATCAGTTAGGAGTGACAGATTAACATTTTGGTTGGGCTGGGGTCTATTTGAATAGATATGAACAATGTCTTCAAAACAACCTCATTTAAAACTGCTGAATTTAAGAAATGAACTTTGATTCTATGGGGTAGAAACTTCTTTACATTGCCTTTGTATGAGTTTCTCTTCTGTCCATTGATAGACCTGGACCCAATGGGAAGGAGCAGTAAATTATTTTATAAAGAAATAGATTTTCATGGAAAAACACTATGGATATTATTTCTAAGGTTTGGCAAAATAAAAATATGTCTCATTCATATTATTATGGCTTTCAAAATATTGATGGTTGGCAATTGGAATTTGAATCCTGTGTTTAAAAAATAGATATACCTTGTTCTTCAGCTACCAAGAAGATGCATTCTGAAGAATAAAGAAATCAATATTAATTATTTCTTAGAATCGGATGACACCTTTATCATCCTGAGTATTGCTGTGGGATTGCAAATGTCCTTTAGACACCAAAGGTGCTGTTTTGAGATCAAATACTGGGCCTCAGAGCTGCATTGGGAATGTGGTAGAAGCTTCAGGCTCTGCCACTCATCAGCTAAAGGCAAATGATGAGAATAACTACCAGAGTAATGCTGGAGCAAGTAAGCAAAGTAATCATGAAGCACATGGAAAACATTGCTTGGTCCATATTTTTACATTTTATTTTTATTTCTCGTATATGAGTGTATTACTTGCATATGTGTAAGTACACCCATACTTTACAGTGCCCGTGGAAGGCAGAAGAAGAAGCCCTGGAACTGGAGTTACAGATAATTGTTAATCACCATGTGGTGCTGGGAATCGAACCCAGGTCCTCTGCAAGAGCAGTCTGTGCTCTTAACTGCTGAGTCACCTCTCCAGTCCAACTTAGTCCATTTTAAGCAAGCAATAAGTGATGGTGAATTTATAATGATGTTTTGTGAGGAAGCATCAACATTTCCCACTCTCAACCTCACTTCTACTATCTTGGCAATATCTTTCATTCCCTTATTGCCTGGGGCAAGGATCTGAGGGTCTGTTTTGCTTCCCAATTCTCTTGCTTCTGCCAGGTCAGTCCCTTTAAAATACTGGGTCTATCTAAAACTGTTCGCAGTGATTACTTTTTACCATATCAAGGCCAATATTTTCCTGTTTAACTCCACTCAGCCCCCTATCTACAGTTAGTTGCCCAGTACCTTGCAGAGGTACTGCAAGGTTAGATGGTGACCTGCAATGAAAGTCTATTGCACAGAGCCTGACATCGCAGCAGGGGCAGCCTGAGAATCAAAGCCAATGTCTTTGCATTCTTACTAAATGAAAAATTATTACTCTTATTTTAGAGAAGAGGAAATTGAGGTACAAAAGAATTGGTTGATAGTGGTTGCTCAGTAAATGGTGGCTAATTTTATCCTATCTTAAGTGCCTGAGGACTTTCCTAGCTTCCTCCAAATATGCATGCTTCTTATATGTCAGGACTCACAAATCACTGCCCAAGGGTCAAATCCAGCTTAGTTCCACATTTGACGTGAGCTGTGCAGGGTTTCTGCAGTCAGAGGTCTGCACTCAGATATGTACCCTCACTCTTGCCCTTAAAACCTTCCTAAGTCCTACTTGTTTCTCTTTTTATTTTATTTTATTTTATTTTTTTTATTTTTGTATGTGTATAAATGTACTGTCTGCATGTAGGTCTGTGCACCCGTGTCGTGCAATGCCACGGAGGTCAGAAGAGGGTCTCGGATTCCCCTGGAACTGGAGTTCTCCAGGAATTGGAGTTACAGACGGTTCTCAGCCGCCATGTGGGTGCTGGGGATCGAACCCAGGTCCTCTGCAAGAGCAGTCAGCTCTCTTAACCGCTAGGCTATCTCTCCAGCCCCAGTCCTACTTGTTTTTCAAAGTGAAGATCAAATCTCTTCTCACTGAGACCATTTTTAATTGTTTCTACTCTATCTTTTCTCTGCTGAGTCCTTTGAGCACTTGTAAGCTTTACACACACATTTTAATATTATGTGATGGAAAACATTATTTTGTGGTGTTAATTGGGTCCCATGCTTTCTTCAGTTAGGTTCTCATGGAGTAGGATGGTATAAAATTGTGGTGAGGTAGGAATAGAGGAATAATTATTACTGCATATCAGTAACAATGGGCTGGAGAGATAGCTCAGCAGATAAGAGCACTGGCTACTCTTGCAGAGGACCAGGTTTGGTTCTCAGCACCCATATGGTGGCTAACAACTGCCTATAACTCAAGTTCCAGAGGATCTGATACCTTCTTCTGGCAGCTGTGGGCACTGTATAGACACAGTACATTTACATACATACAGAAAAATACTCATACACATAAAAATAAAAATAAGAGCACACATTTCACATATCTAATTGCTTGGAGTGTGGAAGTAGACTTGTTATCCCCAGTATACCAAGGAGGAAAGCAGATGGACACTCCCAGAGGTTAGGCAATGTACCAGATGCCAGAGTCACAGAAGGCTGAGCTTTCTAGCCCAATGCTACCTGACCCCCAACCTTGAATGCTTTCCACATTATTCACTGGGAATTTCTCCTATACACCCTCCTGCATATCTACCACATGTTATGACATAGCAAAAGAATCATGTGTTTGGTCCTTAATACGTATATTTACCTTATTTTACAGCTCACAAGCCATAAACTTTCTAATATCTATGGGAAAATAATGAAAGTTGAAGACGAGTAATTTAGAGAATAAGTTGCAGCATGTGCTTTGGAAGATGAAACCAAAGTATATTCAAGTCTCCAAAATATCATCACGCAAGGGTGTTCTGTACATGTTGTTGAAATGATACATAATTTCAGATTAAAAAAAATTACCTCTGTGTAAGAAAACTTTTTCTTAATCCATGTCTGTAAACCTCTCAATGTTTTTCTTCCCCTAGGAAAATGCATCTTACTTTGCTAATGTTCACAGACGTACTGTACTTTATTTGCCACTGCCATGTTTGGAATTCTTTGTTGTTGTTCTGTGTTCTTTACGGTGAACTACCATGTTTTAGCTAAAGATTGGTGCACCTAAGTTGACTAATAGCATTCATTGTTTTGCACTGAAATCCGAGACTATTAAGAGTTTTGTTAAAGAAGCAGTTCCTCCTCAGCTTACCCTCAATGGGATCTGTGCTCTTCTAGGCAGAGGTGACAAAAATTGTGGCAACACAAGATTTTTCTTTTTTTAAGGGCACACTGAAACCTTTCTTAGTGCTGTCTTCTGGGTTGTCGCCATCATCTATGGCTCCTGTTTAAGATCACATTTCACATCTCTGACACAGACGCTTTGACAAGAAGCAATCTGAAGGCTTTCAGAAAGGAATCTGTCTGTGCTAGCTTTTTGTGTGATATAAATATTACAAGGTCAAATTCATTTTTTTCTAGTGAGACAAAATGTTAACCTTATACTTGGATTCAAAGCTGACCCATGACATCACTTTTGGAATGAATATTTCTTTTCACTGGAAGGCGTGACCTAATCTCCATATTTTCTCTCTGTATCTTATTTCCTAATTTGACTTTGAGTTAGAATCACCTTTTTTTTTTTTATACATGTATTGATGCTTTCTGCAGCTGGAAATAGATCTGTGGGCTGTTAACAATTATTGTCACTCCTAATACATACTAAAAATTCGTCCTGATGGTGGAATGATTCTGTGGGTTTATGATAACCTGAGTATTGGGGTGCCAAGGTTTATGGGAATAGTATTGGGAATATATCCTTTTCATAGGAGACATTTAAACCTTTATGTATTTTTGGCATTTTAGAGATTTTATTTTGAGTATTGTTCTGTGTTCATTTACAATATTATATTAAGATTGAAAGCTTAGCCGGGTGTGGTGGTGCATGCCTTTAATCCTAGCACTCAGGAGGCAGAGGCAGGCATATCTCTGTGAGTTCAAGGCCAGCCTGGTCTACAGAGTGAGTTCCAGGACAGCTGGGGCTATAGGGAGACCCTGTCTCAAAAAGACCAAAAAAAAAAAAAAGATTGAAAGCTTAGATTTTGTTCCTTTTTTTTTTTTTTTGAGACAGGGTCCCCCTTTAGTCCTAGCTGGCCTGGAGCTTGCTCTGTAGACCAGGCTGGCCTTGAACTCACAGAGACATGCCTGCCTCTGCCTCCTGAGTGCTGGGATTAAAGTTATGCATCACCACACCTGGCACTAGATTTTGTTCTTTATTGTGCGTTTATTTATGTACTGTGTAAGCATCCTCCATGAAAGCTGGTCTCTTATCTAGTGGGTCTCTCATAGACATCAATCAAAGCAGTTAAGCAGTTACTTATTGGACATTTACTTCATGTCCATCGCTAAATTGGGGGTACAAACATGAAAAAAACACTCAGCTTTGCCTGTAGATGTTCACAATGTGAAGTAATCACAAGAGAAATAGATGGTTTGGTTTTGATAGGAGATTAACTTTCTGTTTTATCTTTTGTGCCAGAAAAAAAGTCAATATGTGTTTTGAGCCTTCTGTTTAAAAAGTCACATGTGGCTAATGACTGCTACATCAGACAGGCCTACAGGTTAAGAATACCCCCATGGGGAAGGGGGCGAGAACCCCAGCCCTACCAGTGGGAATATTGACAATTGATAACTGCTAGGAGAGGGAGAGTCCATTTTCTTTAAAGATGTAATGTTGGGTAGGTTGACCAGGCTCCAGGATGGACCCACATGCAAGAGCATTTGGGGAACACAAATTAGACTCCATAGGCCTTTGAAAATAAAATGATGTATGAAATACACAAAACTAAGAAAGAAAAAAAAAATAGCAGCAGAGGACCTGAAGCCAGATGGGAAAGGGCAGGTTGTAAGGTAGGAGAGGAGCTGGGAGGGGTCTGCATATGATCAAAGTACATTGTATGAAATTCTCAAGGAATCAGTAAAAATTTTAAAAATACTCCCTGTCACTTATTGAAAATGATGTTTTTTTTCTGTTTCTATGGATTGAAACTAAGGCTTTGTACATGCTAGGCTTCAACGCTGAGCTGTATCCCCAGTCCCCAAATCATAGTTTTAATCACTGTGGGGTTATATGTAAATGTTTAGCATATTATTCTGAGTGGAAAATGCAGTTACATACCTGGACTACTCAAAGCTTTGATCTTAGCTTAAGCCTGCATATTCATAAGAATATAGAACTAGACCAAATAAAATGGTCCTGCTGATTTGCTGTGGTGCAATTGTGGATACTTTTTATTTTAATTCGATTTATCTGCAGGTTTCAAACTCTTTGTAATGAACATATAATACTTTTATAACCATAAAATACTAGACAGAATTATTTCAGTATTGTAACATAATACCCTTTAATAAAGTTTTAAAATCTAAATTGCAAATAAGAGACTTTTACTTTTAAAATTCATCCTAAACTCTTAGAATTATTTTATTCTTAGTCAGTTGGGATCTTTCTACTTATTTTGGGGGGTACTCTTGACACAGGTCGTCATACTCATTAATAAAAAAAAACAATGTGTTTTAAAGCTCTTAAGTTATGAGGGACGGGGAGGAAGAAAGTGGAGGGCAGTTCGATTTTATAGTTTTGAAGGGCTTTTGGGATCACACAAGTGTGGGTTTGGGTCTAGGGCTTGCCGCTGACTAGCTATAGAACCTGTGGTAAAGCACTGCTTCCTGAGGCTTATTACCTCTTCTGTAAAAGGAAAACATAAGCATGCTCCTGTGAAATTGTTGTAAGAACTGAACATATTGCAATGCATGTACTAGTCTAAGCATGAAGCTCATAGTAGGTGATCAATAATTTTAGGTCTTTATACCTAACCAACATCACAGTTGTAGATATACTGTAGGCATTAATTTCATTGTAGCCTCTACAAGGAAAAGGAGTCAGAGCAAGTCTGCCAGGCTAAGAATCACAGTGAGCTATTTGATTGCATAAATTCTTATTTATTTAGATTGTGTGTGTGTGTGTGCATGTGCACATGTGGGTAGATTCTCTCCTTTCACTGTGTGGGTTCCAGGGTAAATTTAGGTCCTCAGATTTGACTATAGAGGCCTTTACTTGGTGATTTTCCCCGTGTTACAGGCCCATAGTGAGTCAGTAAGAGTTCCCAAGTAGGTGCCACAGGCAACCGACAAAATATTAGAGAAATAGAAATTAGAATTTGATCAGTTATAGTAAGATGTCTTAGCCTACTGTCCTTTCCTCATTGAAGACTTTCTCTACTGTTGTCATCCTAGACTTTTTTTCTTGCCTACCGGATAAAAAACAGATTCCAGACCTCATGTGGGCACTATGTAGATCAGTACAATGTATGTGTGAAATCCAAATGATTGTTTCTACCAGATGACCATTAAGGAAGGTGCCTGCCATGTGCCTGGCTCCTTTGAATCTGTCAGGTTTCCCCTTATATGCTGCTTTCTAGGACATCTAGGATATTTCAGAGTTGACAATGACCCTTCTGTGTGGCCCTGCCTTTCTGGTTGTAACTGCATATTTGTCCACTGCCTTCTCTAGAATGTAAGCTTTCTGGGGCAGGAACTCGTGGCTTCCATTATGGTCACAGCCTTTACCACAGTTTCTGACCTACACTGGCTGTTAACATCTCAAAGAGGTTGTTTAGACAAAAGCCACTTGTCTGTTAGCAGAACCTGCTTATCATGATTTTCTCTTTTTGTTTTCTTTCCTTTCCTTTTTGATCCTCTTGTTCATTTTTCACATTTCACAGAGCACTAGGAAGAATCGAAATCTAGTCTTTCCTGCTCTCCTTTTAGTTCTACCTCCTAGTGGATGTGTGGTCCTTTATAATCATGCCTCCAATTCCTTTGTTCCTGCTCCAGTCTCCCCTTGCTGTGGTATATTTGCTAATATATAGCATATTATAATCATGCTTTATAATCATGCTCCCAATTCCTTTACTCCTGACAGTTTGAATATATTGCCAGTCACTGTTACACCTTTTTTATTGCTTTTGCCAGTTGGCATTTTTGTTAGGTAAATAAAAATAGACTTGCTTCTTGACTTTAGAGAGGAGAATTCCTCATCCTCTCTCTGTTGGTTCCATTCTTTTTCCACTTTGTGTCCTGGAGGCTGTTCCTCTCTTTAGAGTTTAGCAAGCCTTCGTCCTTTGCAGCTAAATTCCAGGGACTCTCTAAACCTTGCCAACTTAGGGGAAAGGGTGGTGTTAACTGTGATGTGCTTCCTGCCCTTCCTTCCTGCTCAGTAAGTGTATCATTTTCACCAGTTGACCCAGTGAAGGGAGGTTAGCAAAACCCTTCTAATTCCTGGGTCAGATGTAGCCTCCAGCCTGGACCACCAACGATGGCAGGCATTGGGCCACTGCCAGACCCTCTGAGATAGGAACAAGGGCTGTATTTTTCTTGGGCTGAATTGAGTAGTCTTCCTTCTCCCTCCTTTTCTAGGAGTTTACATAGATGGAAAATAAGTTTCTCTTTTGGCAAAATAGCAAGGCAGTTCACAGGAAGACGTGTTTGGGCACTGAGTCAGGAGGAATAGGACTCACTGGAAAGCTGTGGTCTATTCATTTTAAAGCCCGCTTTCCCAGCCTCATTCTAAAGCTTTTGTTTCTCCCTCCCTTCTCTCCCTTCTTCTCTCCCTATTTTCCTCTCTCCCTCTCTCCTTCTCTTCCTCCTTCTCTCTCCTCCCACCCCCCAGCCCATTGGACAAGTTTCAAAGTTGTCAGAGAAGATTTTCATTTGAACGGGTGCCCATTTACTTAACACCTAGGTGATGACTTATTCAGATGAAGTCTCTCTGTGTGCCTTTCTGTCTCTGTGTCTCTCTCTCTCTCTCTCTCTTCCTCTCTCCCTCTGCCCTTCTTGTCCCCTACCCCCTCTTTCCTTCCCTTTTTCTTTCCAGCTACTTCCCCCTCACTATCCCTTCCTTTGTCTCTTCCTTCCCTGCCTTTGATAAACTTGTAACACAGTTTTTACTTAATTTTGGCAGCTTGGCAATCCCATTTGATTTTATGAACACTCACTGAGGAGGTTAATATATTTGCACCCCCTCTAAGTAATCTATGTTTGTTTTCTGTATTATGTGATTTAGTGCTTGGCTATAAATGGCTCTATTACAGATTCCTTTCCTTTCTATGCTACCCTTTAATATGTGAATTTACAAGGGGCAGTAGATCTCCCAGAAGCAATATACATATTTTTAACAGTATGTGGGAAGGCTGAGCTCACATGTGCTGAGAATAATGGACTGAATTTAGGAGAACAAGGACAACTTTTCCCTGTTCCATCTCTTCTGCACCACATGACACTGCGTCAAGAATATAAAGAGCAAAAGATTGCATCTATGGCACTGCGTTCTCAGTCTCATACAGTCTAGTCTACTTTCACTTAACACTGTTGCTTGTACAGTACCATTTTGTTCTTTTATGGATTCAGGAAGTTCTTGGCGGTAAACAAGCCTCATGCATTGGACCCTAACATAGGTAGCCGGTTAGGTCCTGCAGTGAATATTTGTCCTCTGCTCTTTGAACACTTGGTCTTTGTCTCCAGGTGGCAAAATAAATTAATACTTGATAAACAAACTTCACATTGAAGAAAAACGTATACATTGAAAATAATTGAGGTATTTTCCTCATTTATGTTCATTCCTCATTTAGTTCAGCCTCAAGTTCTTTGATATTTTTGCTTTTTCATTTGTTACTATTTTGTGACTCAGCTCTTCCCTATCTTCAAAGTGTGATGGATTTTTGATAATTCTACTTTACACCATGAACCTAGTGGAAGAACCACCACTTGTCAGGTAATGTTTGTCATTTGGGGATTTATTTTGACTCAGTGAAATTTATTTTATCCCCATAGAATCTAGTAAGTATGGTAGTGAACATAGACAGATAGCTAAATAAGCAAAAGCACTGTACATATTTCCTGTCCTGGAATGACTGTATGCATGTACAATTGGGACTCCAATAAGGAACAAATACATTTGCCAGAGAGCATCAAAGATGACTTCCCAGAGGGTGTGACTTCTCAGAGGGGGTGGCAGGGAGGCACTTTAAACAAAGGGTAGGAGTGTGATTAGGTGGAAGTGTCCAGAGGAGGTTTTGCCAAGGAGCCCATGCATAGGAGTGGAGCTGTAGAAAGAAGGTCGTGTTCTAGGGGAAGTGTTTGGAGCTTCCTGGTGGGCAGACAGGGCCTGGGAGCCCTGTGTTGTAGCCCTGTGGAGGCTGCTCTGCCAGGCAGACCCCTGCAATGCAGTAGGAAGTGTTGACCATCTAAGGGAAGTGTGATGAGTCAGTTTCTTAGAATAAGATGGATTTTAATGCTTAAAAGTGGATCAAAAAGAAGAAAAATCTTTTAAAGTAAAAATATGAAGGGAGACTTTCATCAGAAATAAAAGGGATCATCTAGTGACGTAGAGGAGACTGTAACACAGATTCCAGTCTCTTAGGGGAACTCAAATCTCCTGAAATGAAGAATGATTTTTTTTATCAGCTCAGTATTTCCATTAATGGTTCTCTTTTATTAAGGAAGCACATCTTCTGAAGGGTCTTAAAACATGATATATTATTCACTATTTATCATAATCTATAAAATGCGAGTTAGAAAGTTAGCATTTCTAGCCCTTTGTTCATAGTTTCTGACATTTTGCTAAATGATCCTGGAAGGAATTGAGAGCTACTGACCTTCCAGACATCATGAAATTCACTATTTTCATTGTTTGGAGTACAATAGCCCATTCCAAATAGTTTGTGTTTCCGGCAAAATAGTGCCGTGAAAACATGGACTGCCAAAACCACTCTGAGAAGAAGTGAACTCTGGCCACTAAGAAAACCAGCCTTGGTGGTTGTGCTGAGAAACTGCATTCACTTAAAATAAATTATTATTTGATCTATTTATTTTATTATATGTGTAGAAGTTTTGTCTACATGTGGGTAAGTGGACCCATATGTGCAATGCCTATGGAGGCAGAAGAGGGCATTGGATCCCCTGAAACTGGAGTTACAGAAGGTTGTCAGCCTTCCACATGGGTGCTGGGACTCCAACCTGGATCCTCTGTAAGAACAGCCAGTGCTCTTAATTGCTGAGCCATCTCTACAGCCCTGACAAATTACATCTTTTAGATATTTACCCTCCATGTTGAATCTGCCGGTTTATACAATAAGTGCTTGTTAATTGTTACTGCATAATGGTGACAGAGAGCTGGGTCCGGGATGTATGGTTTAGTCCCAGCATGTAGGAGACTGAGGTGGGAGGATTACCAGTTTCTGGGACAGCCTGGTCTACATAGTAAGACTTTCTACAAAAACCAGAAATCAGACAATAAATAGAAATTGCGACAGCATTGCATATTTGAGTCTGATTTCCCCAGTGTAACTGTTGACTCTTAACTGTCTCAGTGAGTTCTGTGAGTTCTGCTTCCTTTTGATGATGTTCAACAAATGAAAATCTAAAATAGGGACATTGTGGCTTTAAAGATATGCATATTGTCTGCCTGTTGAGAAAAGTAAAAAGTAAACCTGAACAGTTGGATCTCACCCACTGAAGCAAAGACAGAAAGATGATTGAATTCAGTCTTAAATTTTATAGAACTAAATTTAATGGCAAGCACAATCGCACTCTGTGGTGATTGTTTTCAGTGCTGCTTTATTAAGTTATGTAATGGCAGGAGTTCAAACTCAGTGAGTGCCGAAATGGTAAATTTTAAGGAGTATTTCAGATTGCCTGCCAATATGCAAGTGTAAAGAGTTTTAAAGTGCAGAAAATATTATTTCCACCTTCCCATTTCAGTGGCTTATAATTCTTATTCAAATACTTTTTAGGGATTATATTTAATACACCACTTTAAAAATGTTTTAAAATCTCATTTTATTCCCCAAAGATTTGTTTTTTGCTGTTGCGATTAGATGATGACAGCTAGCTGGCTTTTCAAATTGATCAGGAAGTATTCTGGCAGTCATTCAGTGTTGTAATAGCACTTTAATGGATATGAGCTATTCACCCAGATCAGACTCAATGTCAAAACAGGCGAAAATACAGCTGTCACTCTGGACAACAAGACACTCATATGCAAGCAGCTGCTTAATACACTGGAGAAAGGCAGCCTTTAGCAATATTTAAAAGGTGTGTCAACGGCAGTATCAGACCATTCTGTAAAGTCAGAGTATGTTTTGGGGGAAATAGGAAGAGAAGGACATAAATGTATTTCAGGGTACACTTCTAAAAAGCAGAGCCTATTAAAATGATGTGTGTAGTATTTCTTGCAAATACCTTGTAAATTTCACCTTTCTTTTAATAGACCTTTATTGCCTATTGAGTATATACACAGGTGTCTATTTCGTTGGATCACGTTGTATGCCTTACATATGTGTATATGTAAGTCTATTTGACTCTGTTGGCTAAAGCCTGGTGTTTGTGAGCGCAAGCTCCTTCATTCAACATGAGCCTAGTTAACTGAGTTCTGAACTAAATTCAGATACTGATACCACTCCCCATCGTCGACAGGCATTGGTTTTAGGAGAGACCAAACCAAGAATGCCTATTTGGACAATTACTGATAAATTCCTCATAGCATTTTAGGTGTGAATTGGAGCCATTCCCATTATCACCTGAAGGACAAGTGTCTCATTGTGGCAATACAAGTAATCTATGATGTTCTCTCAGTAAAAATTTCAAAGCAACTTCATGGACGGTAGTTTATTTGATTCTCAAGTTACTCATGTGAGGTGTGCAGCACAGGGCAGTTTATTATCCAGTTTTATGGATAAGGCAACCACAGTACTAAATGGTTAAGGAAACACCAATGTCATATACCTAGTTGTGACTGTGGCTTAGATGTCCGTACTCTTAAGTACAGTTCTCTTTTTCTCACACAACATCATCTTCTAAATTCTTATTTCATACCATGTGCTTTTAAACATGTATTATATGCGTTGAATTTTTCTAGATCTGGTAAGTGATACAAAGTGATTGAGCTAAGGAGCTTGATTCGGAGCTGAGAATGTAGAAGGAGAGGGAGAATCCTTCATAGAAACAGACACAGTCCAGATCCCAGTCAACGTGAGAGGAGGGGAAGGGAGTCCAGTTCTGGGAAGGTGCAGGCGGGGCATGTGTAAGGAACACCCACAGGAAGAAAACTGTCTCCTTGGATAGCTGAAGACATCCTTCGGAAAAGACTAGAGCAATGTCTACATTTTCCCAGAGTAAGATGGAAGCAAGGACAAAAGTGTATCTAGGTAAATGGTGACAGTGAACAGTGACTAGACAACAAGATAAATGCCAGAGAAAAGTACAATTGGGTCTGAAAAGAGCCAGCTTGAATCCTTTTGATTTAATTCTGCTAGAAAAAGAGACCAAAGAAGGTTCTGAGCAAGCACTGGCAAACTGGAACCATGGTTTAGAAAGATTAATTTGGTTGGATGATAAGGAGAGGTTGAAATGGAGAGAGTAGTTACAAAAGACTAGTTAGAAGGTGCTTGTAACATTCAAGGAAAAAAATGAAAGAAGGCCTCCATGAGGTGGCTGCACGTCTGCAGGCTTCGTGGAGCCCCACAGCACATGTGATTAGTGACCACAGCTTGACTTCCAGCTGCTAGCTGCTACCTCAGGGGCTTTCTCTGGCTCTTTAAGC
The DNA here is from genome assembly GCA_009823505.1 of Rhizomys pruinosus. Lineage (NCBI taxonomy): Eukaryota > Metazoa > Chordata > Mammalia > Rodentia > Spalacidae > Rhizomys > Rhizomys pruinosus. The sequence continues at coordinate 209,942 of VZQC01015494.1, forward strand.
CCTCGTGAGGGAATTAATTCAGTTTGTATTGACTGTGTTCACTTATGATAGTTTATAAGTGCCCTAGCATCTTTTAGTTTGGGGATGGGATTCTCCTGATAGGCAGTTGACTGGTCTCTCTGAGCTCCTTCTTGGGATTACGCACCAGTGGTTCACAGTGGTCACACTGATTGTGTGTCCTATTGATTGCCTTATGTCAGTTCCCAAACACCCTTCCAACTTTTCCTTCATTTCTAGTAAATTATTTGCTCTAAAATCTTTACCCCATTGTCTGCTTGAGGGGAATCCTAAACAGCAGCGATGACCAAAAGATAATAAGCCTCTGACATTCCAACATGATAGCGTGAGTTTACATTAAATACACAGGAATCCCAAGTCAAAACTTTTACTGGTATCAAGTTCAAACTTTGGTTCAGACTGGAAGTTAAATTCTGTTCCATTTATCATTCCATACCAGCTTAAGCTTATTTATAGTTTTTGTAGATATCCAAGACAGACTGTCAAATCAAATAGCAACTCAAAGAAGTGACTTGCTCCAATCTCTTCAACTAGATCAAGTGTAGATTTCAAAATATTTTTATCAAAACTAGAAAAGTTAAGTCTTAATTCTTTTTCTTTTTTCCTTTATTTCTCTTTTTCTTCTTTGGAATAATATAATATATGAGGCAGGGTCTCCCTTTTAGTACCAGTTGTCCTGGAGCTCGCTCTGTAGACCAGGCTGGCCTTGAACTCACAGAGATCCACCCACCTCTACCTTCTGAGTGCTGGGATTAAAGGCGCGCGCCACCACACCCGGCTGAAAAGTTAAGTCTTTAATTATGATATATCTTAATTTTACACAAATGAACACATAAACCTATTTGCATATGTGGATTTCCACATATAGTTCATTTCCTCATTAATAATGAGAGTGAATTAATGTCTATCTCCTATCAGAATGCTAGTGGGTCATGTGCACAGTGTTCTATTCTCTGCCCAATGGTTCATGTGTAACTGATGACCACTGTCTCCCATTAAGAGCTGTCATATATCATAGTATAATGATACTTCCCATATTTACATCCACAGGGATACCAGATACCTCTTAATTGCATTCTGTTAGCTAAGTAAATTTGCTTATATATACTCCTTTGTCCTGATAACTGATATATTGACATTCCTTTAACATGTTAATAAAATGCAGTAGATTATTATGAACAGAATTTCCATCATAGTCACAGTTGTTTACTGCTCATTGGCCTTTGAACCTTATGCATGCTGTATAACAATGTTTAATGATGTCTGAAGATTACGTGAAAAAGGCATAGCAAAATATATTCTATATTAAAGTGGTAAAATTGGGCTGGAGAGATGGCTCAGTGGTTAAGAGCACTGACTGCTCTTGCAGAAGACCCAGGTTCGAATCCCAGCACCTACATGAAAGCTGAGAACCATCTTAGGCTGGGGGTGGTGGTGCATGCCTTTAATCCCAGCACTCAGGAGGCAGAGGCAGGTGGATCTCTGTGAGTTCAAGGCCAGCCTGGTCTACATAGCGAGTTCCAGGCCAGCTGGGACTATGGGGAGATCCTGTCTCAAAAAGACCAAAAAAATAAATAAATAAATAAATAAAGTGGTAAAATTGTATAACCTAGACTATATAATCATTCACTCAGGATAAATTAAAAAATGATTTTCAATTATTGTACTTTTTCTGCTAAGTTTATAGAATTTTTTTTCAAACTTGAATGGATGTCTCATTTTTATGGTGCTAATGTTTATTTCTCTTGTGCCTTTTAATTTTAAGGATATTATTAAATACTAGAATAGGCATTATGGCATAAAATCAAGAATCCACTACAGTTGTGTTTATAGGTAGAATTAACAGTTTAAATTTATAATATATTTTATCATAAAGTACTGCAAACATTATAAGTAAAGCCTTGAGTCTTAGACCCATTCTACTAAAATATGATTGACTTCATCTACACTCTGTCTTTGGTTGCTGTGTGCTCAGCTGGATAAAGGGAAGAAAACTGTTCTCAGTTCTTCAAGGAAATATTCTTCAAAATTAGGGTCTTATTAATATAAATATTAAATTTATACTTTTAGTAATGTTTAAATTTAAACTTTATTAATAAAGTTATTGCTTTAAGAATTTTAAATATAAATCTATTGACATATTCTATAGACTGTTTATGTATATCTGCATAAACATGAAGAAAAAGTACCATAAGGATTTGCATGGCTATTTTGAAAAAAATGTCTTTGAATAATGACCCAATTTGGTATTTAGGTATTCTTTTGCTGGTGTAACTGAAGATTATAGGGCCTGCAGAGAGAATCTCACCCAAATGATATCATTTCATGAAGGAAAACTAAGGCAAGCATTGAGTAATGACTTGACCTAAGAGACCTTAGGACCAGTGAGTGACACAGCATATTGGGACGTTTTATTTATGTCTCTGAACCCATACCAGCAATCTGTTAGTTTATAAGAACCCAGTTTTACAGAAAAAAAAATCTGTTAATTGGTTGCTCCCTGTAATGCGAGTCACACTGCTCAGATGCATTTCTTTTACTTAATGACTGAGCCAATCACTTATTTTGATATTTTGTCGACACCTAATGAAAAGGCCTCATTTAAAAAATTAGTCTTATTTTCTGAATGGATTTAATAGATTTTGCATATAAATTAAGCCTGGAAAAAGATCTATTGAATACATATATAAAATTCAGTAAATGGGCAAGCAAAAATCAAGGGCCTTTTAGAGGACACTTTCTAAATTGACAGTGATGTCTTTGATTTGTTTTTATATTGTGTTGTTATTTCCTGGAGGCAGAGTTTTGCCTGTTTCAGTGAGACTGGGACATGCCTTTAGAGACTAACAGCCTAACACTTTGAAATGGAACTACTCACTGTTTTTTGTTTTTTTTTTTTTTTCTCTTTTTGACACTTCAGGTGTTTTTTGTGTTTATTAGAGCTTAACCTCTACTGTATGCAAGTCTGATCTCCCCAAATGAATTGAAAGTTCAGACTTAAACATCTTTTAATTCCTCACAGTCCTGACAGTGCCTCATAATTGGTACTCAGTAAATATTTGTTGTTTATGTTTTCATGTTTGTTTATCTATTTTTTGCTATTTAAGGCATTGAACATTTATAAGCAACATTAGGGAGAAACTTGAAATGCTTTTTATCACTTGATGCAGCATTTGGCAGTTCCTTTGCAGAAAACATTGCCAAAGAATATTTTGCAATTGCAGATTTAAGGCTAAATAGACTTTCCAGGGATACAGGCACTTCTCTTGGTTGCGTTTGTGTTTTTCAAACCTCCTTTCCCCTCCTGGGTTTGGGGTATGGGCTGCACTTTTACCAAAGTGAAGTCCCCAGTTCTCTTCTCTTCAGTTATTTCCTAGGCTTCCATAGACCTGCCATGCGGGAGAATGGGAGAACAGTCAGTTTCTTGGTCTGAAGGAGGAACAGAGATAGAAGACAAAAAAAAAAAAAAAGCAAAAGCACTTTGTGCTCTTCTAGTCTGTTTTGACACAACTCTAGAAACTTTAGAATCTCTATACAGACAACTCCTTGCTTTAGAATCTGTACAACTCACAGCCCTTTGGTTGGCCTCTCCTGACATTTGGGCAGAAAGATCTTTGTGTCATGCCGTAGTCATAGGCTTCATCTTCTCTTTGTACTTGTAATGAAAAGAACTCTGAATAGCAAAGATGTCAGAATTCTGGGGTCAGGGTGTGGCATGTTGCTATAATGCTCACTTGTTTCTGTCATCTCAGTAAAGATAGAGACTGTGGATTCTGGGCCAGCACTCCAAAGGAGAGGACTATTGTTATGAGTATCCTAAATGCTGGCAATAACCACATGCTTACCCACTGTGATAAAGGTGTTGGAGGAGATCCACCATTGTGAGGAGGGAACAACACTGCTTGGGGGAACCACAGGTTGTTTTTATAAAGACCTTTGGGACCTGGACAGATGTCTTAGTAAATAAGGTCACTCACTGGCTGTGCAAGCAGGAGGACTCGAGTTTAAATCTCCAGCCCCCATCTGAAAGTTGGGTCTGGCTGGATGTGCCTATAACCCTAGCTGTGGGGGTTGGAGATAGGCTGAGTCTAGGAACTTGCTGGTCAGCCGGCCTATCTACAATGGTGAAGTTCAGGTTTAGTGAGAGGTATTGTCACCAAACATAAGGAAGAGGGGGAGAGGAAGACTCCCAGTGTATCTTTATGTATGCACGTGAGTGTGCATTGTCTGTCTGCCTCACACACTCTGTCTATCTCTGTGTCTCTCTGAACACTTAGAGGAGATGTAATGACAAAAGGTGATGGAACAGGCAGGCAACAAAGTTGTTAAACTCCATAATTTTGCTAGTGCCAAAAGTATAACTTTTATTATTGTGGTTAGTCACACTTGAAATGGAGATTTTCTTTTTTTTCTTAAAATAATGTATTTACTTTTATGTATATGGGTGGTGTGTGTGTGTATGTGTGTGTGTGCACATGCAGTGCCTACAGAGGCCAGAAGATGGTGTGGATCCTTTGTGCTGGAGTTGTTGCTGATGGTTGTTAATTATCATTTGGGTGCTGGGAACTGAACCCTGGTCCTCCACAAGAGCAGCCAGTGCTCTTTACTGCTGAGCAATGTCTTTCCAGCCATTTGAAGTAGAGATTCTCTTAAATTTTTTTTCCACAGTATATTTTCTTTTTTAAATTTATTATTTACTTATGTGTATGGGTGTATTGTCTACATGTATGTTGGTGCACCCGTGTCATGCAGTGCTGCAGAGGTCAGAAGAGGGTGTCAGATTCCCCTGGCACTGGAGTTTCAGATGGTTCTCAGCTGCCATGTGGGTGCTGGGAATTGAACCTCTGCAAGAGCAGTCGGTGCTCTTAACCGCTGAGTCATCTCTCCAGCCCCAAGATTTTCTTAAAGGCAACTTGAGAAATTTAAAAGTGAAATAAAATTCTCTGTTAACAATATTACCATTAAGATTAATAATCACATACCAGGAAGGACATTATTTTTCTATTCCCAGATTGAAAACAGTAAAAAGTTAAAAAAATCAGATCATTCCTGCTGAACAGGGAGAGACTCTGGTGGGTGAAGCGTAGACGTCTTCTGGTATCTGAGTTGAACAAACTGCATAGGCATGTGGTGGGCTCCTCTTCTGCTTCAGAGCCACCCAAAGGCTACTGTGCACAAATCCAAGCATCTTTTCCAAGGCCTCCCCTCATAATTATTATATTTCAGTAATGTCACAGGCATCTTATGATCTGCAGAGGTGATTTAAAGTTACATTTCAGACAGAGAATGTTCTTGAATTTGCCTTTTTTAAAAAATAATGGAGGGTAAAGAGCTCTGCCTTTGCCTGGGATACATTTAGATACAATTGCTCTTGGTTGCATGTATATACCATTACTTGTATGGGGTGGGGATATTATCCAGAAGAATCCCAGAGAGAAGTCAAGAATGAGTATCGGAACTGTTTTCATTAGGTTTTCTATTATTATATTATTGAGTTCTAATACATACTGAAACACCAAAATCCTCAAAATGCCAAAATGTTTGTTGGAGAATAAGTCATACTGTATGTATTAAAGATTCTCATGAAATACCTGGGGAAGTTGAGTGAATGCCTTGGAACTATCCAAAAGAAATGGTGTAAATCCAACAAATTTTATAGGAAATTTCTATATTATTCTCTATCTGGCTTGTTTTACTGAATTAAGTTGATAGTCCTGCCAAATGATTGACTGAATTAATCATTCTTATATAATTCACTTTGCTTATTTACTTTTTTCAGTGGTGGAATTCAAACTCAGGGATGTGTACATGTATCGGCGAGCTGCATCTCTATCCCTTATTCTTTGGATTTAACATTGGAGGCATTTGGTCTGTGGAAGCGTCGTACCACTTGAGTTCCATCCAACATTCTCTTGCCTGTGCAGCTTTGTCTGGTCAGCTTCACTGTGGGGGAATAAAAGTGTAATTCTTCTTTCCTTCTTGAATGTTTGTCCCTGCTAAGTTTTAGCTTTCCATCATAGGATAGAAAGACAACATGTTCATCTCTCTGTTCCCCCTTTCTATGTGAACGAGACATGGGAATGAACGAACTGATGTTTAAAAACCTATAAGGATATATGCTTTGTTTTCTACCCCTATTTCTGTGGCATCTTTCTATTTTCCCACTCAAAGCAAACAAGATAAGTAGGAAGAAGGCATGGCATTGATGCCTGGGACCAGTTTAACACATCTAATGATTAGCTAGAGAAATGGTATGAATAATTTAATAGGATCTACTTGTTTCTGATAGAATCCTGGTTTCCAGAAGAAAGAAAATACTTGTTTCTAAACATGGAATCACAGTGTTTTGGAAATAATTCTATATGTCTGTGCATACATGCACACACAGATATATGTTATAAAATCAATAGTTTCTGAGAGAACAATGCTCTTGTCATTAGGAAGCATTTTATTTTCATGATAGTTGGGTAGGATTTGGGTTGACTACTCTAAAGGTGGGTATGTACACTAGAGAATCAGTTTTCCCAATGAAAAGATAGAAAGCAAGTTTTCCCCATTGGTCAGTTGTTCAGAATTATAAACATATCATCAGATGTTTTAGTTTCTTAACCTTACCCAACTCATCTAAAATTTGAAGGACAGATGCTGATGGTCACAGTCAAGCTGAAGTATAAGGCTATTGATGTAAATCAACATTTGCTGGGAAGAAATGTTAAGTTCATGGTTGTCTTTGGACAGCATGAACCAGGGTGAAGTTTGGCATAAGCTGATCCTTTGAACTGACTGCATATGAATGGTATTTCAGACATGAGGAAGAAGAAATGACCATGTGAGATGCAGGAACACAAAATGGCATATTTGGATGCCATCAATTTCCCATATGTGACATTAAAGATTTACTCATGAGGTCAAGCCCAAGGATCCTGTTTTGAGAGGTTTATTTCTGGAAATGGACATGTTTCATTGAGAGGTCTGTAGCATCGTGCTGACTGCGTAAATGGGGCTGATTGGGAGGAACTGCAGAGCTAATCACTTAAAAACATTTTATGCTTTTATATTCATGTCTGCCTTTATTGTACTTTAATAGGTGGAGGAAATGAACTTCCTACAACATGGTTACCTTTTTTTAAAAGTATATTCTCGCTATGGATGGAGTCCTAATTCCCATTATATTCACTCTGCTACAGAAATACTTAATGCCAGGAAGGAGATATTTACTGGAATCCACAAGTCCAGAATTCATCATGATTCAGTGTGAAATCCACTGCCCTTTGCTCCCACCCCCTCTTGGACTGGAATGAAATGTGCCTTAAACTGAAGTGAAATACATCACACGCAGCAACAGTGGGCCCTGGCTTTGCGCTATTCCTGGTGTGAAATCGATACACTATCTTTCCTCCTGACCTGTTTCATGACCTCCATTGCAGCTTTCATGCTGAACAGCAATTGCTTTGAACAGTCTGGGTCTGCCATAGCTCACAAATGATTCTCAGCTTCTGTCTAAAACTGGTGCCGATAACAAAGGCTTGATTTTAAATAATGCAGTTGGAGTCGTCCTCTAATTATGAATTACATGAAAGTGCAAGCTCCTCTATTATTAAGCACTTTCAATAGCAGGCACAGTACATGTGCAGGCTGTACGAAGGGGCCCTGGGCCTAGGGCCTGGGAACAGGCTTTTCAATTTCTCTGCCCAAGTTTGGGTTGCTAGAGAAGGGGAAAGAGACACAAGGAGGTGTATTTACCATCTCAGTCATTTCCTCAGTAGAATTCTGCTTGGTGAGCAATTAAATATGTTCCTGTGTGAAGCTTTACTTTTTCTTATGGGAATGTTTTTGAATATGAGGTTTAAAGGCATTGCTTAATGATAAAGGGCTATTTAACAAATGTTTGTTTTTTATTAAAGTATTTTCTATCAGGGAAATTCCAGACTGTTAGAATTTTGACTTTGTAGAAGAGGCAGTAACCTGTGGGGGTTCTGTCTGTATATGAATTGGAGAGATACATTGTATTTTAGTCATTTGCATGAGGCTATTGAATGGAGTAATTTATTTTTCTTTTCATTATTATAATTATTAGCACATAGTAACTGCACCAATTAATGAATTCCATGCTGATATTTACATACATACATACATACATACATTCATAAATATATACACACATATGCTGTGCATTGATCCTGACACTGTTCTTCTGCAAGGCCCCTCTTCTACTCTCCAGTCTTCTTGGCCTTCTTCCAGTCCCTCAAATTCTGGAGGAATTTATTGTTTCAAGAAAATAATGGGCATTTTTATGTGTTTTAAGGAAACATCTGTTTAACTAGCTGAATTGCTCTATTTTGCCAGACTGGAAATCAAAGGAGTGATAGAAGTTCTGTGTGTAGGAGTGGAGTTTGTTCAAACATCTTTGAATGAAATGAAGATCAGAACAGACTGTGAGATGCTGTGTAAAACAGTCATTTACAAAGTGAGTCCTTATGTGGGCGAGGACTAGAGTGATACCTTGGTGGCTAAGAGCACTCTCAGAGGACCTCAGTTTGATTCTCAGAACCTGTCGGGTGGCTCACAACTATCTTATGAATCCTCTCTGGGAGAATCTGAAGCCTATGCCTCTGTGGACCCCTGCCCACATGGGCACATGTACACACACACACACACACATACACACACACTTATACACATACACGCATAGCTAAAAATAATTAAAAATATTTAAAATGAGTCATTCTTGTGTCTTAACATTATTAAAATTACATCTGTTTACTAGTGAAGGGTACACGCACTTCACAAGATGCCCCATAGGGTGGTGATTACTTCATTCATTACAATGCTCTATGCACACAACAGATACACTCTGGGAGGAGCTATGATTTATAATCCCCCGTTCTGTTAGTTGCATAGATTCACAGAAGGAAAGTTAGTGCCCTGAGGTGGCGCACTTACATTCTTAACCCAGCCTGCCTCCAGTAAACATGTGACTTTGCCTGTTTTCTCCCTTCTTCTCACTCAGTTCTCTCACTTAAAAATATGGTTAGTGAGTGAGATTATCATTAACATCCTTTTCAGTTGTAGACTTGTCTGCTTATATGATAACCCTTCCCATTTATGCACAACACACATTTTCCAGTGACTTTTTCTCTACCAAAATCTGACTTATATCAAGCAGGTAGGGCTCATTTTTAAAAAGCAAGACAAAGGGTAGGTAAATGAGTTTGTCAAGGCTACTCTGGAAGTAGGTGACAGAACTTTAACTGGAATTGAGTCAGCTACCCTTGAATCTAAAGCTTATTGGGTGGAGGTTAAGGCGAGGGTCCTTTCTCAAGAGGTCGGGTTTGCTATCAGAAGCCCCATGCTTTTCTCTTTTTTTGTTATGAAGTAATGGCTATGCTTTTTTCTTAATTTTTTATTGAACTTTTGCTCATTTCATACATTTCTTAATTAAATTTAGACCCATTCCCCCTTCCATGCTCCCCATGCTTTTCTTAAGGTTTATTTTTTTAAAATTGTGTGTGTGAATGTGCAAGCACATGTGTGTAGGTGCCCACAGAGGCCAGAAGATGGTATCAGATTATCAGGAGCTGGAGTTACAGGTGCTTGTAAGCCCTGCCCCCCCCCCAAGTGTCAGTGCTGGGAATCAAACTCCCGTCCTCTGCAAGAACAGTACATGTTTTTAACCACTGAGCAATTTCTCTAGCCCTTCCATCCATGCTTTTTAAAGTTGATTAACTAAAGTAATGACTTTAAAATTTGATACATGTTCCAGTCTCTTATGTTTTGTTTATTAGTCTATTTAATGAAAATAATTTTACCCTGGAATGACTCTTGGTCAGTTATATTAAAAACCAATCCTTATAAATATATGAATTTATACACTTCAGTGTACAATGGTGAAATAAGGGGCATAAAATCAACCCATTAGTAAGGCTCTTCTCTGACACAGTGATTTGGGAGATGATGTTGATTTCTTTATAACAGAATGGAATTTGAATTAGAAAAGTGAATGCCCAACAATGAAAAAACTAGAAGAGAACTACCATATGACCCAGTCATACATCTTGAAGAAACCAAAGCCAGAATACTACAGTGATAACTGCTCATCCACATTTACGTTGGCTCTGTTCACAATAGTCACATTGTGAAATCAACTGAAATGTTTATGAACAGGTGAATGGAGAAAGAGAACTATCTATCTATCTATCTATCTATACACACACACACACACACACACACACACACTATATATATTAAAAGTATAATGGGTATAGATATATATATATCTATATAATGGAATATTTAGTTTCAGCCTTAAAGGAGAAAAATCAGTTGACATTGCAGGAAGGGCCTTGAAAGTAGACAATATCCTATTGAATGAAATAAGTCAGACTCAGAAAGACAAATATCATGTTTTTTCTCATATGTGAAACCTAATACAGGTTTTATATATATGTAGAGCCATACCCCACAGGACATGAAAACAGAATGAGGACTATTTGGGGGAAAGAAAGACTAGGAAGAAGGGACTGGAGAATGGGACATTAATAAAGAGGGGCAAATATGATCACAGTACATGATATTCTTGAGTGAAAATGTACAATGAATATACAATGATTTTTTAAAGAATAATTTAAGAAAGTCTAAAATCCATCATATTTTTCCAAATTTTTTGGAATATTTTCCAAATTTTTTTCCATATTTTCCATTTTCTCTTGTGGACATATAAAAAGTACCTTTTAAAGTTTAGCCAAACTCTTCAGACACAATCGTGTACCAAAGTCAGAACATGTAATACTGTCTATTTCTGTATTTCTTAGCGGCACACATTTGGGTCCTGGGAAACTTGTGACTGTAGAAGCTGCATCATTCCTGCACTCAGGGCCATTCTGGATGCACCAGGTGTTCTTCATTGCACCTGTGAGAATGTTGTGACTAGATGGTTTGTGTAGGCACAGTGATTACCAATCACACATGGTGAGGAAAGGAGAGAAATGACAAAACGGACACTTGTTTCCTGGGTATGCATCCCCTGTGCATAAACGTGTGGATGAATGGATGTGCCCCACCATGAGAAGGATAAATGTGTCCCAAGGACCTGTTTACCTACCTGGAATTTATTGATAAAAACTTGGATAAAACTGTCTATTCAAATTGATATTGAAAACTATGCTAAACAAAGCCTCCACCAAAATATCAGTAACCCCAACACCTTTCTTATTCCCTTCCCAGTCCTGTTTAATGACATGCACCATCATCATTGCCTTTGCTCTTCAACATGCCCCTCACTCAGCCACTGTGAACTCACTTGACCTTGTTATCCATATTATCTGTGATCACATTTTAGCATTTCAGTATTTAAGTCCCAGTTGAAACTCTATTGATTCTATTGGGATTTTTTTTTCCACAAATGTGTAAATCCTAGTTATAATTCAATAGTGGTACCTTAGCCAAGTTAAGAAAAGGCTTTCCCACAGTGGTTTTAGTTACTTTGAGACAGTTTTGCAGAGAAGTGTTGCATGGGTTCTAGATACAAAAAATGCAGGCTTCTCTTCAGAGCCAGCTTTTCCTTTAAAGAAGACAGTGCTAATAAATATTGCTGTATCAAGACCTTGAAAGAAACTGAAAATAGGTACAGATCTCAAATATACCCAAGAAAAGCACTTCTTCATAATGTGGTTTTAGTTGAATGTAATCTCCTCCACTCAGATTTATTTTTGAAAAATTGCCACACTGAAAGCTGAAGCCAGTTTTGTCTTTCAAAAGAAATGAAGGATCAATACTGAAGCTCTTCTATTAGTTGGTACAGTCTATTTTAGTGTTAAAGATTTATGATAAGAACATGTCTCTAAACATATATACCATCAGTAGAGCCAAACCTCAAGATAGATATTTTTTCAGAGAGAAGGAGGTGGTCTGTTTATTATTGAAATGCTACACTAAACTATAATTCAGTGATATTTTATTCCAATTAAATTCTCCTTAGTAGTAATCCTTTTTTATGATAAGCAAAACTGAATAATATGGGTATGTTGCCTCCAATGAATTGTTGTATAACAAGACTTGATGGTAATTCTACCTTTTCCAAAATCTGATATCAGGCAATTTATCTTCTAAATAATACTCCTGAGTACCAAAGCTGAAATGTTTTGGCTTCAGCCCAAATCAAACTTGAGGAAGCAGATTCTCTAGAGCATTTGTGTAACTCTGTAAATTTAATTGTTATAATGAATAGGATACATGTGTCAAGACTCCTTGTGATTTTACCTGTTTACTTCACTTCCTAAAATGGAAATGGTAACATGACAGAGACTGTTAACTCTTACTGGAACTTGAGAGAGGGAAATAAAAAGCATTTAACACAGTGCACACGTATTGTGCACAGACTATTTTTAAAGTCTCAGTTCCAGTTAATGATTTCATAGTATTTCACATTTAAATATGCTGTTATAATACAACAAAACAGACTGTCGGCTTTTTTAAATTTACAGATATTTGTCATAGGATGCAAGATTCTGAGATGAAAAAAAAAATTGACATGTCCAAAGGAATATCTCAGAATCAACTTATTATTGTCTTGCCTATTATTTTCTTTCTTTCATACATCTTCAAAATGATGTGTTTATCATATTTGACTCTGTACAGTATTTTTTCATAGACAGTGAAATGCAGTGTGGAGCTAGGGTTAGAGCAACATCAGCATCACTGCTGTCCAGGCCAGAGGTTAAAAAGAGGTAACATTCAAAATTGCTTTTTTGGCCATTTCTTTTAAAAACTGAAAAACATGGAGACCAAAGCTCCTATAACCCCTTACTGTGAATAATCACATTAATTTGAATAATAAAATGATTAACATTAAATAACAATTATTGATAATGTAACATGATTTTTATCAAAGGTTATTGTCATTTTATTTCTTTTTAATATTTTATTTATTATTTTTATTTTGTGCATATGAGTGTATTGCCTGCATGTGTGTCAGGGCACCCATGTTGTGCAATGCTGTGGAGGTCAGAGGGTGTCGGATTCCCCTGGAACTGGAGTTGGTTCTTAGCCACCATGTGAGTGCTGAGAATCGAACCCGGGTCCTCTGCAAGAGCAGTCAGTGGTCTTAACTGCTGAGCCATCTCTCCAGCCCCATTGTAGCTATTTTTTTCAATCCTAATTACCCTTATGCATTTAAACTATAACAACTATTACATTTTGCTCATATTTGTTAGAAAGATCATACCTCTTGGAACACCTGGACAGTTATTGTAATGCAGAAAGCAGGATCACTGTTAAGCATGAGTTGACAGATGTCTACAATAACAAAACTTATTTGCTCCTAGTCATTTTAGGGAAGGTTGTGTGGTTTTTCATTCGATTTACTCATTTAGAATTTTTTAAGCCACACACTGTGCCATGCTTTGTGCAAGATGTAACTTAGGCTGAATTTCCATCCCGAATTCTCAGAGCTCTCAAGTAGAATCAGTAGGGGAAATACACCATTAAATGAGCTGTGAGGTGCACTGAAACAGAGACAGGAATGGAGGATTCCGGTGACTCCAAGGAGGAGTCAGATATATCAAGGGAACTTCCCATGGAAGAGCTAGTGTTCCAAGTGTAAGTAGGAGTGGAAAAGTTAGATAAGTCTGTATTATCAGATAACAGCTAAGGGGGTCACAATACTAAGGAAAATATGGTACCTAAAGAACACTGAACTTCCTGTGTCCTTTTATAGCAGCTCCAGGTGAGCACGGCTCTGCCGTGACCATTTTTCTCGCCTCCTGGTCAAAGCTAGTATTGTAGTTATTTCTGATTATGTTTGTGGGAAGGAAAGGAATGGAGGGAGGAGCACATATCCAGTTCCTAAAGTCCAGACCTACACAGACAGAGCTCATCCTTCTCTTCCTGTTATCGGCGATAACATAGCCACATGGCTGTGTCCAGCTAGTATGTAGCTCTATTACTATGGTTACCAGATTTCAAGGTTACCATAGCTTATCCAGAGCTAGGAAAATATTTCAAATTTGCTTTGCTCCCCATGCATCTATGAATTTATGACATTTTGTGGCTAAATCTTCAGTATATTTCAAGCCTGTGTACATTTTACAGTACGGGCTGGGGATAGGTGTTGGTGACAGTCTGCTTGCCCAGCTCTTGCGAGGCCCTGGGCTGATCTGCTAGTGCTTAAAAAAGTCCTCAGGTTTGAGCTATGACCTGCTGGGGAGTGTTTTCTTCTATGTTTACCTTGTCAGAGAACTTTACATTTCTCATTTTATATTTGGTCAGAATCACTTAATTCTCATTTATCTAACATGAGACCAAAGACCTGGATATGAGGCACTTCTTTAGCATGCTCCATAGCAAAGTAGCACCACTGCATTTCTTTACCTCCAGCTGTGCTGTCTCTTAGAGTTCCATTTTGTTCTTGTCAAGAATATAGCTGAGTATAGTTCAGTTGGACAAGAATGTTGTAGAGAAGAGTCATGTGGTCAATTCTTTTGAGTTGATTTTTTTCCCCAGCTAAAATAGCTTGAGATAAGACTTAACAAAGAGGTTTTAAGGCTACATAGACTATGGTTAAAATAATTGTGTAATGGGGAGCTACATTTATTTCTAGAGCCTTTGGACTAAGTAGGAAACTTGAACTGAGCTGGGATGCATGTGTATAGCCTATGGCATGGCTTGTCTTTCTTGGGCTTTTCCTGAGGTGGTTTTGGATACTGAGGATCCCAGCCAGAAGGACAGTAGCACAGAACTACTTCTGTGCATATGCACTGTCTTTGATGTCTTTCCAACAAATTTTAGAAATTGAAATTCTAAAATGTGAAGCATAGTAAAGCATGCAAAATTGAATTAGAGTTCATACTTTAAACTGTAATGCTTTACTAGAGGAAATTTTGCAGCATGTAAAGGATAGGCTCATTTTTCGATGCTGGGCAGCTCAAAGTTACGGACTAGGTAAGTGCTGAAGGTCCCATGTCAGTCAACCAGGGAAGTAAGAGTCAAACAGAGAGGAAATGACATGCTCAAAGACCTAGGCATGACTAGTGATGTGTGAACAGAAAGCAAGGAAGGACTGGATGAGTGGAGGGCTGTGCATGTAGGCACGAGCCAGATTGAGGTAAGCTTTGTGTGCCACTCTGTGCTTCTGGGGAGAATCTTTAGAACCATTAGTCAAATTTTCCATTACTGTCATGAACTTGAGATAATTTATTAAGAGGAAAGGTTTGTTCAGGTCAGTTTTGGAGGTTCCAGGTCATGATCTCTGACCCCATTGCTTTTCTGTCTACCGTGAGGCACTGTGTAGTTGCCAGGAGTGGTGGGGGCAAAGCAGCTGTCCTCATGGCTAGGACACAAAGTAGAGTTCATGAAGGTGCCATCCTGGTTTCATAACCCCTCAGTCCCTTTCAGCCATGTCTCAGTAACCTAAAATCTCCCCATTGGTCTTAAAGTTTCCACCACCTCCTAAGAGTGGTGTGCCTTGGTGACCAAGCCTTTAATGTTCCCCAAGACACAAGCCTTTGGGTGACATTCCAGATTGAACTATACCAGAAAGGTGAACTTAAACCAGGACAAGATGGAGAGAAAGATGCTGTAGTGATCCAGCTGTGGTAACTTAACTTGGTTACTATGTTAAGAACACTAGGTAAGGAAAACATGATCTTGGAAAGAAATGTAGATCACAATATGAAAAGGCTTGGTGACAGCTTGGCAGTCGAGGACAAGGGAAGGAAGGAATTTAGGGACCAGATGTGAATCTGAAACCTGGGAGAGGGTGCAGGGCTGATGGGAGGTAATTCTAGCAGGGGATATAAGAGCTAGATTTGGAGGAATGTGGTGGACTCTGCCTTCAAAAGTGCAGGTGAAAGTTCTAAGTGGAAATGTCCGATGGCTGATGAGCCTGGAGGGTTTGGGGTTGAGATTAAGATGAGAGCTGAAGATAGGGAATTGAAAGCCTTGAGTAGAGGAAATTTAAGACTCAGTTAACATTTGCCTGAAAAGGCGTTAGTGGTTATTGGGTAAAAAAGATTCTTAGGCAACTTATATTTCCACTGATACATTAGTAATTTTAATAAACCAACTTCATTGCCTAAACTATTTCTTAGGCATACATAATGCTTGCTAATCCGTAATGTAGTTTGTAGTCAATCAGAAAACTAAAGTGTGACCCCCTAAAACATAAGTCTCCCTTGTGTATGCCTCTGCCCTATTTAGAATAAAAAAATGAATCAGATCATAAACAAATGCTTTGCAATATCAGGGGATAGGATTTGAGTCAATCTTCACTTAAACATTTGAAATTGTTCACGATTTACACTTATTTCTTTTCAAAATATCTTTTATTTTTATTTTATGTGTATGCATATAATATCTGCATGTATGTAAGTGTACTCTGTTGTGCAGTGCCCATGAAGGTCAGAAGAGGGTTTTTCACTCCCCTGAAACTGGAGTTATAGATGGTTGGTAGCAGCCATGTGGTTGCTGGGGACCTAACCCAGGTCCTCTACAAGAGCAGCTAGTCCTCTTAGCTGCTGAACCATCTCTCCAATCCCTGCTTTATACTTATTTCTAATGAGCCTTAAACACATGATTTTTCTCAAAATAAGCTGAAAAACAGAAAGTAAAACACTGATAGAGAAAAACGTAGTTCTCCAATTACTTTAAAACAGATCCAGTAGAGAGAGTGGTCAGAAAGACTCTCCAATGTGAATGGCGAGTGTTCTTAAGCACTGAAAAAATTACTTCTTAGTATTTGTTAATAGTGTCTTCAAGTGTAAAGGACGTCAGTCTGTATCCAGCTCTGTTGCTGCGTCTGTGGGAGCAATCTACCTGCTGTATCTCTTGACTGCCTTAGTCTCCGTTTCCTTAGTGAAGGATGGGCTATGTGAGGTGCATTTTACTAGTTTTGAATGATGTCTTTCTGGGCTTCATTATATAGACTGCAATACATTAATAGAAGTTAATGTTTATGAAATATGAGGGACTTAGAAATGTTTATTTGGATTGCAGGTAGAATAACCTTAGAGTAGACTTTGCTTTGGGAATAATATTTTCTGAGTTGGCTGTTGTTTGACGGAAAAGGTGTGAATCACAAGAACTAATCTAGAAACCTTGCTCTGTTTAGCAGTTGGATGACTTGAATGCTTTAGATCTTATTTCACTCATTTTAAAATTAACATATTAGTAAAAATCCTTGCCAATCGTGCAGTTAATTTTCAAGGCTGTCAGATATTGCATAAATATGTCATTCTTGTTCAAAGAATAGTCATCACAACCTAATATACACATATGATAATTTTTTGTCTTAGTGTGGCTCCTGGACATAGGCTCTTAGTGGGATCAGCACTATGGAGACCTATTCACTGTAATACAGTCCACAAAGAGAAATGGTATGCATTTTTCTTGTGCATTGCTCTTTCCTTGTCTTTAGATACCTGAAGTCAGGTTGGGCCTCCAAGCATAGTCTTTTCCAGCGATGGTTCCTGCAATTGGTGTTGGGGCCTCCTGAGAGGCCTTGACCTTGGGGAGACTCTCACCCATCTCTGTTTGCCTGCTGTTCTCTACTCACCCTTTCAGTAGTGCTAATAGAATGAATGATGGCTCAGGCCCTGCTGAACTTTCATTTACTATCTACTTATTCTTTGTTTGCATACAGGTATGTCTCTGGCCTAATTTTATAGGTCAATAAGTTTCAAAAATTACTTCCAGAATGTAGAATTAATAGAGAAAAAGAGATCCCAATGGCAAAGGGCCTATTAGCCTTAGTAAATTCCCCAAGGAGAACCTTCAAGATGGAGAAGGTTTGCAGTCTAGGGTTCTAATGCTATTGAATGAAGATCCCAAGTACAGACCAGCACAGTTATTCTCATTTTTCCAGGGGGTACACAGCACTGGTGTGAAGGGAGATGCCATGTGTATACATACCCTGGAGGAGGCTTTGGACACAGAATCTCAGCTGCTTTTAAGGCATGGATCTCATTTATAGGTTCTACAAAATATTGGTTGACCAAAGCTCTGGAGGCTTCTTTTTCCTGAATAGACAGACATCTCTAAGTTCAACTGAAGTTGTAATTTCTGATTCTAGTCAGCAGTGGCATCTCTGGGTCTCATGGGCAGGTGTTCATAGGATTTAGTTAGCACATTTAATGTGCCTATGCAATGGCCAACACAATAACTGAGTAAAGTTTGTTGAATGAGTGAATTGATAGTGATTATGATTAAAACCTTTTGTTTTGTTCCAGGTACTATGATATAGACTTACACCAGCCTCTATAATATACACAGAATACCTTTTACTATTGTCACTATTGATTCAGAGAGGCAGTGTCCTCTATTCATGTCAAAGTTGGCAAAGCTCACATTTATAGATGTCTGCTTAGTTTCAAAGCTTGGGACCCTAAACATTACTTAGAGACATCTCCAAAGGTCTGAAGCCAGATGCTTTGTGGTAGGTCTTATCAGGTGGAGGGTCTGGTTCCCTCAGTGGTTACTCTTCTTTCCTGGCTTCTGGTCCCTCACTGTGGTATCAGTGTCCTCTACTGCTGCTCAGACATATCTACATAATTCTTTAAAAATGTCTTTATTATTTTTTTCTGTGCATGCCTGCATGTATGTAAGTGTACCCCTGTTGTTCAGTGCCCATGGAAGCCAGAAGAGGGCATTGGATGCCCCTGGAACTGGAGTTACAGACAGTTGTTAGCTGCCATTTGGGTGCTGGGACCTGAACTTGGGTCCTCTGCAAGAGCAGCCGATGCACGATGCTCTTAACCACTGAGCCATCTTTCCAGCACCTCTTTACATATCTCTTACAGAGGGAGGGTATTTAGAACTTGGAACGTGACTGATAATGACAAAAGTGAATTAATTAAATAGATTATTTTGACATTATTATATTAACCAATTCACCCTTTGAGGTGGTAGATTATCAGAAGCCAAACTTTCTCAATAATCTATCTATATCTAAGAATTTGAAGTCTTAAAGATCATATTGGAAGACACATTCAGAACAAAACCTTCAGTTCCTCATTTCAACCGAGAGTTT
>VZQC01015494.1:233980-283191 GCA_009823505.1 Rhizomys pruinosus
ATACTTGCAAATGTCCTTCAGTGTGCTTTTGTTTTTGTAACTTCTTTTTGCAGTAGAATGTCGTTTTTTTTTTTTTTTTTTGAAAATCATTAAGTACCTGTTTGCCTCCAAAAAGCCCTTTCTGGGTACAAGCTGGCCAGCACTGCTTTCATCTCCGCCTGGTCACAAATTGAGTGTCTTCTTTCATGGTTTACCTTTTCAAGACCATCAGGAAATGCTGGTGGCTGTGAAGATGGTAAACTGACACAAAGTCGATCCTGGAGAAAACTGGGACTGTTCCCTGCCTCCATGGTTCATAACAGTAGTTGATAACTGCTGTGTGCCTGTGTATTTACAATGGGGCATCTCTGGCTTTATTTATTTATATCCTACTATTCTCATCAGAATTTTTGTAATCAAAATGAAATACTATTTCCCTAAATTCTTTGTAATCTGAGTCATTTATTGTGGCTCTTAATGGCCAAGTTTTTGTACTTTGTTGGCGATTTGTGGTTTTGTACTAGTGTGGATACTTGGAAGGAGTCCTTTGTTGTATAGGAAGGGGTCCTTCAAGGACATATTAAAGCAGCAATTGATTGTTGATCCTTCAAATAATGGCTACCAGCAGTCAGCTATTGTTCATTTGTAATTAAGCTAGTTTCACTTGTCTGAAATTACCATTCTCCATAAAGGATGAGGCCAGTCAGTTTAAAGTGAGGAACATAGATGGGCCCTTGAGGAGGAATTCGGTCTATAGCAAGGCTTCTCCTTTAACCATAGGATCATCTCAAGGGTTTTTTGTTTGTTTTTTTAAAAGAATCAGTGTTATTTGTAGTCACATAGACTCAGTAGGCAGCACAGCTGTGACTGCTGGGTAAAGTCACTAGGGGGATATTCATAACAAGGAAATATTGGCAAATAAATGATGAAGAAGGGGAGGAAATCCCCAAGATGTTAAATTGGAGCACTGTCACTGGGATGATTAATGGTGGTGTGTATTTTAGTGAAGATGCTGATCTGAATTGTCTTGAAACCATAATGTACATTTCATAGCTTGCTTGTATTAAAACACACAGTGCGTGAGCACACTGACATGAAGAAGCTCTGGATTCAGATTTTATTTTTCCCAGTACTCTCTCCAACTCTTTAGCTTCTCTGATTATAAGAAAACTGATGTTAATGTATATGATGTACATAATATGTTATTCTATATAGTTATTCACTGGCATTTATATAGTTCTTCTTTTTAGAAGACTGTAGGTATTTCGTAGCAATGATGGTGGCTTTCATTAGTGTAAAGAGAATATTATCAACACTAGGGAAATAGTGATTGCTCAGATCTGATCTTCCTAGGCACACAGGGCCACAAGAACACACTGGCCACAGGGTAACTTTCTTCAGTGGTGTGGAAGGATAAGTTTTAAATATCCATCGTCAGTCTCTGGTAAAGTAGTAGCAATCTTGGAAGACTATCAAGCTTTTGGTGTCAAGTGTTAACTATCCTGATTTGGTGGCTTAGCTTATCACTTACTTGAAGGCATTGTTTAGCAGTTATTTCACCTCCTTGGACCTCAGTAATTACCACTAGATATAGTAATAGCTCAGCCAAATGACATATGATCCTGTCTTCAATGAGCTTGTAGTCTGTTTGGCTGAAATGTTTTTCTAACTCTAGGTCACAACCCACGCTTGCAGTATGGATCCAATTTAGTGATCAAGATGAAATCTAAGGGATAGAACATTCTAATACATTGTATGTTGTGTATATGTTTAGTTGTTAAATTTTCCGTTTCATTTTTATTAGCTCCATGTGTGCACGCGCGTATAACTGCAGATGAACATACCAAATAGGTCATGAAGTAAAATGCATTTCCTACTGCTTTCACCTCCCAAAAGAATGAGTCACTGTTATACCTGTTCAAGTAAATGAATATGAACATAACGTATTGGCCTCTGTCATACGTTCAGGGTATAGTAGATTATAAAAGTAGGAAGAAACTGCACTTTCAGTCTCTGATATCCAAGGGTGTGTAGGAACCAGATGGAGGCCCCTTGGCTGCACCCCTTTCCCTGGGATCTAATGACCTCATTCCAGGGTCTTGCAATTGGAGAAAGTATTTGTACTATGCACAGTGGAAATTCTGCATATCAGATGCTTCCCACCCCTGAATGCTTGTTAAGCATTTGCCACCCTGGCTTGCTTATGATCCTTCCAAATGCTATTCTGTGCTTTTGTAGTTATTGTCAATTATTACCTTTAAGATAGCTTATATATTGCATTTAGATTTCATTTGCAATTATTAAAATGACTATACAATTTTGATATTAAAAGCTTATAGCAAATATGAACATAAAATCTGTGATTAATAACTTCTGAAGTTCCAATCTATTATTTAAAAAGTCTTCCCAATTTTAACTGTCTTTCATAGGTTACAACAATGCCTTATTTTACCAAACTCATGTATAAATTACTAGATTTTATTGTGATATGCCAATGTTCTTTCCAAATTAAAACAATTATGAGTTTTTTTCTATTTTAAAATGTAAGGGTAAAAGCAATATAACAAATATTAAAATGGTAATAACTTTGATTTTATTTGTTTAAAAATTTATATAATTTAGGGTACTTATTTATTTTGGGGGTCCTGCCATGTACACATATGGAAGTCAGGGGATGATAAGCTATGGGAAAAGATTCTGTTCTTATACCGTGTGGGTCTTGGGGATCAAACTCAGGTCATCCAGCATGGTGGCAAGTGCCTCCACCTGCAGAGTCATCTTGCAGACCCAAGTTTTATTTTTAAGGGAGAGCAGGAAAATGTTTGAGTTAGCAAACCTCCAGGGACAGGAGATTTGATTGTAAGATAAAGGTAAAGAATATCATCACGTCTGGACTATTTGACACAAGCATGATGACACATACCTCTCATTCCACCACTAAGAATACTGAGGCAGAAGGATCATGTGTTGCAGGCTAGCTTGAGCTACATAGCTAGGTCCTGGTCTCAGAAAAACTAAGGGTAGGACTGGGAAGATGGCGCAGTCAGTAAAGCGCCTGTTGCTCAAGCATGATAACCAGTGGCTACATAAAAGCAGGGTGTGGTGTGATGACATGTATCTGAAACCCTAGTGCTAGAGTCAGGGGAGAAGGAGATTCCTGGATCCCTGGAACTCACAATCGGCCAGTCTAGCCAATCAAGTGATCTCTAGGCCCAGGGAGAGATGTATCTTAAAAAATAAGGTGGAGAGCAATAGAGGATACCACATGTCAACCTCTGGCAATACACCTGTGCAGGTGTGCACCTTCACACACATGCATACACAGAAGCATGCTCCTACATATATACTATTTATATATACAGACACACATTTACAGAGGGAGGGAGTAGAGGTGTAGCTCATTGGTGGATTACTTGCTCAGCATGTACCATTCTCTGATATGATCTCTAGCACTGAAAAATGGGTAGTGAGCAAGAGTAAGTTGGAAAGAGTCATCTGAGCCTTATACCTTAGGTTGAAGTTCACTATGGAGCTGGGCTCCATGGCTGAGGAATTTGAGGGAAAGCAGTATGTCATGAAAGTCCTCTTTAAGAACAGGTATGTCAACAGCACTTAGAAAAGACTGAGGAAACTGGAACCTTTTACTAACACTGACTGAATGCATGCTGTGTGGTTGCAGTAGGCACTGCAGGGCTCCTGTTAAAGACATTCAGTCCAGTGGTCCTTGTCTGAAAAGTGCAGCCAGTTGAGTAACCCTGATTGAGAAGATGTTTGTACTTGCCTTAAATGTTTGTCGCCTAAAGCGGAAGAGGCTATTGGTAGGGCTATGAGGTTTGTTTTTTAACTCACATCCCCATGCCTTGTTTATGAATTCCATTCTACCTATCTACTTGGTTAGGGCCTTAGCCACAGGGTGTTACTCTCCACACTCCTCACTACAGGTGCGGTGCTAATTCATAATGCTGTTCTTGAGGAATCTGCATTTTTAATTACACTTTTTAAATTTAGTGTGTGGGGTGCATATGCCATGGTGCTTGCATGGAGGTCGAAGGACAATGTTTGGGACCACTTCTGTCCTTGTGGGTCCTGGGGCTTGAACTCAGGTGGTCAGGCTTGGGCATCAAGCTCCTTTACTTGGGAACCATCTTGCTCACCCAGTAGTATACATTTTACCGAGCAATTCCAAATGAATGAATTCAAGAAAAAAGTCTCCTCTAGTAGAATGGTTTCAGAAACCATCTCAAGGCCTGCAGAAATTAACCTGAGACTGGAAGAGAATGAACGTTTTTATTCCCTGAAAATAACAAACCCAGAACTCGGTGTTCTCCTCAGTATAGTTATGTCTGGGCTGAGCCAAGAAATACTGGGAGGGTTCAGACTATAAGGGAAGGAGTAGATAAGATCCACAAAGAAGAGCAGAGTGAAGAAGTGAGGAGCCCACAGTCATATGGCTGTGCTGTGCCTGGGTGCTAACCACTCTTATGTTTCAGCCTATTTAAGGAGGAAAGAACATGTATGTGCCACATGGAGGGGTAGGTTGGCTGTCAGGTGTGCTGAAGAGGAGAGAGGTCATGTAATATCATGAAGACTAGCTAATTGTTTAGCCTGACTGATTGATTGCTTTTCTATGATCTTTATCCTCATGTTGGAACAACATATGGTAATTGTGTTTGAAACAGTAAACAGCAAAAAATCAAGAAAAGAGTTAGAAATATACATTGAACTTTAATAAGAGCCCTGATAGAAGCTGCATGTTAAACAAGCATTGAGCTTGTAGCAAGAACTGCTTCAAGGCTTCCAGCGTGGAAATGACTTGAATTTCTACACCACACCTTTCCAGCCTCAGCTTGGTTTATGAAAGGTTCTCTTGAGTTCAGTTTAGCATCATGCCAATGATTTTTCCAGGGACTTGACATGGCATGTTGTGTGAATGTGGCTAGCATGAAAGTATATTGTTTAGGGCTTAAGTCAGACTAGTTAAAATTAATCAATTTATTCATTTAACAAGTGTAATATAATCATCACTCATGGGTCAGGTGGTATTCTATGAAAGCTGCGCACTAACTTACTTGGAAGTAACAATTACTTGGGGTTCTGCATAAGAAGTATCTAGAGACAAGTATGCCATCATGAAAGGGTCACCTTCAAAAGTCAGAGTGAGATCTTAGGTCCTCGTGGCGGAGATGATTTGAGAATGGGGAGAGGTGCCCAGGGTAACTCTTTGTGCTGAAAGGCAGACATTTCCAGTGAAAACTCCAAATTTCACCTTGCAAGAGTGGAGAGCAAAGGAAGCGTGGCAAAGGTGAGGTTAGAGGGGGAGAAGAGAGGCATCAGAAAGGACAGCCATGCTGGGAGAGCCTGGATGAGTGCAGGCGCGGAGGCGTAGCCGTGTTGGGGAGTTACTCTGGAGCTAGCTTGGAGGGAGGTGGGAAACTGTTCACAGTTTCCTCTCCTTTGGCCTTTGGAGCTGTCAGTATACTTGGCAAGGAAGACTAGAGATCGTACTGTCAGGAGTTTGAAGTGATTTCTGTTTTGCAAACGTCTTGGGAAAGTCTCCCAGTATGAAATCAGCTCAGGACCTCCCTCAGACTGACTGCTCTTCCCAGTTGAGGAGCTCCATGATTACCTATCTCTCAGAGGCCACATCACCAGAGAATAAGAGTGGAATGGGAGGCAGTGTGTTTCAGGATGAAGAAATATTAATTAGCTTCACTGGAGTGTGTGTTTACTTTCATTATGAGAGAAGTGGCCACCTTAGACTTCAGAAAGTAATTAGCGACACACCTGTAGGATGCATGTGCTCTCTAGAAACTCAAGAACAGAAAGGAGAGGACCCAGTACAAGGGAGGAGCCAAGTGTGTTGTGGATGCTATTGACTGATGTATGGGTTCAAAATCCCCAACAGGTGGCTTCAGAGACAGATTTTAAAAAGAACACAGCAAATTTATATCACAGTGTGAACTAGGGCTTCAATAAGCTCTGATTGCCAGAAGCGCAGCTTATTCTGTGTATTGTTTATAAATTTGTCTTCAGTGAATTTTCAAACTTGGTTCATGCATCACAGAGAAAAAAATTAGGTTTATTGTGTGATTATGAGCTATATCCTGTTAGGCAACAAATTCACATGGTAATATTTAGTCATTATTGGAGATGGCTAACTCCGCCTCCCAGAAATTGATCTGCCTTGATGATTCTAGCCCCATAATTATCTATTAAACATGGGGCAGTGGCTAAGCTAATTCTTTTAAGCATCTCATTTCTCTGTTCTCAGATGGTAGTGAAAATACTATCCAGAGGTTGTTTTGAGAGTTGAAGTTTTGAAGAAGGTGACAGTAATTACTGCTCATTTGTGTAGTAGTGCTGTTGTCAGGGGCTGTGCTAACAGCTTGCTTGGCATGCTTTTGTTTTGTTTTGTTTTGTTTTTGAGACTGGGTTTCCCTGTAGCCCCAACTAACCTGAAACTCACTGTGTAGACCAGGCTGGCCTCAGTCTCACAGATATCTGTCTGCTTCTGCCTCCCAAGTGCTGGGATTAAAGGCACATGCACTACCACATTGCACATTTTGAGAAACTGCACAGTATATGTAAGAATCAGGCATGCTCACTCTCACCATGGTAAGATAGGTGAAGAAACTAAAGGGGAAGAACGATGTCTTGTTTATCACTCCTTTCCAGCTACAAGGGAATAACGAAGCACTGGTGACAGACCAGGATCCTCACAAAGCCTCAGATATTTATAATCTGGCCATTTACAAAATAGTCTGTACTAGACCCTGGACTGTCGACTTTACAGCATAGGGTGGAAAGCATAGAAACACATCTAATGCGTGGCATTTACTGTCTCTACTAAATGAAAACTATGTGTCACTTATAACTTAGGGCCTAACTGTTCACGTCAGAGCTCCAGCCTGTGAAGAGCAAATAAGAAGCATTCTTCCTCCAATGGAGTCCAGCAATTCTGAGCATGGAGAGGTGCTGAAGAACTTCAAGTTCCCAAAGAAACACCCTCTCCATTACATTACTCTTGTTACTTATCACTGTATCTCGTGTCAGTTAAGTGAGGGGAGTTCCATTTTCAGAGCAGTGGAAGTATAGTATTCTATGAAAAATGTATTGTGAATTTTAGTTCCCAGTTAAAATAATTTCATGTATCAGAACACTTTAAGAGTAGGTATTCCTTATTTAAAATGTATAAAATATTATAGAAACAAAATTTACAATAAAAATGTTATGATCTATATTGTTAAAAATATTTATATACAATTTGTTTATGATGGGAACAAAATTGCCAGCATTTTTTTTAAAAAGAAAATAATTAACTAACAGATTTTCCCTAATATTGTTGCCTGTATCAAAGCAATGAACGGTTTCAAACTTTCCCTAATTAGAATGTTTGTCTCCATGTTTTACCTTGAATCAGCCATGTCTCTGGATTTTGCTTGGTAAATGTTCTTGGGTACATGTTACCTTGGAGCTTGCAAAGCAGACTGATAGGTCTTCAACTCATGTTGAAGAAATGTTTCTAGAATTTCCTTTCACTGTGTCTATACACAGTTCTGAGGAATCGAGATCCAGTTCCTAATGTAGTTACCTCAAGACATTTTGGGTTTGGTTTTTTTTTTTGTATGTTCATCATGTTTGAGACAGGGTCTCCCTTCAGCCCCAGCTGGCCTGGAACTACCTATGTACACTAGGCTGACCTCAGCCTCACAGAAATCAGCCTGCCTTTGCCTCTAGAGTGCTGGGATTAAAGGCATATGCCACCATACTTGGGCAAAGATATTTTGCTCTCTTCTCTTTGAATAGAGCTTTATAAATACAGATGCAATGTCTTAATTCTGCAGCAGAAAATTCAGGTAAGAAAAAGAAAAGTCATCAATATAATTTATGTTTGTGTCACTTAAAGATAGGAACTATTGACAATTTGGACTCTATCCTTGCATCTTTTTTATAAATTCATTTATTTATGTCCTCTTTGTAGGTGTTTATCCACAGAGGCAGGTATTTTCTTATGAATCCATTTACAAATGCCTCAACTGAGTAGTTTCTGGAGTCAAATTTTCAGGGGAAACTCAGAGCTATGCAGTCAGCTTCCATGTAGAAACTGCCTTCAGCAGAGCTTTCTTCTCTGATATGACATACATATTCTTTCTCCATGTAGTTTGAGTTCATTGGGGGGGGGGTGGTTTATCACTTGTTTTTCTTGGGAGCTTTAAATTCCTCAAGCAAGAAGTTGTAATATACTGATTAGTGATAAGATTTTCAACAGAAAAAAAAATCGTTCTTTACCAGCTTAATAATATTTTTACCTAGAGATAGTACAGTATTGAAATGTGGAAATCGATTTGGAAGTTAGAGAATGAACATAATACTCAGAAGCGAGTTACAGAAACATTCATCCTTTTACAATCTCGATATGTGTGTGTGGGAAAAGCAACTGCTGTTATTAGGTAAGCTTCGGGCTCTCGTACACAGTCTTCTCTCACGTGCCAGCTGTGCTTTGTTATTCTCCAGCTTGCATGGTAGAATGTAAGGGCTGCGATTGGGGTGAACTATGAAACTACAGAAACTTAGACTGGACTCTTATTTGACCAATATAATAGTACATATAAGCTCCCCAGCTGGACAATGGGGGCCTCCGGTTGAATAAGTTTGGGCATAGCTACTTGCAAATTGGTTTTACATGAAGGATGCCTGTATTCATTACTTATGACCTATTATTAAAAAAAACCCTCGTATCAGATGCTCAACTCTAGTTCTCAAAGCAGAGATAGGGCTGGGTCCTTTGAGGATGCTGGTTTGTTGACCATCATGTAAAGAAAACCACTTGGGTTGTTTTCTGTTGGCAAACTTCAGATCTCTGTGAGGCACATGCCACTGAAATGTCATTGAATACCTGAGGTTACGACACTAAATGGACCATTGCTACAGCATCTTAAAGGCCCAGTTTTCCCTTTTCCTCCCTCAGCCCAGTTTTGAAGGATCCTCAGCCTCGCCTTTTGCATACCCTCACCTTTTGCATGCCCTCCCATGTTATCAAGGAGGAGAGGCCCGTTTTTCTTGCTGGCAGTTCTTGGTGCTCATTTGCATTTTAACCAATGTGAGCTCTCATAACCACATCATTTTCCCGACTGTTGTATTGCCTGTCATCATCTGCTTACGGCAAATCACAGCCAACTGAAGGCCCTGCCTTATACCTCACACGTGGGATGCATAAGACCTTTCTGATGATTCTTCTTTCCTCCTCCTCTTCCTCTTCCTCCTCCTCCTCCTCCTCCTCCTCCTCCTTCTTCTCCTCTTCCTCCTCCTCCTCTTCCTCTTCATCCTCCTCCTCTTCCTCCTCCTCCTCCTCTTCCAACTTCTTCTTCCATCTCTACTAAGAGAACTGTTTTAAGGACACAATTGAGTCCACCAGGCACAGAGCCTCCTGTACTATGTGTATGAGAGCCATCTGGTGAAAATGTGTTGCCAGTGATAACAGGGACTCTGTGATCATGTTCAGGGGAATGAGTATGCTCTTCTGGGGACTTCCTGACTCTAATGGCTCACAGGGAAAAAGCAGCAGCTCAAATTCTCATTCATGGAGAAACTTATTATCTTAACTCTTCACTCAGTGTCCATGGAGGTGGTAAGATTCAGCTTACCACATTTTATACGGAGAGGTTTGGAATCCCATCTGGTGATGATGAGTGTAAGACAGGGATGTTCTTAAGCTCCTGAAAAATTCATGCTGATAAATTCATCTAAGACAGACTGCAAGAGTGTTTACCCTTTTTTTCTGAAAGCTGCTTGACCAAAGTTAATAACAATTTATAAGACGTTGGAAGGAATGAAGAATGCTAATTAAAAATATATTTGGTAACTTGTGAAACGCTTCAGGAAAGCGAAGAATAGAAAACTACAATTGTGGGCCAGCAGATTTTAACTAATACATTTTTTATAAGGATTTGGGCACAGGTTTGGTTTACTTATACCATGAAAAGTTTGACTGCATCTGTTAAAGACAGGTTTTTGTAAGGTGCAAATACTGGCATGATGCAGGGAGGTCTCAGAGGAAGAGGCTCCTTACTGCAGACAGGAAGTGAATTTAGGTGTGTTCATTTGGCCACCTGAAGGCAGCACTCGCTGGGGCTGTGGCCATTTGCGTAGGTCCACTTGATCCTTCTGGAAATGACAGAAGCTTTGGCTCTTAACAGTGTAATGATGTTTCAGTTTCACCATTTAATGGGTATTTTTCTGGTCTGGTTTCCCTTGTGCAGTGATAGATGAGGCTGACGTCAGAAGGACAAAGGATAACATGCTGCAAATATGGTATTTTGCAGTCTTTGGGTGTTTTTGTAATTGTGCTAACCCGTGCTACTTGAAGTAGGTAATATTCTGATTTTGTGCCTGGGGAACACAGAGGCTCAGGGAGCTCAGGCAGTTTGTTAGTCTGCACAGTTAATAAGGTGTAGTCTGACATATCTGTAGGGAGAGAGGAAAATCAGGCCTGCTGCCTTTCAAGTGTATAACTTGGCCTTTGGAGCCAAATGATACTTTACATCAGAAACACATCCATTTTCTATTCAAGGCTGCTCAGTTGGAAACTGTCCAATAAATATAAGACTCCAGGAAACTACAGGCCATCCTTAGAGAGGAGGGAGGCTTATCATGTTTAACATTAGTCACTTAA
Organism: Rhizomys pruinosus; assembly: GCA_009823505.1. NCBI lineage: Eukaryota > Metazoa > Chordata > Mammalia > Rodentia > Spalacidae > Rhizomys > Rhizomys pruinosus. The sequence continues at coordinate 244,632 of VZQC01015494.1, forward strand.
AGAACATGTGGCCAGTGTCCTTTGTATGGAAATCTAGACATGCCTACCCAAGGGCTGCAGTTCCCCACAACAGAACTCCTAGAGGTCCTTACACTGCAGTGCCTACATAGAGAAGGATGGATCAAAGGACTTTACCCCCTCTTGTTGAACTCCAGTTTAATTCTTAAGCTATAAACATTCCTATATGTGTTCCTGTTGCCCCCAACTTTTGCATGTAACATCCAACAAGTTCATAAGCATGTCCATGGAAATTGTGAATTAACCCTCAAAGCAATGTGGTGAAGCATGTTTTATGTCAGTTTTATGTGGAATAAAATGTCATAGCTCTGGGGTGACAGACAGGCCTGCTAAATAAAGATTTTCTCATCTCCACGTAGAGCTTTCTCTAGGAGAGTGCAGAGCAGTCATTCTTTTTTTTTTTTGGGGGGGGGTCTTTTTAAGACAGGGTCTCCCTGTAGCTCCGGCTGTCCTGGAACTCGCTATGTAGACCAGGCTGGCCTTGAACTCACAAAGCTCCGCCTGCCTCTGCCTCCCAAGTGCTAGGATTAAAGGTGTGCGCCACCACGCCCGACCAGTGCAGTCATTCTTAAACAGACCAAAATAATACTTCCCAGAAAGTTCCTCTCTCCCCTTGCACTTCTCTTGTTTTAGATTAATTTCTGTACTCATTCAGACTCAGTGTTGGAATACTATTTCATTCTTTCTCTTTTGTCTCAAATATCTTGTTCGTTGCTTCTGGAACCACTTCCTTTATTTTCCTAATTCACATGATCATGCCATGCCTGGATTGTTGCAGACTTCAAATTAATCTTATTTTCCTTCTTGGTATGTTTGGTCCAGATAAGGAAACATTTTAGTTCTACATATCCAATATAGAATGCTAGCAAATATAAATAAACATCTTCCATTCTGCTAGCAGATACAAACATCTCCACTCTGGGCTACCTTATGTGTAGGTTCTAAGTGCTCTCATCAACCTCTTTTCTTGCTCAGAGCCGTTGCTCATCCACAGAACATGGTGACTATATTCTTAAGTGGTTTAAAGCCATAAGCTCCAGCTGCCCTGACAGCTTTCCCCTTCCCCACAAGTGCTCAGCTTCTGTCTGGAAGTCACAGCTCTGGCTCATACATTGGCTCTTTGCCTTTATTTCCCCTTCTTCAGAGTCTATTTTATCCTCAGTGGTTTCTCTCTTCTCTTAATTTGACATATTGGTTGGATGTCTTCCATAGCAAGGAAGTGTTATTTGTAATATGCTAGTGAATACTCAAAATCTTTGTGCTCAGAGTCACATATCATTGGAAACAGGCAGCAAACAGCAAGAATTAAGAACAAAGGAGAGGGGCCGGAGAAATGGCTGAGTGTTTAAGAGCACTGGCTGCACTTACAAAGGACCTGGGTTCAGTTCCAAGCACCCACACGGTAGCTAACTTCATTTCCAGGGGATCTGACACCCTCTTCTGACCTCCATGGGCAATGGAGGTGTACTTACATACATGTAGGCAATACAGTCATACAGATAAAAAAAAGAATGGAGAAGTTGTGTACTCCGTTAGATAATGATCAGTACTGTGGAACAAAAATAGAGGTCAGGAAAGAATTAGGAGGGCTGGGGTGAAGGCGGGTTGGTTCTGGTTTCAAACCAGTGAGTCCCCATTAGACAGGTGACATTTGAGCAAACATTGTAAGGAAGTGACCCGTATATGCAATAAATACCTTCCAGAAACTCACAAGCTTAGTCATGATATAAACTTTTAAAGTTTAGTGGTCATAGGCTGTGTATGAATGCAATCTTTATAAGATTGCAAATTTCTTTAAATCATGTATCTAGTCTTTCCACACACTCTTTGAAAGGTTCCTGTTTAAGGCCTTGCATCTCCTTGGGGCTGAATGCCATTGGAACAGTTCAGTGTAGTGGGTGGGTGTTCACCTTCCGTGGGGAGACTCATGTGGCAAGCCTTAGATCTACTACTTAGCAATCTTGAATAAGCTACATAGGTCTCTATAAGTTTCCTCTTTTCTTAGAGTCTTACAGGGTTTAATGTGGAAGCTAATGAGCTACGAAGTGTAAACTTGTCAGAACAATGACTGGAACATACTAAGCACTCAAGTATTGCTTACCATTCCTAAGTAGGTGTTCAGGAAAAATTATCTTACATTTGGAGTGACTCCTCATACCCTTTAACCGCCCCTTTCCCAAACCTGTCAAGATGCATGGCTATAAATATGAATAAGAACCCACTGTAAGCCTTGTTTTCTTGTTGCCAAACAGTGACATAGTAGTAATTGCATTGTGATGAGTCTTGCTGCCTGCCCCACTTTAGAGGTGGTAGTGGAGTCTGGTCAGCAGCTTTCCTGGGTACATTTGATTGACAGACTGGCAAACAGCATTTAAATATCTAATGCATAAAAAGATTAGTGTTTTCTTATTATTTTTTTAGCTTAAAATGTTGAATGTGTATTAAAATGAGAAAAATAATTTTCAGGATAGATATGACTTTCCTAGTACATAAAAGCAAGTAGATCACATCACTGAGGGAATAATATTTTTTGCCCCAATACAGGAAATTACTATTTTTCCCCTCCGTGTTTATACTTTGATGCCTAATATGTCCCTCCTTCTTGTTCTTTTTTTCCCCCCTTGAGCGTGCTTCTTGTTTCTTTTATCCCTCTTACCATCAGCAACTTATTTGGCTCCCGATTCAGGGAGGAGCATGCATCGCTGCTGTGGAACTTATGCATGCTTCTTAGCATCACTGGAGTTTGAAGAGCAGCATAATTTTGCTTTCCTTGTGCCTGACACTCAGGCTCTATCTGAGCTCAGTATCCCTGAGCCCATTTCATGTGGCCTTGATGACTGTGGGGATGGTTCTGTCAATGAGTAACAGGCAGACACTGAACAAGGAAGCCCCTGGGTTAATTTGGTGGGTTATTATTTGAAGGTAGTGTGTAGTCAAAACAGCCCCAGCACTAGCGATCATAACATATGACTTGGGTCAGAGCATCAGGCTGCATAGGAAAACGGGGTTATATTTTTCCCTGTACCTGAACCTGAATTCATGCAGTGCCGGACTAAGTACATCTATCCAATGGAAAAAAAATATTTTAGTACAGCATGAATTAAAAGTATTTACTGGGGAAGCACTTTACCAAGTATGCTTAGATGGCCTTTTGTGGTATGTAGATATAAATATATAAAGGTAGATTTATGAAAAAATGTTAAGTATATATTAGTATGTGTATTCTTTTATTTATTTATTATTTTCTGTAGATGTTTTGTCTGAATGTATGTAAGTGTTCCATGTGTATGCACTGCTACTAGAGGCAGAAGAGGCGGGTGGATCCCCTGGAACTGGAGTTTGAGACAGTTGTTAGCTGCCATGTGGGTACTGGGAACCAGGTCCTTTGAAAGAATAGCCAGTGCTCTCAACTGCTGAGCCGTCTTTACAGACCCAATTGAATGGATATTCTTATCTTTTAACCCAGTTTAAACATCTTCCTCTAATATAGAATATATACAGTTATGGCAGATGGAAAGTGAGCTTCTGGTTTTATTAGTGTGTGCTTGAAGGAAGTAGTTTCAGCCTCTATGCATCTTCCTAAGTTTGTTCTGTGCTACCTAATGGCATAGCTTACTCCTGCTCCCACGACACATGCACAGAAGTCTTACTCATAGTTGACTTGCTGTTAAGTGACTCAGACACAGCCATTGAACCTCATGATAAATTAATCGTTCTCATCATTAGGAGCAACACTACTATCACCACTAGTAATTAATGTTTTGAACATCCATAAAAGAGTATGAATGAAACTTGGTAAAAATATATGGATGGTATTTAATAGTAAAGTATTTCTAGACCAACACTGACATGACCATAAAAAGACAAAGATGAACTTTGATTATGTCGTTTATGCATGTTCTGTAGAGATCCAGGTCAGTGGTCAAAGAGAGCAATCCAAAATGTTTTCATAGGCAAGCCTTTTAGAAACATTTTTCTTTTAGTTGAGACTTATAATCATGGTAGATTAATGCCATTGTTATTTAAAATCTCTACACAAAATCTCTAAGTGAAATCTCTACACACTATGTTGAATGATGGCTTAATTTTTTATGTATGACTTAAGCGTTAAGACCATATAACCTAGTCAGCATAACAGCCCCAGAATATAAAATCATTTTATTTCAAAAATTATTTGAGCTGGGCATGGTGGCACACAACTTTAATCCTAGCACTTGGGAGGCAGAGGCAGGCAGATCTTTGTGAGTTCAAGGCCAGCCTGGTCTATAGAGTGAGTTCCAGGCCAGCTGGGGCTATAGGGAGACCCTGTCTCAAAAAGACCAAAAAACAATTATTTGAATAAAAACTAAATTATAAGTCATTCATACTAATTAGGGCTGTAAATTACATGTTTCTATCACATTTCTGAAGGAGATATCTGTGTTGGTATCTTTAAAAAATGTTTTAATTCTGCTTTTAAATGAATAGTAGCAAATATTAATATTCTTACTTTAATTATAATATTCTGATGTAATTGATGGAGCACCCTTTACCCCTAAAAATGAAAAGATTTAAAATTTCATTTTGAAATTGATCTCAGTTAAACAGATATTAGTCACAAAACCAGACCTTGGAAATAATTATTTTAAGCTAGGGAGGTAGAGATGTAAGGCCCTAGGTTCAATGTCCATTAATGAACAAAATCTATATAGAAATCACTGTATCATATTTTTAATTTTTAGATAAACCTATAATGCAAACATTAAAACATGATTAATTGAAAATATAGCTTGCAAAGGTAAATTTTTCCTTGCAGTAGAAATACCCTGATAGCTTAGTCTTTCTAGAAAGCACTGTGCAGCTCCTATACTCTTTTTCCCAGGTGATCCAGGACCTAATCTGGAGTAGGTTCCAAGTGTTGGGTGGACTCAACCTAACCTTGAGTAGTGTTTTACCACACCACCAACAACAATATAATCTGACCCAAATCTGTGGTTAGTACTCAACTAGCAGATGCTGCTCTGCATCAGGATGGCCTTGGCAGGGCATGTGGGAAGGTTCACATGGTCTGGAGGTAACAAACTGAACCAGTGCTTTAAAGCCTTTGGTTTTCTGTATATTATAGCCAACAAATTCATTGGCTTTTCTCTAGGACAGGTCCCTTGTTATCAGTTGTGTGTGTGTGTGTGTGTGTGTGTGTGTGTGTGTGTATGTGTATGTGTGTGTGTAGACTTAATTGTGACCTAAATTTTAATTATAGGAAAATATGTGTTAAATTTTAAAGCATCCTGATTTCTTCAATTTAAATATATTTTATACTCATAACAAAAAATAGAATGAGTTACATAAGAATTATTTAAATGATGGTGGTACCATTACTGGATTTTATTATTGTAGTCACTGGACAGTACTATTAGACAGTGTGGTCATATTTTATTTGGGTAAATATGATCAATTTTAACTGTTTTGATTTCAGGCATGGGAATATTTCATCTTTTGGGAAGGTGCAAACCAGCAGGGCAACAATAAACATTACAATTTCCTAGTTCAGCAATTGTTTAGTGAATGCCTACTAAGCACTAGGTATTTATTTATTAGTTCAGGTTTTTGGTGTTCAGTGGTGAACAGGATCTCAAAACTTTCTATAGCATAGAGTTTATATGCATCAAGAAGGGCAGATATTGAATTACCTAGAAAAGTAATGTTTTAATCAGGGCAGAGGAACAACAGATGGTTTTGAGCTAAATTAGGACAAGTGAAATGCCTTAAGAATGGCCCAATTCTACAAGTCCAGAAAGGTAGAATCTGTGGTTTGTGGAACTTGGAAGTATTCTTAGAGATGAGTTTTAAAGCTGACCTTTGAAAGATCCACACGAATGAGCCTTGTTTGTATATGACAAATGGACAGTGGAAAAAGGGAGCTTCCATTCAGGTTTGACTAGATGGGGTCGAGGTTGATGTGACCTTGGTGATGAAAAGGGAAATTTGGATTTAGCTTCAATATGATGATGTGGTGAAATCAAAGACAAATGGAATGTTGTAGAATATGCTGGTCTCTTGGTTTATGTGGAATGTGTGATGAGAAAGTCAGGCCATCTAACAGGCTGTATGGTAATTGTGAGGCAACAAGGAAGCTGTATAAAATTTCTGTATGAATGGACTAATTCAAGATTTATTTAGAAGCTTCCATATGAACACAGGTGGGGTAGGAGGATCCTGCCAGGTGACCTATGAAAGTGATTTGCAGACTGGAAAGTTTGAGATCCATCATTACAAGTCTCACACACACACATGGGGGCTGTGGCTTCCAGGACTCATTCCAAAGATACTTCTTAAATGTATTGATAGAGCACCAAGAATAACTACAAGGACATTGGTAGGTTTGTAGAGAGCACTGAAAATGGCTCTGCAGACAGATTAATCAATAAGAAATGACCAACATTTAAATATTTTATTTATTATTTTTATTATGTGTAGGAGTGCATTTTATGCATGTATGTAAGTGCACCCATGTTGTACAATAGCCATGGAAGTCAGAAGAGGGCATCAAATCCCCTGGAACTGGAATTACAGATGGTTGTTAGCTGCCATGTGGGTTCTGGGACTAGAATCCAGGTCCTCTTCAAGAGTAAGCAGTGCTCGTAACTTGGGAGCCATCTCTCCAGCCCCCATGACCCACACTTAATGTCTCTCTTACTCGTTAATGTTGTAGGAAAAGTATGCAAGTTGATCATCTTTAAATAGATTACTTTTAGCTCTGTCTTTGAGATAAGTTGCAGCTTGTGAACTCATGTACCAACCAGATATAATACATGCATGCTGTGTGTCCTGGTGCAGGAGGACACGTTGTTTCTTAATGTCAGCTCAATATGAGAACTGTGTAGCTGGGTTTGCTAATGATGGAATGAACTAATGTAATTAGTATTCATTATTTGAGAACCGCCATATCAAGGGGAGGTTTTATTCATAAAATTCTCTGATCTGTTGTTTATGAGCTTGAAGATTCACATTCTCATTAACTCATTTGCTACTTCCATCTAGATCTAGGAAACAAATCTCACTTTAATCATAATTTTCTTAGAACTTATAATTAATGTATTGTATTTTATCTTATGCTTCAATATACAAGCCTCACTTGAGAGATGTTCCATGATACAGGAAGTTGGTTTTTCTCTTTTATGCCATAAGAGTCCTTTGATTATTGGGAAACCAGAATCCCAGGGCTAACTCATTTTTTGTGGGAATCATGGTAACATATTTTATGTTTTGACAGAGCTCATCCTTATTATATTTGCTGATACATTCAATGTTTGATTTCCTCCAAGTTTCTGGACTATGGGGATTTTATGGTGTTTCTACATTTTTGATCAAGCTTTGCAACTTTAAAGAACAGAGCATGAGTTTCCTGAGAGAGAATCAAGCTCTGTTTTTGTGATTTGTTAATTGTCTTGGCTTGTGTCATCTAAATGCATGTCCATTCCTCTGATAATTCACACCTTAGTTTCTCATTTCATATCTATTATTGCAAAGTTCTTTATGATCATTGCTTCTAAGGAGTTTCCCACACTCTCTCCTCATCTCTCATCTTGACTCATGAACCCGATTCCACTGATGTTCATCTACGCTCAGTTTTCTTGGTGGAGTGTGACAAGATGTCTTTGGCTCACCTGGCAGCCAGCTGACAGGCAAAGGCTCACACATGACAGTGACTTCTGTTGGTACACAGAAACACTGAGCAAGCTGAATCCTTTATGTTAAATATTCAGAAACTTAGCTTGTAAAATGGGGAATAACTTATTTTAGAAATTAATTTCACATTTGTTAAGGGAGTCAGTGATATAACAAATGCTAATAGTTAAGAATTTAGTAACATTTTAACCAACCATTTTCACAATCCATAGAGAGATACTATTTAGCTTCATCAAGAAATCCTAGCACTTTAATGCTTACATCGGTATTTTAGTAATTGGTATAGATAGAGATTGAACGGAATTAAAAATTAAACTTAAAATTATCCAGAGTACTTTGGTTCTATAATAATCATTATTGACCTTTAAACCTTATAGCCAATAAAAACTTTACAAATAATATGCATTTTTATATTTACCATTCTTATTTGTTACTAGATTTGTACTACCATTAAAGGAAAAAAACAAATTCATTGTAATTTTGTTTCTATCTTTTCCAGTCCTCAGAAAAATCTCTCCCTAAAAACAGGTTCTAGTATTTTGTAATTAGACAATGTATAATGATCAAATGATGAGAGGCTAAGAAGAAGTAATCAGGTTACATACCCTAAGGAAAAAAAGTACAGGAGAATTATAGAGTTGCTAAGAGTATAGGATGGGAGATCTGAGTTAGAAGGTAAAGCGCCTCTTATTGAAAGGCCGCCTGCAGCCCTGAGTTGGGGGTTTGATTGTCCCAGAGATGGTGTTTTACCAACTCCACAGACAAGAGTAAAGGCTTCTTTTAGCTGGTAAGTGGAGACTGGAATGATTTACTGTTGTATTTTATGTGGTTGTTAACAATATTTAACAGTTTTTCTAAATTGATTCCACATAATCCTCCAGCAGCCATCCCTCTCATTTCTAACATAGATAACATGGTACTTATATGAAGGCTTACATGTCACAGAAACAGATTTTGTGGAAGCTCAATGGAGGAACGGGAAGATTATATTAGCATAGACTTTAGGACATTTGCGTTCCCATAGGCTACAGAATGCAGCTGATATGGCTGACTTGCCTTCAACAGTTGTTTTAACAAGATATCCTTCATATACAATATACTAAGCTGAAAGGCATAACTGGGTAATGTTAGGAAGAAACACTGTTGGCAAAATTCTTGACTTTCATCTTTATCTGATTAATACAAAGCAATATGTTACTTGCAAGAAAGTATTTTCAGCTGAATATATATCATAGAATATTTATTCTTTTAAATGTCTGTAACTTCACAAGAACTATTTTTGGAGTAGAGAATTTTAAATTCCATGAAAGTTTTTTTGAAAAATATTTAGAGTTTCAGATGTCTGGTATGAAGAGGTAATATAACATATATCTATGTGGTGACTATTTTGAGCACCTACTTGCTACCAGGCACTCTTAGGCACTAGGAACTTTGTAGTGGTTAAGACATTTAAAGGGGAGGCAGGCTGGGTGGCACACACCTTTAGTCCCAGCCCTTGCAGCGGCAGAGACAGGTGCATCTCTGAGGGATTGAGATCAGCCTGGTCTACGTAGGTAGTTCCAGCTGGGGCTACAGGGAGACCTTATCTCAAAAAGACCTAAAAAAAAGTAAAATTGTGAGCCCTTGTGTTTTTACATTACCGTGAAGTTTTAGACCATATGTGGTGGACCAATGATAGAAATCCATAAAGTGCTGTGGAGATAACAAAGCAGAAAAGCGGGCCAGGTGCAAGTTGTAAAAGCAGTGGCCAGAAGGGCCTGATCTATGGATGGCAAGGAGCAAAGCTTATAAGATGCAGGCAGAGCTGAGTGGGTCAGTGGTGGACTGTATGAGGTCAGCTGACTTTCCTGCTCTTCCAGCCGCTGTGCTCTCCTTGTCACTCTATCCAGGATGCTTTTTCCTGTTTCCATGTTTATGTTTTCTCTGTAATGCTGTGTGGTCCATTTTGTATGGGTCTACTTTTTTGTTGTTTTTGTTAGTCTGGGAGGAACATACTCTACAAACTCATTGGAAGAAAAGCAACATGAATTAGTTTTAAGAAAGCATAAAAGTCAAGTTTTCATAAATATTCCAAATTGCACCTTATAGAGAAATTGTGTTTGGTAAATGTTTAAAGGTGTAAAAGAAAGCTTTTCCACTCTGAAAATGGTATTCTTACTAATTTACTAATTAACACTTTTCTTCTGCTTAGCACTTTTCAGGACCTGATTTAATTACAGTTTCTAGTACTTTAAATAGTGTTTTAGAGTGTCAGTGTTGCTTTGATGAAAACATTGCAATAAGGTTTAAAAGAAAACAACTTCTTTTGCCCCTTTTGGCTTCTGCTTGTGTGAAATAGATGATTTATTTTCATTGCCAGTGTCCTCATTGCAATTACACATAGTTCCGTAGCTTGCAGCGTGGGCTCTGGCTAATCAGTACTGGATCAGATGGACCCTGGTTTCACAATCTCCAGGATAGAGTTCAGTGAGCACTTTTTAAACAATATGTAAGTAGCTTTGCTTTAACTTGGGTCTAGAAATAAAATTTTAAAAAGGGCTCTAATTCTCCTATTCCATTATTCCAAATTTGGAAGACTCTACACTTGAATTGGCTCTTGGATTCTACTGTTTTTCCTCTTGGAGAGGTGCCTGATCAATTTAGAATCATTTGATAACATAAGGAAGTGCCCTAACTAATTAACTAACTACCATATGAACCATGATTTTCCCTAAAAAAACAGAAAGTAAAGTATAGCTTAAGAAATAGCCCAAGGGGCTGGAGAGATGGCCTAGCGGTTAAGAGCACCGACTGCTCTTGCAGAGGACCCGGGTTCGATCCCCAGCACCCACATGGTGGCTGAGAGCCGTCTTTATCTCCAGTTCCAGGGGAATCTGACACCCTCTTCTGACCTCCATGGCATTGCACGCCACTGGTGCACAAACCTACATGAAGACAGTACATTCATACACATAGATAAATAAAATTTTAAAAAATTTAAAAAAGAAATAGCCCAATAGGCTCTTATCAAAGTATTTTAATGCAATATAGGGAAACATAATTAACTTAGAAAATATATTCACATTTTAAGGTAGAGTAGAAGAAATTCTCAAAGAGCAGAAATTATGTCTCAGTAGTCCTTCCTTCCTGGGAGAATTCACATAGAAATAGAAGGAAAGAGTTTCCTATTGACACAACATCCAATATTATATTTCATAAATTTCTTAAACCAGTAAATTTTTAGAGAATTAAAATTATCTTAGAATAAGTGTCTTACAGAATGTAGTTGTTACTTTTCTCTTGCTTTGATAATACAGTGACCAGAAAAACTTAATAGAAATAAGAATTATTTTGTCTTACAATTCTAGAGGGATGAGCCCATCTTGACGGGGAGGCATGAAAAGAGCTCACTTCTTCAGTCACAACAAAGTGGGGCAAGGCTGTGCACTCTGAAAGCCAAGCCCAGTAACACACTTCTTCCACCAAGGCCACACCTCCTAAAGATTCCATGAAATCCCAAATAGTGTCATAGTGCCACCAACTAGGGACAAAGTAATCCTGTACTTGAGCCTTCCTCCATCCCTCCCCTCCCCTCCCCTCCCCCTCTTCATGCATATACCTGCCTTCAAGATTTGCTGCCTTGAAGCCTTAACTTGCACTCTTTATTTCAGATATTCAGCGACTGAGTTCTTGTGTGCTTATCACTGTCAAGCAATAACAGTTTGTAAAACTAAAAAAAAAAAATGTTTCTGACTCATCAGAAGGTTATATACAGTCTTATTTTATTTTATGTTATTCCAAAATATACATATATACACTCCACACATAAGTCAAAATTAAAAATTCTGAAAATAAACTATAGGTTGATTCTTAAACACATTTAGGAATGTTAACAGTAAATTTGCATGCAGGTATAAAGTCGTGTAATTTTACATTCTTTTTTTGGAATATGACTACATATCCTCCATCTATATATGGTAATTACAATGTGTGAGTATAAGTGGTAGGACAATTCTAGAGCCCATTTATAGATTCACATTGTAATAGCACAGTTGCTTTCAGATACATTGAAATGTAATAATAAAGTTGCTCAGTTTGCCTGTCAACTGGGGATTTGTTGTTAGCATCCACAAATTAGGGAAACCATTCAGCTTTTTTTTTTTCTGGGACTGTGTACAGTCTTACTGGGGAGAAGACTGAGGATCAACATTTTTAAACTTGGCACATAGTTCAATCAGTGATGTACACTGCTAATGAACTCACGTGCACTGTGAAATGACTAGAAGGGGAATGCACCATGCAACATGTCCCTATAATGCTTTGTTGGCAGAACCTTCATCTCAAAACATTTACACCAAAGTGACTAATATTTCTTGGAACATGCTCTGCAAATGGTAGATGAGAAGTTGTATTCTCATTTTAGAACTTGTAAAAAAAACCACAAAGCAGTGAGTATAGGCATGAGAGTTGAAATATCCACCCAGTTTAAGAGGCAGAAAAAGAGGCCAGCTCCCCCCAACCCCCCAGTTTATTCTGGAGAACTTGACTTGTATGTGAGCTGACCAGCTGCCAAATAGGAAGAGCCCTTCCAACTCATATTTTAGTTTGCCACCTTGCATTGCCATAGAAGTGTTTCCCACATAAGGCAAAGAGATTATTCTGTGTAAATAGAGACTTTCCCTTTTTTTTTCCCAAGTGAAAAAGAATCACTGTTCAGCTCTTTTCCCTTCAGACTTGTAGTCCATTTGCATAGCCTCTGTACACCGAAGACTTAGATGCCCTGGTTTAAGTCTTTAACTCTTTTGTGTCCAGAATTTGAACTGGATCAAAGATTGCTGGTGCCCAGAATTAGTGCATAGATAGAATCCAGCTCCCCCTCCCCCACTGTCCACCATTTACCACGACTGGTCAGCCCTTGTTGTCTAGTCTCATAAGGGAAACCACTTCTTCACAGTTCTGGGTGTGCATGAATCAATTTGTATTGAACCACTTTGTATGACAGTCCTTGGGGTACACTTGTGTATTTTGGATTATTTGGGTGGGAGTAAAATGGAATGCTCTAGAGGGCAAACTAACATTGTTACTGTAGCCTGATTTATAGGACTTTTTCCCGGACAACTGAACTTGCAATGATTTCTCTTTAAAGATTTATTAAAAGATCAATTGTCCCCAATGATTGGTCATGCCAGTGAGAAATAAGTACTGTTAAAGCATCCATGAAAAAGGAAAATTGTGTTATCAACATAGTTGGTATTTGGTGAGTAGTGCTGGTCGAGTAGGCCGAAGAGAGTCAAAGAAAGCCCAGTGAGAATTGGAACATGAGCCTAATTGAAAAGTTTAAAATGGATTCTCATTTGTGTTCCTTGAAACACTGACAATTAGGAGAGCATTTTAATCTGTTTGGCACAGAAGCATACAAGCCGCAAGGTCTTGTTTTTTAAAGGGGGAGGCCCAACAGATAGAAGGTACAAATGGCTAGAATTGGGTAAACACAGGTAAAGTGAAGGTGTCTATGGAAGGATAGTCAGACTTTGTCTTTGAAAATTCACATTTTCTGAAGGTATTTTTTGGGGGGGAAAATTTGATCAAAAGAATTTTTAGACCCCAGTTTGCAAGTAACTCCTTTCTGCTTCCTGTGTTTTACTTTGTTGATTTGGCACCCTCTCATAAATTTTATGTTGCCAAATTTAAAAAAAGTGGAAAGAATTGTCTTTATCAAAGTTGCATCATGTAAGCTTTAGTAGCAGACTTCACACACAGCAATTTGTATGGAGTCCACACTTTTTTTTTCTCAAAATCCTCAGAGAAGTCTAGGATTGGAGTTAATGCAATCGTTCCCTCATCCATCTTCACCCGCAGTAACTTGAAATTGAAAGCCGGGTATTCCAGAGGCATTCCAAGTGGGAATTTGAGGGATTAGATGACTCATTTGCTGTAGACAGATACTTTCCCAGACTCTAGAAATTTTAGTAGAAAGCAAATCCCAAAGAACGAGGTCTTCGCGGTATTTATGTTACTGGTGGTCTGCATCTGGGCCAGGTTTCTCTGGGTGTTTGGCATCTTAGTTAAGACTGAAATACAGCCATACACAGATTGTAATGTAGAAAGGAAATTTTATTTAGAATGAAGCTATAGTCCATAGAAAGGAATCCAGTGTCCGGACTGACAGCTGGCCAGGAATAAAGGTATGCAAGGGCCTCAGTTACTGCTTTGGGCTTCCTTTTATGGAGTTAAAGAGGAGGAATTGGGTTACTAGGGTCTTACTCTGGGTGGTTCTCTATTTTGATGGACAGATTAAGTTATGTTACTATTTTTGAACTACATATGAATATTCCCATAATGCATCTGATTTTAGTTATATGCAAGCTTGATTATATACATAGGTATAATATGGTGTAACGAAGGGGTTTTCTTTAAAGGACACACTTTGTCTTATTGCACAGGTAACCCAAACCAATCAGGCTCAACTGGCTTTCCTACTCTCATACCTGGACATAAATGTAGTGTGATTGGATAGAATATGCCTAAGTCTGATGGACATTAAGGGGAAGAAGTAACTTACTCTGTTGATCAGAGAAGGGGGTACATGCAGCTTGATGCAGGAGGGATACTCCTATGTTGCCAACAGATTGCTAACTGCACTGCTCAGAGAGGGATGTGTATGCATAGTACATTCAGGTAAGGGTACTGTTCTGCCAAGTGCATTATTAGAAGAGAGGTGTGTCTACTGCCTAAACCAAGTGGAGTTCCAGGTTACTAAAATATTCTCTATGATTGTCTGCATCAGTTAATCACTAAAACTAAAAAGATTTGATTTATTTCCAATTATGACATAGAAATGACCAGTTTTAATGATATCAACCACCATGAGTTTTAATTATATCCTATCAGTAATAACTAAGAAAAATCACAGAATTTTCTTTACCTTATTAAATACATATTGGAGTGGGGGTGTCTAGTCATTGGAAATTTCTATTTTCCTGGAAATTTCTCTGTGGCCAGATCAAAGGAAACTATGCATCTAAATGATGCATAATTTACCCATAGCTCAAGAATTTACCACCCAGCTCAAGATCTGTGTTTTGGAATGGGTTATAATTCCATAAGTTACGATGTTGGTCCTTGGGAATTCTGTAAGAATTTCCTCCACAAAACAGTATAATAAATGGAGGATAGGCTAACGCGTGAAAATAAATAAAGCCTCTTTGGTTCTCCTTATCTTTGGAGTTTTTCTGGGCAAAGGAGTTCTATACAACTTCTGTGAAAGCAATGATATATGCATAAAAGGGGGCTCAGAAAAGAGGGGAGACCCTTGACACACTTACACACTTTGAATATGGAGAGGGAACAGTCTGCCTTATAGTGCTGAAACTGATGATGAATCAAAAGGACTGTCAAGAACTGAGAACAATCATCTCATATGGGATGATGTCTGATCGCGGGGTGGTATTGGAGAAAAGCCATGTATGTACATGGAAGGGAAATCAAAAACCCCTGTCTCATTATGATGGGTTTGGCTTGGCTCTTGTCAAGAGGTCTCAATAGTGCAGAAATAATGAAGTCCAAGGTTGTCCCCACTCAGCAGATCTGGTACTGCTTCTACACTCAATTCTGCTACAGCATCTATAGAACATGAAAAGTGTGAAGCCTGTGACTCAGAAATTATCCTTGCTATCTACCTCCTCTCTTACCTGCTTCTTCAGGCATTCAGTCATGTAACTTATATTCGTTTCAAGATAATTTTGTATATTTGTTTCCAGTGATGAGGATGGAAGTTGACAAAACAAAACATTATTTGAACTTGAAATTTGGGGTGAATGGTGAAACTACAGCAATGTAGTCTGGACACTCATTTGATCAACTTGATTGAACAAACAACCTGTCACCCCCCACTGGATGGTGGGGCTGTAGGTGTTTGGGCACAACAGCCTGCAGATAGGTTTTGCATGAAGGATGCTTGTACTCATGGATTATCACTTATAGCTAAAAATGAAAAAAAAAAAACTGAGAGAAAGATGCAGGACAGTTATGGCAGAATGCATGATCTGGGATGGGGTGGGGGGGGGAAGGGAAATAAGCCTGAACTGAATTGGAAAAAATGTATGAAATGCACAAAGCATCAATAAAAAAAACTAATTTAAAAAAATAATAAAAAAAAAAAGAAAAAAGTCTCATATAGATATGAATGCCTCCTTATTGGTATTATTTTCTTATTCATATGTAGTTTATTTCTTCTGATTGATTTGGAATAAAATGTGCTTCTTTGGAAAAGGGCATTAGGAGGAGAAAAAGAAGCAGATCTTTGTTCATAAGTGTCACATCATGCTCTAAGGACCTGTCATCCTCCAAAGCATGGCAGTCTCCTTTTTACATTGTAAGGGCTCACTCCTATGAAGCTCTCTGGAAAGCTTGATTTAAGTGTTTATATGGAAAATCTGTTCCTTCTTCCCAGTGGGTGAGTCTTGTGATTAATCCAAAAGGTTTGTGGATGTTTATCACAGTTGGGTCTCACCTCCCCCGCCAGTAGATTTGTACCATAGAAGCTAAACTATTAAAATATTAAGCATATAATTTTCCTTGTGAAAAGACATTTTATGTTGATATTGTTTCATTTTTAATATAGTAAAACACAACTACCAACACTGGTATATAAAAAGACATTTGAACTGAATTCATTATCTTTTTAGATTTATCTTGAAGTATTATTACAATTGAAAGTATTATAGTTACTTTCATGAGAGTTAAAACTTAGCTGTAACAATTCATTGACTAAATATTATGATAGTAGTCAACTTTCAGTGGGAAGCGTTAATTATTCACCTCATAGTGCACTCGTAAAAAAGATTTACCAACAGTCTCCTAGGAGTAGAAAGCATATTGTCTCTTGGCATATTTTATAAGCCAGCTTTCCCAGCACTCTCAGAACAAGGTTATTATACTTAGTCTTCAGTGACACTCAGAAGACTGTGGATATTCACATTGGATTGGACATGCCATCGTATGTTAAACTGATGTGTATTTTTCTTCAACTTAATGGGCATTGGGGCCTTTATTTAGTTGACTATGTGGGTTAGAAAACATCTCAATTAAGAAGTTGCTAAGAAATGCTTTTGACTGACTGTAGAGTGTATATAGTATGCTTCGAGTTAATGAGTATTTTCTTTACATTCTTATAATTTAAAACTCAAAAAGTTAATTTTTTTCTAATTTTACTTATGTGAGATTATTTTATGTCAGAAATATCATAAGGGAAGATATTTGGAGTATTGCAGGTAGTATTTGGGACTTCTAATCCAGGTTTGGAGCCCAAGACTTGAGTTTAGCAGTCATACAGTGGTCCTACTGTAGTTAAGATTTAGGCTCCTGGCAGAGACAAAGCCAAGTAGTTTAAATTTAATTCTAACTTATTCATAGTGCTATGGCACACTTTTCCTTCAATCACATCCAAGCATACAGTGTTTTCTTTGTTTCTTTATTTTGATGTTGTTTGCTACTTGCTCAGCACTTCCTCTCGAATGAACGTCTTCCTGTACTAGTTAATAGTGTGCAATAGATGTACAGATCCTTCTTATGTTTCCACACATTGCTTCATCCTTTGCAATACCTTCAACAAAGGAGGCATTTCTTAATTTTAAAATTATCCTCATGATTTTTATTTAATTTTTTGTGAATCCACTAAATTTTATCTACACTATCTACTACTTTTTATGATTAAAGTTGAGACATAATGTTTTCACATTATGTTGTTTTTATAAAGGATTAATTTATTTCAGTTGATTAATTCCATGCTTACACAAATAATTTTTAAATCTGCAAGGAAATTGGTTAACTAAACTCATTTCTTTTTATTTTTTCAATTTTTAATTGAATTTTTGTGCATTTCATACAGAATATCTTAATCATCTTTATACCCCCTGCCCCCCCATCTGCACCCTTCTATGGCCCTCCTCCCACTGGATTTCATACATTCTGTCATTTGTCATTAAGGCCTATTGAGTCAGATTACTGTCCTGATGTCCCTTAGTGCAAGTTCATCCACTGGGGTCTAGTCAACCTATCTAGAGTTACTCCCTTAAAGAAGATCAGCTCTTCCTCACCTAGTAATAATCAGCTGCCAAAAGTTCTTTGGCTAAGAGTGAGGCCTCTATTATGCTGGGTTTTTGACTGCTTGAGTCTGCATGAGTCTTGTGCATGTTGATAGTATTGCTGTAGATTCATATGAGTGAGTTCCCAGGAGCCTGTAAGTCTGTTTCCATAGGTCTTGCACCACCTCCACTGACTCTTACAAACTTTCTGCCTCTGCTTCCACAATGTTCCCTCTGAGTCCTGTGTGGGTGGAGTTTAATATAGGAATCCTGTCCAAGGACCCACACTCTGCAGATACTTATTTTCTAGGCTTTGGCCATTTGTGTTCATTGTTCTCTGTTGCATGAGGGAACTTTATTGGTGAGAGTTGAGATAGTCATTAGTGTTCCCTCTCCCCCCTTGTTCCATTATGTCCTATAAGCCTTAGGTGTACAGATTCTATTGTAGATGATCACTTAGGGGTAGGCATTTCATAGACACTTATTCTCTGTGTGTGATCAGTTGTGAAACTGCAACAGCCTCTGTCTGTTGCAAAAGAATCTCCTTTGATGATGGTGATTGGCATACTTTTCTATGAATATAAGGATCAGTATTTAGCATATAGTAAGAAGTTACATTTGTCTATGAATGTGACAGCCTTGGGGTTTTTCTCTAAGATCTATGACCTTTTCAGCCCCAAGTATTTAGCTATGTTTACAGTACCACATGCGAGTTCCTTCCTAGAGGGTGCTTTAAGTCCAATTAGGTAGCTGTTGATTACCCCCCAAATAAAAGTTCCTTTACTGCCTCAATGTAGTTTTCGAGTAACAGGACTTAAAGCTGGGTTTGGACCATCAATTGATGTCCTCCCTTAGTAGCTTGGATAGTGTCCTCCAAAGCTAGAAGAGCTAGCCTTCAGAAAGATGGCTTCCAGGTCAATGCTAGCTCCATTGCTCCAAGTCTTATGTCTAAAGTATGTCCTCTGTTCAGCAATAGAGTCTTACCTTCAAGTTCTGGGAGGCAATCATGGGCTGTGTAATTTTGGGAGTTTCTTGGACTTCCCTGGCTAGCGACTTGAAGGGATGTTTTTCCTATTTGGCACTGTTTGTTGTTGCAAAGCTTTGTCTATATACATGGACACATGTAGAGATACTGTATGGGTAATTTTCAGTAGGAATTTGAACTAATGTACTTTCCATTGGCTTTTCACACCAGCTAGGACTTATTTATCTCTCATGATGTTTTGATCTTTTTTTTTTTTTTTTTTTGAGACCGAGTCTCCCCGTAGCTCTGGCTGTCCTGGAACTCACTCTGTAGACCAGGCTGGCCTTGAACACACAGAGATCCGCCTGCTTCTGCCTCCTGAGTGCTAGGATTAAAGGTGTGTGCTACCATGCCCAACTTATCTCTCATGATGTTTTAAAATGAGCATTTTGACTGATTATTTTTTGCTTGTTTTTTGTTACAGTCAGTTGATAGTATCTGCATTTCTTTTTATTTCCTAACTTAAGCATTTTAAATATTTGTTTATTTATTTATTGTGTACATGCATGCACATAGTGCACTGCACATGTGTGTAAATACAGTTTGTGATTTGTTTATTGTTTATGAACCTGTTAGGATGTTTCTCCGGTTATAGCATGCTGGGCACCTCAATTCTTGTGTGCCTCGGTGACCTTCACTAGGCACCTTGCTGTGAAGCAGAGCATTACCTCATAGAGTTTGGAGATTTTTAGGCTGCTCACTCTTCATGAGGCTGGGAATCATCTGAGTAGTACAGCCGCGAAAATGGGAGGTAGTGTTATTTCCTCAGGACTAGTCCACACACAGATTTTGTTTGTCCCTATTTTAAGGTCTCATTGTCTCATTACTGATAGTTGTTGTGGTGATCCTAGGGTCAGGGTTTGGCAATGTCTATGGGAACCTCTTGCTTCAAGGTTACAAGGTCTTAACCCTAGATGAAGAGGTGCAAGCAGTCAGTGACTGCTGAGAGAGAGAGAGAGGAGAGAGAGAGAGAGAGAATCAGGATGTGGAGAGGGAGTAGGAGGAGTGAATATGATGTAAATGAAGTACTCATGTATGAAATTTTCAAAAATATTAGATAACAATCCATACCTAGGATGTTACCAAGTTGAAGTTTCTTCGAGTTACAATTTCAGTCATAGAGAGAGAAGAGGAAGAACTTAGCATCTAGCATACAGATTTGTGAATATAATTCATGGCAAAAAATGAAAGAAAATCACCATTGTCAAGCACAATCCCCTAAAATCCAAGATGCGAATGCATCAGGCTCTTTACCACTTTATACCAAGTGAATCCTTTACTCTGATTTAAAACGAATTCCAGTGTTTGACCTTGGGTGGTTTCTTGTCATTTTCTTCCAACCCTTTTTAATGAAATGTAACCTCCTCATCGCTTCTCCTATCCCACCACGTGACCCCCCCCATTAGTATGGCGTGGTGAATACAGCCATTCATCCTGCGTTATTATAAGAGTTAGAGAACTTGTAGAGGTGATTTGTCACTCCTTTTAATTTGCTAATCTTCCATGAATTGCACAGATTCTAGCATTGCGTGGAAATATAGCCCATGGGATGGGGCCAAGGCCTCAATTTTAGTTGCCTTACAACAGTCATACTGCAGTTAGATCTAGGTCTCCAGGCTAGGGACAAAGCCAAGTATTTTCAATTTAAATTTCAATAAGAGTGGCAACAACACTAAACATGCCATGAGGACATGGATAAAATGGTATTATATATAATTCCTTTCCATTAAGCTATATTTTAAAATTAGAAATCTCAAGTCTAACATCTCTTCCAGAATTAAATCAAAGCAAATTTAATGATTTAGCTTTATGTAGAATATTTGCCTCTTATTAAAAATTAAGAGACAAAAGTAACAACTTCTATACAGGTGATCACATTAATGCTAGAAGACAGTAAGTACCTAACCTTGTTCTAGAACAATCTTTAACAAAAGATTGATGTGGATCAAAATCATTACCAGTAATTTCATTAATGTTGCTTAATTGTTTTAAAGCAAAGCTCACATGTGATAATATTTACACAAGGCAATGTAGAAGGTAGTAGTCTTAGAATGTCGATGCTAGTGATGGTTGAGAGAAAAGTATAATTTTAATTATAAATATATTCAACCATAGTGCATACATTAGTAGATTCTTCAAGCAAAGTATTAAAGAGTCTAACTGAATAGATAGTAAAGTTCTGGCAATTCTGTGTTTAAAGTACATTATTTTAATGATAGTATAGTCTTCAACATAGATCAGCATTCTTGGCAGTGAGAGTGTATTTTAATATATCCCCAGTGTAGTCACTAACTAAAATACAGAATGCACTTCTCTTCATAGTGACCTTCATGTGTCAGTGAAGCCTGTGATGACCTCAGTAAAAGCCTCACTCTCCTGGAGTGTTTAACAGCTGTAAGTGTCCACAGAGAAACATGGTCTGGAATGTGGCTCCATTGAAGAAAGGGTATCCATGGAAGATAGTCAGTTAAAGTTAACAGCTGCCCCTCAGATTATAAAGCTCAATTGTCTTCTTTAAAATTATAGTTTGGGGGAAGAAAAATCATCAGTTTGTTTTTCACTTTGTAACTTTTAATTAAGATCCAAAAATATTCTTTATCATTACAGAACTGACTACATGAACAAGGAAATAATTATTAAAATGTGGTAATTTAAAGAGATGCCTTCAGTAGCTGGAGAGTTGGCTCAGTGGTGAAGAGTATTGTCTGTGCTTGCAGAGGACCTGGGTTTGATTCCCAGCACCCACATGGTGGCTAACAACTATCCATAACTCTATTTCCAGGGGAATCTGATGCGCTCTTCTGATCTCTGTGGACTTTGCATGACATAGATGCCCTTACATACATGTAGGCAATACATTTATACACATAAAATAAAAATAAATAAAATATTTAAAAAGAGATGCCTTCAAAAATTCAAATTCAGATGCATCTAATACATTCATTATCCAGTGTAAGAGCTTCTAAAACAATTTTTCTCTTTTAGATATAGTAAACAAATATTTAATAGTGAAGGATTTTAGTTTAAAATATCTCATTTTCCCTTTACATTACTGGCCACACATCTTTGTCTTGTTGCTGTCTCATGAATTTAGAAGTATAAATTCATTGGAGTCTTGATTACATGTTTGAAACCTGCTCAAGATGATATTCATTTTACATTTTAGGTCTCCTATTACCACTGGTATTATTTTTGTCATGAAATGGATGCCTTTCTGAAAAATTTTTAATGGATGTGGTTCTTATAATGTAAAGTTATTGACACAGATTTTAAAAATAGTGAAGCTATATATGATTACAAAATTATTTTTATTTTAAAATGACAATAGTTAATAACAGCTCTGGCACTTTGAATAAATGAGGGCAAAGTTCCGAGTAACCATTAAGATGTGTAAAATATGCCTAGTTTAACTATACAGTCCTTCAGTTCTAAATCATTGTAAAGTTGGAGGCTGTACATTGTATTCCTTACCTTTAATGGTTTAAAGGTAGGAGCATGGTGTGCGTGTGGTCTGAGTTTCTGTGGACGTGATCTGCATTTAATCAGGGGAAATTAATTCCCTAGGCTGCTGGCAGGCAGCATGTACTTGTTAATTATTCAGGTGGATGACAAATGCCGAGCAGAGGTTCTCGCACAGACAAAGTTTGTATGATGCATGTTTAGTAACTGATAGGCCTGACATTCTGCGGTGTCTCATTCAGTGCTAATCCTAATAAGCCTTTCCTCCCATTCTATGCAGAAAAAAAAAGAGATCTCAAAAAACTTCATTATGGCAATAAATTCTGCACTTCCTGGTATTCTTGGTGGAGAGGTATCTTGCCAAATGACTGACAGCACAAAGTCAGGACACTGGTGTGGTACTGCGTCCTGCCATGAGTCAAAACTTAGTCTGAGGCATGGCCTTTGTTTCCTGTTGAAGGTGATTCTAGCTTAACCTCATGAATCTAGTATACAGAAACACTAGATCTTTAAATTAAACCACTAGCACAGACAGCTCTGTGTTTCAGTCTGAGTGTCCAGGGATAGGAAAGCTTTTCCTTTCTCCTTCAAATATAGTTAGGTTGAAGAAGTATTCATATAGCCCCATGCCAATAGATTTTCTTAGGAGAGAAATTTTTTTTCCTGTGGGAATCCTGGCATTATCTTTAAGTAATAATAATAATAATAATAATAACCTACCACTATAACTCTTGACATAGTTTCTCAAAACTTGTCTGTTTTTTTGCCTTGGCTAAGGTAAACTATTCAAAAACTTCATTAGCTTGAATAGAAAGTATTAAAAAATCCTACCTAGCTGATTATTAGATCCTATGTGTTGTGACTTGACAATTTATGGCTACTTATCCTTGTTTTAAATGCTCAGACTTGATTTTTATAATGCCCAAGTCATAATTTGAATCAACTTAATTTTTTAATAAACTCAAGCTAACTTTGGAATTCTAAGGTAAGACAGTGTGTTTGTGATCATTTTGAATGAATTTAGTTCTGAATTGTGAACCAGTAGCCTAGGCTCTGGTTTAGAGTTTGTCATTTGTCAAAGTTGTATATGACTGTTAAATCACTTGGTCCCTCTGTGTCTCGGTTTGCTCAGACGGGCAATGGTAAAATTGAGCTAAGTATGTAATCTTTATTG
Organism: Rhizomys pruinosus; assembly: GCA_009823505.1. Taxonomy (NCBI): domain Eukaryota; kingdom Metazoa; phylum Chordata; class Mammalia; order Rodentia; family Spalacidae; genus Rhizomys; species Rhizomys pruinosus. Next base: position 268,039 of record VZQC01015494.1, read on the forward strand.
TTAGGCAAAAATGATTTTTCTTCTGGTTGTTTGGAGTTGTGCCTTCATATCCATAGTCTAGGACTCTTAACTATTTTATGAAATTAAGAACTCTCTCAGTTTCTGCTGGTATGTATGGAAGGAGGATGTTTCCAGTTACGTTCTGTAACACTTGTTCATGATGCTGGAAGTCTTTGAGCAGATCCTCAAGTTTAGCTCTTTTACTTCTCTTAATATTTAATTCACTGCACTTTTTCTGTTTCTCTGATCAGCTGGACCTGTTATCACTTTTTAAAAGTTCCAACATTTGGGACTTGAGAGATGGCCTAGCTGTTAAGAGTGTCGACTGCTCTTGCAGAGGACCCAGGTTTGATCCCCAGTACCCACATGGTAGCTAAGAACTGTCTTTAACTTCAGTTCCAGGGGAATCCGACGCCCTCTTCTGACTTCTGTGGCATTGCACGACATGGGTGCACCAACCTACATGCAGACAGTACACTCATATACATAAAAAAATAATAATAATAAATAAATAAAAGTTCCAACACTTACACTAGCCACTTTTATGATAATCTGGAACAAAAATGGGAATATCCATGCCCAACTCCTTAGTGAAGAAGTGAAACTTTACACATGTGCTTCTGGACTCTCTTTGGCTCCTTCATGCCATTTTCCTATCCATTTCAAGAATGTTTCTGTCTCCTAAAATTATAGGTTGGTATTATCGCCTATAACCTAATATAAGTGTCATGGAATAGCATGCATTCTTTGATGTTTGGCATTTTTTGATCAGCGTTATATTTGTGACATGGAGTTATACATTTATATAATAGTATTGTTTTTTTTTCATTCTTGTGTATGTGTGCGCACATGCATACACATGCACACATGCGCATGTATGTATGAGTTTGCATGTGGAGGTGACATGTAAATATTTAATGTCTCTTCAATTGCTGTCTACCTTACTTTTTTGACAGAGTCTCTCACTAAACCAGGTGCTTGCTGATCTAGCTGAACTGCCTGGCCCATAATCCCCAGGGATATTCCTGTCTCCACCTCCCCAGTTCTGGGATTACAGACATGACGACCCATGCACGGATTTTTTTACATGGGTGCTGAGGATTGAACTCAAGTCCTTGAAGTTGCTTTGAAAACACATAACGGAATGAGACATCCACCCAGTCCTGTTTGTTCATTCCCATTTTTCTGTATAGAATTTCATTTTGAGAAAGTACCACTGCTTATCTACTTCACTATTGATCAGCCTCTGAGCTATTGGTAATAGTGTATGTATGAACATTGTAGTAATACCTGGGTGACACATGCACTCAGTTCTGCTGGATCTATATGTAGATGTGTAAATTGTGCAGTCACAGGCTATGTGTATGATTATCTTTTGAAAACACCAATTTCCAAAGTTGCCATATTAGAGAACATTAAATGAGCATTCTACTGCCTCTGTATATTTATTTTATTCATTATTTTTATGTGTATGTGTGTATTGCCTACATGTATGGAAGTGTATCCATGTCATGCAATGCCCATGGAAGTCAAAAGAGGGCATCAGATGGTACAGATGGTTGTTAGCTGCCATGTGGGTGCTGGAAATTGAACCTGAGCAAGAGTAGCCAGTACTCTTAACCACTGAGCCATCTTTCCCTCTATATTTTTCATAGTATGTTTTTTGTCTTACATCTTTAGTCATTTTGATAAGTATCCATTGTATTATTTTAATCTGTGACATCATGCTGACCAGTAAAGTTGAACACATATTTAAATGCTTATTGTCATTTAGTTTAAGACTTTTTTTTTTTTTTTTTTTTTTTTTTTTTGTATGTGTATGAATGTATTGTTTGCATGCAGGTTTGTGCACCCGTGTCGTGCAATGCCGCGGGGGTCAGAAGAGGGTGTCAGATTCCCCTGGACTGGAGTCAAAGACAGTTTCCAGCCGCCATGTGGGTGCTGGGGATCGAACCTGGGTCCTCTGCAAGAGCAGTCAGTGCTCTTAACAGCTAGGCTATCTCTCCAGCCCTAGTTTAAGACTTTTAGAGCATGTTTTTGTGTTTTACCTATTTCTTCTACTGGACTACCTGCTTCCTTTTTGTTACTTTATAAGTGTTCTTCATAGATTTCAGGTATGATCTTCGTTGTATTTCCAGAATACAAATATCCCCTCCTCATCTTTCCTTTTCACTTATTTATGTCTATAGCTGTAAAGAATGTATTTTTTTCCTATTTAGATTATTTGTGTCCTCTGTAGTAATCATTTGACAACTAGTCCTGAAAGGTTTTCATACATTTTCTTTTAAAATCCTTTAGAATTCTATCTGATGTTGAATTAATATTTTGTGCATGGCTGTTGGTCAGGGTCTAATGGATTGGTCTAATTGGTCAGGGTCACTTGTTATTGAGCTGGCATTATCTTTAACCCACAGCACTGTACTCTTGTCCTTATCATGAATTAGGTTTCCAAAAATGTAGTTCCAATACTCATTTTTAATTTTAATATTTTACAGAAAACTTTTCACATTTACTATAGGATTATAGAGAATACAATTCTGAATGGTATATATCTGGCTGATCCAAAGATGATGACGATGACAGTGGTACATACGTTAACTACCCAAGATTTTCCTATTGTGCTAAGTACTTGACTAGTCATTTATTTTAATCCTTAAAATAACCTTTTTAGGAAACTGAGTCCCTAAAATGTCACAGAGCTAATAAATAGGCCCCAATGTGTGTTCTGTCAAAAGTCCAATTTCAAAACTCCATAATAGCAATGAATCAATCTAAGACTGTTGCTAAAGATGAGTTCTCCACCATCTAAACTGTGGCCCTTGCTGAAGCCTTGTAATTAAGCAGTAATATTTCCTTTTATTTAAAAAAACAGTTGGATATGAAGTCTCATATTTATTTTTTTTGTTATTTTTTATTGGATTTTGGGTCTTGCTCAAACTGGCATTGAACTTGCAGTCCTATAGGGTTAAGTATATATTATAGACATAAATCTCTAATCTGGCTTGACATCTCATAGTAATTAAATTTTACCCCAATATTTGAATATAAAACCAATTTTGTGTGCTATAAAATAGTGTCCAGATGAGGGGCTTTGGTGGCCTGAAATTCAGTTCATTTTCTCGTAGCCAGATGCTGCATCCATGGTGCTAAGTCTGCCTAGAGAGAGAGTCTTGAGGGAGTTTTCCTAACTTATGAAAAAGCACTGGTAGACAAGGTCAGGTCTAACTCACCTAAGATGTTGAAGTTCTACCTGTATCATGAAGGCTTCTAACTATCCACTCACAAATAAACAGGTAGAGTGTGCAGCTCACAGCTGTGTAAGGACAGCTCTATGTCCAGCCCCATCCTGAATCTGCTCAGCTTTAGCAAGGGTATCAGCAGAATTGAGCACTGTTTAATTCATGAAGCATTTTAGTACCATGATTGTCTTGGGAAAAATTTAAGGATATTGACTTCAAAACTCTTATGAATGCTATACACATCTCAACACTACCATCTTTGTATGTTTTTACATCATTTTTCTTTATTTTCACACTGTTGCAAAATTGTTTTCAATATATTGAAAAATATTTCAAGGACACAAGGACTAAAGAATCCATCCCTTATAATCTATGAACCTTTATTCATATTTTTTCTTTTCAAGTTCTTTTTATATATAAGAAAGGGAAATTGTAGTTTGAATGTTAAGAAATGGCACCAGGAAATTGTAACAATTTGAACACACGTTATATAAAAGAAACTCTTGTTTTCAGATGAAGGAATTGCTTGAAATTAGGCAACTGGTTTCAGTTAGCTCAATAAGTACAGCTTAAGTCTTTAAGAGAACATGGCAGAAGAGTGCAGGAGTTTTATAAGGTCTGCAAAAGCAGAAGCTGACTGTGAATAGTTAGGTATGCATTTTACGAAAACTGTAAAGTGGGGATTAACTTGTTTAGAAGTTATGTAGTTATCTGATGAAGATATGAATAATAATGTTTTACAGTTTTAGTAAAGCATTCTGGAAAACAATATTTATCTAGCTTCTATATTCTGAGTTTTGTGTGTTTGTAAATACTGTGGATCAAACTGGGGGAAGGAGGGAGATATTCTCCATTAAAGAAATAATTACCTTGGTAAAATATTACCCCCTTACAGATACTTAATTTGAAAATCCATCATTTGAGATGTTCTGAGATATGAAACTATTTGAGTATCAAAGCCTATGTGGGTATTCCAAAACAGAAGCAGTAACAACCACCACTATATCAAAACAACAAAGCCCAAAGACACTCAAAAACTTGAACTATTTCTGGTTCCAATGATTTGGGACCCAATATTTCCTTTTCTTCTACAGAAGAGCAAGGAATAGGCTTGGTTTATGAGCAATTTATTCTACTAAAGATTTTTGAATATTTCAAGACAAGCGTTTGTAATTCCACACAAAATTGAATTAGCCCACATCACTCTGTCCCAGCAAAATGTCTGTAGCCAGTGCTACAAGAGTCTTGACTCTAGTCAGTATTTTTCTGGCTTGAGAACGGAATTGCTTTGCTAATAGGAATCCTCCATCCAGATTCTTTGTGGTCATGTGATTTTGAACATTTGGAATTGTGGTAAATGAGCATGTCCATTTTCCTGTGTTGAATATTGAGATGCAGAGTTGCAATAGAGAGAGATTTTCTATGACTCATTAATAAATTGAACCACTTGCTTTTAAAATGCTTTAGTCATAATGATTTCATTGCTCAAACTTAATTTCATTCAGAAAAGAAGCATTCTGAGCTGGGTATATAATTGATGTCTCTAGTCATTTCTTATGGTTGTTGTAGAGTAGCCTTTATTGATTCATTCATAAAAGAACACACCCAGATATTTTTGAGCTATGCTGATCCTTCAAGGCATAAAATCTCTTTATGTATTTGTTATCTGCTTTTCCACTGAAAATTTGAGGAAAATAATGTTATTTGGGTATTTCACCTAAAACAAAATGACTAATATGAATTATTAGCAAGATTTGTCAATCTGAATTAATTAAAGTCATAGGTCATTAATTACTTTCAATGCATATTTTCCCTCATCTAAGTTTTACAGTGCAGGCACTTAGGGTCAGTTTTAATACATGTGGAAATTATTTTTGATTACTCTAAAATACTAGCTTAAAATCCTGGCCTGTATATTGTATTTCTTTTGTTCATTATAAGTAGTTGCTTCCAAAGCTTGGAAATATGTTGTTCTTCTATGAAAGTAAATGTTTACCTGTGTATATTTTTCACATTATTACATAATACAAGCCTGAACTTCGAATGACCCTGAATTATCAATTATTCTGATTTACTGGATTCTTTATTACATTTGAAGGGTCATCAGTAAGGTAATAAATTGTAATGCAGTGTTTCTCGTTAGAGAGTATTCCGAATCATGTGACCAGATTTTTCTGGAATAGCTAGACTCTGGATCGATTTCTCCACACATGTCACCACTGCAGCTTGTGGGCTCTCACACATGCACCACAACCTCAGGAACACATAGCTGCCTGCACGCACGTGCACTGGCATATACAACACATCAACATGTGCTTCTTGGGCATTTCTACATGCTTAAAAATTTCATTTCTTAGTTTCTTCTCTTATTTAAAATGTCCTTTAAATTAAATAAATCATGTTTCCTTATCACTAGGACTGTTCATAAATTCATTAAGGGCATTATTATAAGATTTGGAGGTGAAAATATTTATGTATTATACTAAGTCCAAAGTTATAATAATATTTCTAAACTCAAAGCAGTTTATTATGAAAAAAGAGAAGTTATACATTCTTATATTTAAAAATATATAATTTAGGAAAAGAGAGTGGCGGTAGATTTTAAACAAAGAATATATTCAGAGGACATTAGAAGAACAACAATAATAGCTTAAAGTAGGAAAATCTGAACAGAAAAGCTTGCTGATAATGTAAATTTCTATTAAAAAGAATAGAAAAGAATAGCTAAAGGTTTTTAAAATTGTCCGTAAACTTGTGTGTACTGTTGGAAATTATAGTCTTAAAATAATTGCCTGGTTAGAGTAAGACGGATGCTACACTGATCAGATACAGAAAGCATATTGCCTGTTGACCCTCTTAGGGAAGGATGTATCTAAAATTAGAGTCCAACTTACATTATGGGACCTGAGCCAACAAGATTCAGTCTTATAGCTTATGTCATGCTGAATATGCCCGAATTTATGTTGCCACTCCAGTTCTCTCTTCTAAGCTATAGATGTGCTTATGCAAGCTCCTCAGTTTTGAATACCCAAGTCACCATGACCTTCACTCTTACCCTGAACTCTAGTTTCTTGCTAAAAGCCGTTCCTTATTCCCTGCTCCAATACATAGGATTGCTATCCAGGCAATTTTACAAGCCATAAACTGAAGCACCATTCTTGACCACTCCATCCTCATTTTCTCTTCAATCCCTACTTGATCACCATGGTGATACTGTCTCCTAAATGGTTCTTGCATCTACTCATATCTGTACTCTCTGCATCATATCCATAAGTCCAACCTCATCTGTTGCCTGAGTCATCTCTTAGAAGTTTTTTTTTTATCTTTGCTCTTTTCCTCCACTCATCCATTCTCTGTATGATCACCTGCCGCTGAATTTTATTGTGGATGTGATTATGAGGCACCTTCTTATTGGAACAATGAGAAAGACCCACATAAGATTAGAAGGTAGAACACAAGTAAGCAGAAAACTGAAGGAGAAGAGAGAGGATACCAGGATCTAGCTGCCTGTGTTGTTTACAGCCATATAATATCCATGGTCAATACTGGAGTTATCAGAATTCTGCCTCCAAATGAGGCTCTTTTTTTTTTTTCAAATTTATGTGTATGAATGTACTGTCTGCATGTAGGTTTGTGCACCCGTGTCGTGCAATGCTGCGGAGGTCAGAAGAAGGTGTCGGATTCCCCTGGAACTGGAGTTCTCCTGGAATTGGAGTTACAGACGGTTCTCAGCTGCCATGTGGGTGCTGAGGATCGAACCCGGGTCCTCTGTAAGAGTGGTCAGTGCTCTTAACTGCTAGGCCATCTCTCCAGCCCCTGAGGCTCTGTTTTTAATAACTGGAATATCCTGACTTGATGTTTAGAACTTAACTTCTTCATCTGTAAGAAATAAACAGGAATAGTAGCTAATTTATTTTTAAAATATTTTTTAATTTTATTTATTTATTTTCTATGTGTATGAATGTATTGTCTGCATGTAGGTTTGTGCACCTGTGTTGTGCAATACCGCGGAGGTCAGAAGAGGGTATCGGATTCCCCTGGAACTGGAGTTCCCCTGGAATTGGAGTTACAGACAGTTCTCAGCCTCCATGTGGGTGCTGGGGTTCAAACCTGGGTCCTCTGCAAGAGCAGTCGGCGCTCTTAACAGCGAGGCTATCTCTCCAGCCCCTAGTAGCTAATTTATATAGAGCTGTTTTTGTGTCTCAGCACAAAAGTATGTGAAGGACCTAAAAAACAATAAGTGCCTAATAAATGTTGGCTGTTCATATTTTTTTCCATTGGAATAACAGATAGAAAGGAGTGAATTAACCCGGTACCCTGAGAAACCTGAGTAGCCAGAAAATACATGAGTATAGAACGAGGCTGTTGTTGCTAGCACAGCTAGGAATGGGGATGAGATTGAAAAGAGGAGAGGAGAGAAAGACTGACTGTGGAGGAGATGGAAGGAATTGTGCACTGCAGCTTTCTCTAATATAGGCTTGATCTAAATCAAAACAAAGAAAACCTACCTCAGTCATGTGACTGATTTCGATTATGCCTCAAAAACCTTTCTTACCTGTGTCGTGGCTTAACTTGTCTCCCATTTTATTTGTATACATGTAAGCTTTATTTTATTTTATTTTATTTTATTTTATTTTTTGCCTGCAAAATTTAGCTTCATTCTAGCATTCCACAAGCATTTAAGTATCTATTTCATTTAATCATTTGCAAATAAACATGTTTTTCTTCTAAAAATTATGGAAGTGGTAATAAGTTTTTGATTTGCAGTAGAAAAAAAGTCAGCCAGTCCTGGCGATGCATGCCTGTCATCCCAGCTACCAAGGAGTCTGGGGCAGGAGATTGTATGAGCACAGATGGAGGCAGCTGGGGAGCATAGCCATTCCCAGTCTTTTGCCAAGAATAGAAAAAAGAAAATCCTAAGTATCAACGCCTAGTGAGGAGTGGATGTTTCCCACCAGAAACTGGCTGTGTCTGCCAGAACTCCTGGTCCCTCTGCTTTCCCAGGAGCTTTGGTGGTCCCAGAGCCTGCTGTGCTCAGCCTTTCTTGTCTGGCTTGGGCCCTCACTTGAAAGCAGGTGGACACAGGAGCTGCACCTGCATATCACGCACTTCCTGTGAGCATCTAACACAGTGCTTCTGTTGCCACATGTAACCTATTTTGATCATGTTCACTCCCCTCCCACCCAGCTCCTGCTAGACCCAACCGCACTTCTCTACTCCATGTTCTCTTTAAAAAACAAATACCTTTAATCCTAGCACTAGGGAGGCAGAGGCAGGTGGATCTTTTTGAGTTCAAGGCCAGCCTGGTCTACAGAGAGAGTTCAGGACAGCTGGGGCTACAGGGAAACCCTGTCTCAAAAAAACCAAAACAAACAAACAAACGAAAAACATTGAGTCCAATTTGTGTTGCCCTCGTACTCCTTAAGGGGCCACACCCTTAAAGAAAACTGATATCCTTTCGTTGCATCTATCATTCTAATAGCTTTAGGAAACCATGTTTTCTGGACATGACAGGGTAGTTTCACATATAATCCCACAGTGTTGTGACAGCATGCATTGTGCTCTTTTACTTCTGGTTTACTTAAGTGCCCTTACTGGTTCAATTAGATTTATTCTACATGGTTAGGTTTTCACAAGGTTTGGTGTCCTTGAGGTTAAAAGGTGCTAAATACCTTTATGGCAAGGATCAGTTGTGGAGAAATAGTATCCTTGAAGATTTCGCCGTATAGCCATTGGGAAGATTTATTCGCACTGTGAAATTTTAATTGCCTCAGCTTTAGACTTTCCAGTTTTATTTTGACGTTAGTGCCTCTCAGTCATAGAGGAGAAGCACTGGGCTGTGTGAGCGAAGCTGGGTGATGACGGACTGGAGAAGCTTTGTGGAGAGCTGCAGTGCAGTATGTGCAGATGAAGGCTTTGTCTGGTGATGCTGTTGTTTCTCGGGGACAAGGACAGGGCATGACTGCACTGTTGAGGTTTCCTTCTAGAGGAGAGGAACAGAACTGGGGAGGTAGCTATTGTGTGGTAGAAAGTTGTTAAGGGCACTCCATGAAAGGAAAGTGAAATACCTCCAGATATTAAGTACATTGACAAGAGATTGTGCTCATCCCTAAAACCTTCTGACCTCTTCTTGCAGTCAGGATCTCAAGGGGAGAGAAACACTAATTTAGAGAGGTGTTACAAGTCTGTCAGCTGCATTAGGAACTCATTGTGTGAAGACCCTTGGATCTCCAGGTTTGGTGAATCCATCTCTGTAAGTTGTAGAAAGACTTTGTTTTAATGTTGAGCATCAAGTAGAATTAAGTACCTCATTTGGCTTTAATACTGATCCTCCCCCCCCAACTTACTGAAATGTTATAGTGCCTTTAAAAAGTCTCATTCTGGGTGTGATAGCTCAGTGGTTAGGAGTGCTCTTACAGAGGTCCTGTGTTGGTTCCTACTGCCCACATCAGGTGGCTCACAAGCAGCTCCAGGGGAACAGTGGCCTCTTCTGGAATCCTTGGGCAGCTGCACTCACATGCACATATCCACATAGACATACATCAAGTGGCTCACAAGCAGCTCAGGGGAACAGTGCCCTCTTCTGGAATCCTTGGGCACCTGCACTCACATGCACATATCCACACAGACATACATCAGGTGGCTCACAAGCAGCTCAGGGGAACAGTGCCCTATTCTGGAATCCTTGGGCACCTGTACCCACATGCACACATCCACGCAGACATACATATGCAATTGGAAAATAGAAATAAATCTTAAAAGGCCTTGCTGTTGTTTTGATTCATATTTGTTCTGCTTCAAAGGATAGTTCCATTTCACTTCATGTGGGTAACAATCTGTAAGCAACTACATCCACGATTAAACTTATTAAGCTCTTTAGTGAGTTGTAGAAATTTTATATGCAGTGAAATTGTTAGAAAGAAACCACACATTTCTTCGGTGGCCCTTTATTTTTAAAAGCTACCTAGCATTTTAATGCAAATGTCTTGCATTTAGAGAATATATGAAATAAAACAGATTCAGTTTTATTGATTCAGGCCAAGGCTAGAATGGAACCTTAGTGCCTCCTATACCTCTGCTGATAGAGTGCAGAATGCCAGTTGGCCAAACACTGGGACATTTATATTTTGTTTCTGAGAGGAAGCAGTGCATGGCCATAAGCCATATTAAGTTCATTAGGTGCAATTGCTACATGACAGCTAATATGGTGACAGAAATAAACTTCAGTGACTCAATTCTAGTGGCATCAATTTTAACCAATTTATCAGACAATTGAGTATGTTCTGCACTTGAGATGAATTTGAAAAAATATGGTACCCATTTTTGTGTTTGGTTTATTTGAGTTTCAGATATAGTTCAGTTTATGAAGACGCAAATATCTCTTCACTAAGAACCTCAGCAGGGATAATAAGAACTGGGGCTGAGCCTGTTGCTTGAAGGTAATTTTCCTAGCCAACCTAGAGATGAAGAAATGTGTCTAGTAGAAGGTTTATGAAGTAGGAGAGTATCTACTCTATACTGGAGGCAGGATCTGTGCTTTTGTAGCATTTATATTTACATAGGAGACATAAAAGTTAAAATCACCAATTATAATGTCATGTAAATTGGCTTACAGTCATGTTTACTAAATACTGGGATAAAAAGTTTGTAGTTAGCTATTTATGTCTCTCTCTTTGCATATATATATGTATATATATATATATATATATAGTCCATATCTAGTTTTCTATCTATCTATCTATCTATCTATCTATCTATCTATCTATCATCTCCAAATGATACATCTAATCTGTCATTTAATATATTTCTTCTAAGGAACATTAAATTTTATTATTTTCAAAAAGCCTGAAGTGTGATCCTTTTACTCCATTTTAGAGACAGGAAAACCTAGTGAGACATATAGTTAGAAGTGGACATGGAAGGCTGTGATGGGGCGTCCCCACTGGCTTTTCTGCTTCCCACACTCATAACTTACTCAGCAGCAGGCTCAGTCCCAGGTTTTTCTCCAGGTCTCAAACTGTCTGTCCAGATCCTTTATGCTGTTTCAGCATTTAAGTTAGGTTGCCTGGGCTGCCGAGGCAGAACTACTGCTCCTTGTTATAATAACTCAGAAAATGGTGTGAATATAAAATATGGGATAGAAAAAGGAGCCAATTCTGCAGTGAGTTTTGGTTGTAACCTTTGGTTCTGTATTAATAAGGCAGGTATACATATTAAAGATATATTTCTATTTAGAGACAAATGATCAGGACTGTGATCTTAAAGCATTAAAAAGAAAATCTTATTTAAAAATAATCTACTACTGGGGCTGGAGAGATGGCCTAGCGGTTAAGAGCACTGACTGCTCTCGCAGAGGACCCGGGTTCGATCCCCAGCACCCACATTGTGGCTGAGAGCCATCTTTAGCTCCAGTTCCAGGGGAATCTGACACCCTCTTCTGATCTCCGCAGCATTGCACAACATCGGTACACCAATCTACATGCAGACAGTACATTTATAGACATAAAAAATAAATAAAATTAAAAAAATATAAAAATATTCTACTGATGAGTTTACATGAATAATATCAAGATTATTCTCATAGAAGATCTTCCAGGTGCTGACGTTGAGAGGATGAGGGGCAGCCATTGCTTCTCTCATTGATCCTTTTGACCGTGATTTTTAGAATAGTTATATGAAAGTTGGCCAAAGATGAATACAAGGGCAATGTCTCCTAGAGAAAGAGCACCCTAGACAGATGACTTCCTAAAGATCTCGCACAGATCCAAATCTCCAGTCCTGAACCAGATGCTCAACAAATGCCATCAAGATGATTTCATTTCCCCTTTGTAAATTTTTAGAAATTATTTCTAAAATGCATTGTTGCTAATTCCTAAAGCGAATGCACAGTATTTGGAAGAGATGCACAAAAAGTATCTTCCCTTCTAGCTAATTGACTACAAGATTGCCCCACAGATGATAGCAGCAATTCCAAAGAGGTATTTGTTTCCACTTAAGCAGCTGTCAACTGCCAACTTGGTAGCTCAGCTCCAAGTATCTGATTCAGCCGGAGTTCGTCTTAGGTGTATGAGCCAAGCTAAACCACACTGTAGTGAGAATTTCAGAATTTCTATATACGGAAGATGTTTTCTCAATGAAAATAGTAAATAAATTGAAAGGGGAAGCAAATTGTTGTCCCAATAAAGTGGCTGACCAACAGTGAACCTCTGGAAAGTGAGAATAAGAACATGTCTTAGACTACCACTGGAGACTTGCTCTCAAGTAAGAAGAGCTGCTATTTTTAACTACAGGTAATGATAATAATCTGTAATTTAAAAATATTTGAAAGAGGCAGAAATTAATGATCTGCTTGCTTTAGAATTCATGCACAGGAAATCTAAGCACGTTGCTGTAAATTATTATAAAACCTAGAGTCCTGTATAATTTCCTAATATTTCAACTCTAAACACTCCCATAGCAGATGGACTCTGTCTCTCTTAACACTGTGAATATAATGAATATCTTAAAATGACTGGCATGTGGCTGGAGAGATAGCTCAGCAGTTAAGGGCTCTGGCTACTCTTGCAGAGGACCCAGGTTCGATTACCACCACCCACATGAAGGCTAACAAATATCTGCAACCTGGGGGCTGTGTGGCAGGGAACACAGTACAGGACAGAGAATACCTCCCTTTGAATAGTTGGTGAAAACAATCTCTCAAAATAATGCAGGCTACAGCCAAAGGTCTTTATTATCTTCCAAAAAAAAGAAAATAAGGCCCTACTGCTCATCACAGGACATGCTTCAGGGATAGGACTTAGAGTAATGGAGCAGGACTGACATGGAAGCCTTCTACCTGAATTTTAATGCTCATAATGCTAGATAATATGGACACTGCTAAGGGAGAAAATCAGTCAATGGTCCAACCCAGCCCTAAAGCCTAATAACCATAATGTTCTGCACACAAACTACTTCTATTGGTGCAGTAATGGAATGGTTATCTGGGGGATAATCAACAATGTGCCTTTTCTTCTTAGGAAAAAAAAAGGAGAACACATTCAAAATTGAATTGGTTTATATCGTCTTAATTTGAGGCTTACATGCAGTGAACGATGCATATTCATTCCCAGCTCTACAGAGGAGGGAGGAGCCACATCCCTACTTACAGACTTCATTCCCAGTTTAACTGGTTTCTTACTGGGAAAGAAATCACTTGAGTTAATTTTGTTCTGTGTGCCAAGAAACAAAAGCAAATGGAAAGGAAACGCGGGTTGCTTAGAGCCATTAGCCACCTATTTATTGTGCTTATGTGTTTTAAAAACAAACCATGAAACAAACAAAAAACTTATAATCAAACATATAACTGCATCAAATCTAGATGGACTCTTGAATTATAAAATATAGCCTCTGAGTTTTCTCATAAGAAGCAAACACACTTAAGATTCTGCTGTGACAAATCAATATCAAAATGCGTACAAATTACAAGAACAAATAGAATGTTATTTTTGACTGGTTTGTTTATATTGAAACTATATTATTTTATGTGAAGTATGTGTAATAGAGCATTAGATTTGAAAACTCTGTGCTGAATATCATTTCTGACAGCCTTTTTTAGGGTCACTAAAATTCCAATAATTCAGTCTAGAATTGAAGTCGATTCGAGAGAAAAATTTAATATAGTCTGCTTGCCTGCCAGCTCCAACATAGTTTCAGAGCATTGAAATGGTTTGACACATTGAAATATAAAGTGCATTTGTCATATCTATTGGTGGAGTATTTTATGTGATCGCATCTAACAAAGATCAAGTTAGAGTAAAACTTATACTGTTTTTTTATGTGTATGTGAAGATTTTGTTTTATCTTGTTTTCTTTATAGTCCTGATTTGATTTATTGAAAATCCCAATAAACTATTCATAGTAATAAAGAAACACATGGCCCGAACCAATTTGAAATGCAGGGGAACATCTCTATATTGCTGTAATCATTTGCCATTTCAAAGATCCATATGAATCAGCATTTTGTCAAGAAGGGGTACTTCCAAAACTGAACGTGAAGGTAGAGCACAGTATCAAATCCCAACTCTAGCAGGTAGAAATTGTATAATTAGAGGGACACTTTTCAATCTGCAAAACTTAGTTTTCTCCTCTTCCAAATGGGGACAATGTTTCTAACCTTATGGTTTTCTTCTGTTTGTCATTGTTTTTGGCAAAGGTTTAAGTTGATGTGTGTGCAACTCTAGTCCAGTGCCTATTCCTTATCATATATTCCTTATTATCTTAATCTTTAAAATATTTTATTTATTATTTTTAAATTTTATTTCTATGTATATGAGTGCCATGCTTCATGTATGTAAAGAGCACACCTGTCATGCAGTGTCCACAGAGGTCAGAAGAGGACATCGAATTTCCCTGGAGTTGGAATTATGATGGTTGATAGTACCCATTTGGGTGCTGGGAATGGAACCCAAGTCCTCTGCAAGAGCAACCAGTGCTCTTAACTGCTGAGCCATCTCTCCAGCTCCCTATTCTCTTAATCTTTATTAGCATATTTTAATCGTACAAAATAGTGGATTTCGTTGAGAGACTTCCAGATGTCAATACAATGTGCTTTGAGCACATCCACCTCTGCTACCCTTTCTTGTCTCCTCTCTTCCCTCTTTCCCCTTCCATTTCCCTGAAAGCTCCCCTTTTACATTCATGTCTCCCCTCTCCACAAATGCATATGAGAGCCCAACCACTTAGCACATATTCTCTAAAAACTTTTATTATATTCTTTTTTAAATTTTATTTATATTTTTTAAATAAAATCTAGACCCGTGTCCCCCCCATCCCCCCACACCACCAGAGCTCATGCATTCTGCCAAACATGCTTTTAATCTCTTTCTCAGTCTTTCTCAATATTCTCCATGTGGAAGTTGACTGTTTTGAGCAGAAG
>VZQC01015494.1:287648-340328 GCA_009823505.1 Rhizomys pruinosus
TGTCAGCTATGAAGGCGGTGAAGATCTGATCAATAAACAGTTCTCTTGGGGATTCTCTCCTTCCCTCTTTGATTTCCTAGGATGGGGAGGTTTTGAGTGTGTGCATAGTGTCCCACAGGTCCGGGTTGTTCCACGTTTGTGTATGTTTAAATTTTTCATAAGCTTTCCTTGAGGTTTTTAATCGTTCTGTATTATCTTCCAGTCGGATAAGCTGGGTGGCTGGCTTCCTCCAGCTGCTTCGGAGGCGTGTCCCATGCCTTTCCTCGTGAAGGGAGGAGGTGTTTTGAATTTCCTGTTTACAGTTCTTCGGCTGAGTGCTTGAGCGAATTTCTACTTCTTTTTTGGAGCGTCCGCAAGCCGCGGGCGCTTCCGCGAGAGCGGGGCTGCTCGAGTGGGGGCCGTAGCGTTTTGCAGATGGGAGCTTGCAGGTGTTTACGTCCTTCCGGAGTTTGTGCATTCCTCTCGCTAGGGCCGTTCTTGAGTTCTTCTTCTCGTGCTTAGGTCGGGGATGTGCCGCGTGTAGAATCTAATCTTTAGTTCTTAAAATATTGCCCAAAGTGTGTGGTTTCTGACAACCTGTGTCCGGGCAATCCCCAGGGGTTCCACGGGAGGAATCGCCCTAGGACTGGGAGAGCTGGGTGCTGGATAGCCCTGCCCCATTTCCCGTGTTTGGCCTCGTCCTATTCCGGAGATGGGCATTCGCTTGCTTAGAATATTCCAATGGAGTCCTAAAGGCCGCGGCACTGGGTGGAAGAGTTGGCTTGGACTGCCGCCGTCCAGAGGCCTTCAGATCCCAGTTGTGGTGGGGGGGGTGGCTGCTTTAGCCCTGGCCCCCGGACCTACACGTTCAGCGTTCTCAGGAGGATCTCAGAGCCAAAACTACTTTTATTATAGTCTTAAGACTTTTGTAAATTCTTTTATAGAGTAACATCCACACTATAGCTAGGTATTAGCATACTATGAGATAGTGAGATGAGACTATTTCTTTAGTAGGATATTGCATTTGATAGTGAAAAAGCAATGCAATTTTCCATCTCAAACTAACTGCATGGGTTATGTTTGAGATTCATGCCTTTAATGATAAGGGTTGAGTCTTTTCTCAATATTGTCTGAACAGATTCAACTGGAAGACGCCTGGATATTACCCAAGCAATTTCGTTCTCCAAACAAATAAATTCTTTTCATTTTTACATGTATACAGCTACAAACACATTACATCTTATCTGCAATTTGGAATCCAGTTTTAGTAGTTTATAAATCGATGAACATTTGCCTACAACTCTGACATCAGTTCTTTATAAGAAGACTTTTTCCATGTCCAGAGCAGCATTTTTGCTGAAACGATTATGATATAGTATACTGTATTGAGTGAAAAATTATGTTTAATAAGTGATTCCTAGACTATTTAATATCCAGTTTACTTAATGAATAGCATCCTTTATATACTCTTACATCATAAAATTATAGAACTGTATATACTTATATTATCTAAATACTTGAGATATTATTTTTAACCTTTAGCCTATATATTTTTATATATGAGTGATGTTTTATAGTTTTCTTATTACAATGACTTAAAAGAGTTTTAAATTGAATATAAAATGAGTGATTAGAATCAAACTTTTCTCAAAAGTATGTTGTACTTACGGAATCGCATTCTACAGATAACTAAGAAAGATTATTGCAAGGAAAAGTTGTCAAGTGAAACGGTTAGAAATTCAATGTGGACTTTTTTTTTTTTTTTTTTTTTTTTTGAGAAGGGTCTCCCTGTAGTCCGAGCGGTCCTGGAACTCACTCTATGTAGAGAACAGGCTGGCCTTGAACGCACAAAGATCCGCCGCCCGTCTGCCTCCCAAGTGCTTAGGAGTAAAGGCATGTGCCAACAAGCCCGCTAATGGGTTGAACTTTTTAATAAAAAATGGTGATTCCCCGGTCTCCTCGTGTCCCCTATGCCTTGTCTCTTCTTCCCTTTCTTGCGCCCTGGTTCTCCTCTTGTAGTAGCCTGTGTTGAGGCCTACCTCAAACCTACAGTCCTTTTTGAACTTCCCAAGTACGTGCTGGGTTTACAGTGTGTATAGCACTACTTCTAGCTGTAGTTGGGCTTCTTAAAGCATTTTATTTGTTTATTGGCCCATTACTTTGGGCCTCCAACCCTGATCCCTTTTAGGCTTGCAGAGGATCGTAGAAATCATAAAAAGATATCCGTAGAATTGTTTGGGAAATGACGAGTTAAATGCAAGTTTCTGTTCCAAGAAAAAAAAAAAAAAAAAAAAAAAAGCCAGGCGTGGTGGCACACGCATTTAATCCTAGCACTTGGGAGGCAGAGGCAGGCAGATCTTTGTGAGTTCAAGGCCAGCCTGGTCTACAGAGTGAGTTCCAGGACATCTGGGACTACAGGGTAACCCTGTCTGGAAAAGACCAAAAAATAAAAAATAAAAATAAATGCAATGTTCTACATTAATTCTGTATCAGTAGGTCCTGTCAGGGATAAATACCACACTGGCTATTGAAGAAAGAATTTCATACAAAAATTGTTAAGAAGGCATAACTAATAATTGAAAGGACAAAATGAGAGTGCTGGTATATCAGGTCTCAGGGAGCAGATATGAGAGGCATGCTTGTGTCTCTCAGGACAGGGGAAATGGCGGAGTCTGGGAATACTAAAACTTAGAAGCTTGCAAGAAAGACTATGAAGCTGAATGTCAGACTGCTGAAGAGAGTCACAGGCCAGCTTGTCTCTGAAGAGGCTAATGAGGAGGCTAATACTGAGAGCATAGGTGAGTAAGGAGCTTGGCCCCTGCACTCAGAATGAAGTCCCTCTGCTGGGTGATGCTACCTGAGCCAGGTAGGGAGACCAAAGACTGAAAGGCCACTTCTGCTCTTCTGCCTTCATCTCCATGGCAGAGAACCTGGAACATCTGGCCTAGCAGAAGTGTATTCTACGGCATCTAAACAGCAGTACTTTAGGAAGGAGCCTAGAAGGGAGTAGGTTCTGAGTTAAATGACAAAGTGTAATGACTGACACGGTTGCATTATGAGTCTCTCATAAAGAAATAACTTGAGCTAATAGCCAATTAGATTTGGGATATATATAGACACATGGCTGCCACTGTTGCACAGTATCTCCAGGCAGTTGAGGTGTAGCTGATACTGATGGAGTAATCTTGCTTGTCTCGGGGAGACCAATATTTTGCTGTATTGCTTTAGTGACCTTTAGTAATGCTCTCTGGCATTTCAGAGGCCAGTTGTATGTTAGCAAGTGACGTCTCATAACATTTTTTCATGCTTACACCAGGTCTTCAACAACAGGAACTTACTGCCTTTCTCCTTGCATATATCCCACTTATAGGCAAAAGGCCTTCATAATTTGGGGGGGGTGTTGAATCCCCTAGCCAACATCTCCTAGGCAGAATAATTCATTGCTGATGTCAGAGCTTTCCTGTACTAATATATTTTGCTTAATTACACAGCTTATAAAGACTTTACTATTGAATTTAGGTCTAGATAGAGAATTATCCTTTCACAGTTCCTATGCCTATCAGTCAATTAAAAAAGGGTAGTTATACCTGTTTTATAAGAAATTACCACTATAACAGTTGGCTCTAATTTACAGTTAGGGAATGATTTCATTACCATCATGTTTTTCTTTTTCATATAAAGGGGAGAGGTAGGAAGGTTTCTCAGTATCTGGAAGGTAAACTTCATTAGGTCCCATTATAAACAGTTAACCCCAATAGTATTCAGAGAGATGCTCAGTGTCTGTGACTCAGGCAGTCTGAGGTTCTGCTTTCTTTAATGTTCAGATGGGTCAGCCTCTCTGCTGGCATTTCCCAGTCCATCCTGCACAGCCCAAAGTTGTATGTTTTCAGGCATTTGGATTGGTGATTTTTTACCTGTGGGAACATACAATTCTCCTCCCATTGTTAGCTCTCTCCTTGGAGGAATAACTCACAGCGGATGCCACAAGCTTATGTCCTCTGGTGGTTAGGAGATGTTATAAGCCACAATAAGAACTTGTCACCCTTTATAGAGAAACCACACTCTGGATTAGCATACCATCCAAGCATCTGTGTCTATGCTCACAGCTTAGCTTGCCATAATAATTAGTACTGCTTAAATGCCTGTACATCCAATTGCTTGTGCTTTGTTAGTATGACTAAAAAGGTATCACTGGATAAGCTGTCAACCCATGAAGGGAAACAACCTGAACAGACTAGAGTCCAAAATGACTACTCCAAAGAAAGTAGACTGTTTTCTTCTCACCCACTTGTGCCCCTTTCCCAAAGCCCAGGGAACAAATTGCGGAAGAGGAGGTGTGGTAGAATGTAAGGGCTGCAGGGAGATAGGGGTGAATCATGAGACTACAGCAATATAGACTGGACTCCTAATTGATCAACATGCCTGTGCATACGAGCATCACCAACTGGACTATGGGAACCTTGGGTTGTGCAAAATTTGTACATAGATACTTGCAAAATGCACCAATTAACAATCGTATGGCAAACTGAGTAACATCAATGTTATCTGAAAACAACTGTGTTATTATATTGTAGAGTCCCTTAAAATAAACAAATAATAAATAAAAAAATAATAGAAATATTAAACAATCTTAAAAAAAGAAATAACTTGAAATAGTTCTTTTATCATTGTGGATTAAATTTGCTATTGTAAATTCACACAACAAACCAACTCACTTTATCATTTATGCCCTCATTTTTAATATTCTGTTATTAATCTGTAGGTCTCCCAAAACAAAAGAACAGGGTCAGTTTGAATTTACATCACTAGAAAAATACATTGTTGGAAGTCTATACATTGCCCAGGTTTTCAGTGCTATTCAGCACACTTCTGCTGCTGCTTCCTGGGATTGCTAAGCTAAAGGACTGGTGAAAGCAAGTGTCTGTGGCATCCAATAAGATGGTCTGTGCTGCTGAGAATCTGTGTAAGACTTGGGAACATGAGGAACTTCATTGGTTATCGAAGGAGTACTTATAAGAGTCATCAGTAATGATTGAGGAATCCAATCACACAAATGCAATCAGCAGATGAGAACCTCCTTCTCTGTCTGAGCCGCAGTTGTTGGATGCAGCAGCACTAAGAGTAGGAAGCTGGCAGATTTGGACTCTGCCTTATGTGTGGTCTTCATTTTAAGTTGTACTTATTGACAAAATCAAGTTGGGCACATCATAAGTGAAGAGAAAGCCAAGCAAGTTTACAAATCAGGAAAATTAAGAAGTAACTTCTCATATAAGAAAGGTCTCATTCATCAAGTATGCATAGCTAGAAAGCACAGGTATATTAGGGCAAATAAAAGTGTTGCAATTAAAAGATGCAAAAAAAGTATATAAAATGAAAGCGACCTGAAGAAATTGGTCACGGGAAAGCTGACATTGAGAGGTACCAGGAGCAGGAGATCGCAATCCCTAGAAAACAGTCAGAGTTGTGTTCTGAGGAAGACCGCTGGAAAGAGCTTTTATTTATTTTTTTATTTATTTAACATTTTTTTATTGATGCTTTGTGCATTTCATACATCATTTTCCGATTCAGTTCAGGCATATTTCCCTTTCCCTTCCCCCAACCCCCACCCCATCCCAGATCATGTACTCTGCCATATCTGTCCTGCATCTTTCTCTCAGTTTTTTTTTTTCCATTTTTTAGCTATAAGTGATAATCCATGAGTACAAGCATCCATCATGTAAAACCAATTTGCAGGCTGTTGTGCTCAAACCCCCACAGCCCCACCTTCTAGCGGGGGGTGAGGGGTGGTATGTTCAATCAAGTTGATCAAATGAGTGTCCAGACTACATTGCTGTAGTTTCACCAGTCACCCCAATCGCAGCCCTTACATTCTACCACGTCCCCTCTTCCTCAGATTGTTCCCTAGGCTTAGAAAAGGGGCACAGGTGGATGAGAGGCAAAACAGTCAACTCTCTCTGGAGCTGTTGTCTTGGACTCTGGTCAATTCTGGCTGTTTCCTTTCATAAAGAGGGACAACATCATGAACTTTGCAGGTAAATGGATGGAGCTAGAAGACATTATGTTAAGTGAAGTAACAAAGTCCCAGAAAAACAAACGACAAATGGTGTCCCTCATATGTGGATGCTAGTGGAAAGAGCTTTTAAAACCTGGTAATCATGGCAGCTACTGAGAGTGAGTTCTGTCCTTGAGGCAAGCATCTGACTGTAAGCATATCAAGAAACAGATTGAAGTTGGGAAGGGATTGGAAATAGGATCTGTGGCCATGGCCTGAAACAATACTGTTGGCTTTGGTAATTAGAAGTCATTTAGACATTGTAAATTCACACAGCAAACCAACACACTATATTTATTTGAGAGAAAAGGTAGTGAAAGTATAGGTTTAGGGAAAGGATTAGCTGGAAGGTTTGTAGGTGGAGAAAGATCACGTGTTCTGTTTTGTCAGTTTTTGCTTAGTGCAGTATAATGATATGTTGGTTTAAAAATTCAGCAGGTGAGGGCCCTGGAGAGATGGCTCAATGGTTATGAACACTGGCTACCCTTGCAGAGGACCTGGGTTTGTTTTCCATTACCCATATGGTGACTAACAACCATCTATAACTCCAGTTCCAGGGGATCCAGTGCCCTCTTTTGACCTGCCTAGACGTTTCATGGACATACCACACTCACCCACATGCAGGCAAAACACTTGTACACATAAAATAAAAATAATTTAAACTTTTAAAATTCAGCAGATGAGAACATAAAGCCGATGTTCCAAATCCTCCCGTCTGAGCCTGAGATCTTGATGCACCGGCAGCTCTTTCTTTGTAGGATAAAGCGTTGGGAATTTGAAAGAACTCAGTGTGCCTTATAAGGAGGGAAGCATTAGTAGAGAGCTGGGTAGAGGAAGTCCCTGAAAAATGCACAATATTTAAAAATCATATATTTATGTTACCAGACATAAAAAATTACTAAGAAAAATTTGTCTTGCTATTTTCCTTTAGATAGTCTTTAATCTGTCTTGATCATATTAAATGCATATAAACATTTTCCATACATAATGGGATATAATTAGGACATATATATGAAATGTTATATATTTGATCTAAATATATTTGATGATTTGGCCTAAATCATTATTGTGGAAAAATCTTTCCTCTAGCTCTTTGATTTGTAAATTGAAGCCTACTTCATAGATTTTCAAAGGTCATTTTTGTAAAGCAGACCTCTGTAATTTAATAGACTCCAAGATCCAGTTGACATACATCTATAGTTGTTATGTCTTGAATCAGAAATTTTCCCTAAAGGCCCATGTGCTGAAGGCTTAGTTGTCAGCTGGTAGAGTTCTTGTGAGGTGATTAGGGTCATTGAAGGTGCTGACCACATCATCTGTCCATCGAATGAGCTTTTAGGAGGAGGGACCTAGTTGAAGGAAATGGAATGTGTCTTTGAAGGTGAGTGCTCTCTTTGCTTTAGGCCACTATGATGCGGGGATCTTTGTTCTGTTGCACACTGCCTACCATCCTGTTTTGCCTCAACACAAGTCCACAGCCAGGGGTCATAGAACCACACAGTGACACATCTGAACCCTGGGCCCAAATAAATCTTCACTCCCATATGTTGATTTTCTGTTACTTTATCACAATGCTGAAAAGAAACTAACATAGTAATCATATATAACTTTTGATTTGCATTACATAATTGGAGCATCCATCCAAATTGTCATTTCCATTTTAAAAATAGCTTAAAATTTTTGTGACCTAGTTGGGTGCCTTTTAGTTAAAATGTGGAGGAAATTGCAAAAAGTACCACTCTGCTCAGTAAGAGCTACTCCCTTGTTGGCATATCAGCATTTCTGTGACCTTCCCTCATAACAGTTATGCAATAATTAGGAAGTTAAAGAATGGACATACTATTTTTGCTCTTTGTGAAAGCACCCTTGGTTCATTTTATAGCAAAAGCTTGTCTTTTTTAGGAATTGTGTATGTGTATTATTGCATAATTCCCAAGAATTTTAAGATGAGCATGTGTTATGGTACGAATTGGAATAAAATTTAAGTAACTTCTTTTTTTTTATTTTATTTATTTTTGTATGTGTATGAATATACTGTCTGCATGTAGGTCTGTACATCCCTGTCGTGCAATGCCTCGGAGGTCAGAAGAGGGTCTCGGATTCCCCTAGAACTGGAGTTCTCCTGGAACTGGAGTTACAGACGGTTCTTAGCCGCCATGTAGGTGCTGGGGATCGAACCCGGGTCCTCTGCAAGAGCAGTCGGTGCTCTTAACCGCTAAGCTATCTCTCCAGCCCCAATTTAAGTAACTTCTAAAATGTATATACACACACATATGTGCTGTATGTTATGTAGTTGGTTGCTTATGCATTTCCTCCTTTTCAATAAATTTCTAAGATCAGCCTTATATTAGGTCAGGCAATATTAACTGCTTTAACAAACTCTGAAGTTCCAAAAGCTTAATGTACTAGTTTCCTATTTGCAGAATTTTCCCAGAGGCCACTTGCTGGTAGACAGGAAGTTAACTCCTTCTTCGGTGGCTCATAGAGGCAACAAAGTTGGGCCAGACTTCCAGAATCACCCTGAACATTGTTTCCTTTCTAGTCAGCTAGAATGGAGGAGGGGCAAGTTCCAGTGGGAGCTTAAAGTTTCCAGGCCTAGAAGTAGCACGCAGCCTCTTCTGTTCATAGTTTACAGAGTACAAGACAGTGGTTTGGCACCATTGACTGGCAAGGGAGGTTGAGACATGTAGCCCGACTGGGGCTCCAGGACGAAAAGAAAGTAGCGTTTTTAGAGTGCTGCTGATAGCCAAGTATTAATAAATACCAAATTTTAGAAAATTTTAACAGGTCATTGCTTTGTGAAATAAAGTTGCATATGAAAACATAATCTTCATTTATAATTCAAATCATTCCTCTTTAAACCAGCATTATTTTTTCATCATGATAAAAAGGGTTCAAGGGTTCAAATCTGGAGAGAATTTGACTAATAAACAAGGGTCATAGTGAAAATTTGAGTGAGCATAAGACTATGGATCTAGACTTAGCTGATGCTGACCGCTAAGAGCTGTACCTCCACTGAAGCAGTCTCTTGCTGTTTCTATGAAATACCTACTCTTCCAGGACAGAGAAATACCTTGCTGTTGTTCAATTCACAGGAGCAGGGAAGGCAGGAGTCGTGTGCTATTCAGGCCAAAGAACTCAATGCTAATTCTGTTTGAGTAACTGTTGTATGATTTTTAGACTTCACTGTATCACAGAATAGTGGTATTTAGGTTTTGCAAAAGGAGGGGTGGCTTTTTGAATATTTGCTAAATTTTTCAGCTATTAATTTGAAAATCTACCTGTCAAAGGCCATATATATCCAAGAACAAATAAAATTGTCTTGAAATTGTAATCTTATTTGATGGAAATATGCCCTCCTCTTCATATGACCATATTAATATGTCTATTTGTTTTTTTAAGTACTTGAAAATAATTCCTTTCATAATTAATGGATGTCACCATCAGTGGAGATTGACTTGAGAAAAAATTTTCCTTGACATTTTTCTGTCAATGATTTATTTTTTTTTCTTTTATTGTCATATCGACCAAGGCAGAAATAACTTAAATGTATTTTTCCAATACCTCTTAGATTTAGGTAGGATTGAAGAGTAGGCAATAGTTCACCAGTGTACAGGTGGGAACTCCATTGCTTATTTTGGTGAGGCTGATGCTGACATCAGAACTGAAGTAGACCCCAGGTTTGTGGGAGAACATTTTGAGAGCAATTACCCTTCCTTCTCATAAGGAATTATATTGACTGACTCCCACATAATGAACATTTATCTTTTGTTCCCTCTAATTTCAAATATGTATCATATCTTATTTTCATACTAAAATACATTAATATTATAAGTCAATATTCCAGTACCATTAACTTAAATATATAAGTTAATTGTGGGAAAACTTAGTTAGAATGGGTTGGGTTCTAAGCCAATGGTACCTCCCTGGCCACATCCATGGGGTGGGGTGTAGTAGAATAAAATCTCTCTCTGCATTTGAACCTCAACCTGCATATACGTGGTGTGCTTTCCTGTGCGGGCTTTCCACATGGTTTGTCCTAGGATTAAGTGGGCCCCGCCACAAATCCTGGCGGCGACACCACAGTTGATGATAGATACTGAATAAACTTGAAAAAAGTAGCACTATATAGAAATTATTTAAAGTTATTTGACTTAATAGTACTGTCTATAATAAAATCCTAAAATGTGATTAGGCCCTATTTTTCTTCAGAAAGAAACTGTAAATCCTTGGTATGCTGAATTTATAGAAGGTGTTAATCTTAAGGTTATGTTCTTTCTTTCATCTTCAAAATTCCCCCATCAACCTTTTAGCTCCTTCAACTCAGTCTGCCTTATATTAAAAAAGGCAAGTTGCATCTGAAAATTGAACCAAAAAATTTTGGTTATACATATGCTTGTTAATTCACTAAGATCAACAAAATGCTTAAGAGCACAAACAAATTCATTAATTATCTTTTGCATCCAGAGCAAAACATAGCAAGCAAGTTGAAAAATGAATTGTTTATTTTTGGTGGGGGCTGGGAATAAAGAACAATGAAACTTCCAAATAAAAGTAGTTGGACCTTTTTGCTGTGGATTTGAAAATAAGTCCAGAAGGCTGAGCTTAATATAACATGTGGCAGGTGGCCTGCGTTTGCCTGGAGAATTCCTTTAGGGCAAGACAGCTCAGCAAACACATAAATCCTTTTTTCTCTGTTATCTAGTAGCACATTTAGTTGCCATGGGGATTTTATTTATGCAGCAGATCCTCTGCAGTTCAGTTTGTGCCTAAAGTTTAACCGTACAGCTGTTACCATAAATGCTGCATGGCAATATTTTCCAAACACAGACCCTAGAACAAAAAGAACATTTTTTTTCTAGCCTTGATTTTGCTTTTTATGTTCTGAAACATCTTAGTAAAGTTATTACTATATACCAGGGAAACTTTACAAGTTTCATGCAAACAATGTTATCATTTAATGTTCCTCCCATTGTTCAATAGAAAATAAGTTAGTAGAAATATAGTAAATATATTGGGGAGTAGGACATTTTGCAAGTTAAATAAACAATTCATTATTTCTATCTGAAAGGTGATTTAATTTTCCCCACTTTCCATTTCTTTAAGGAGCTTATATCAAATACCTAAGGCTGAGGTGCAGGCTGCTGTATAACTTCTCACGTCCAGCCCTTTTAATATTTTTTTCTGCTATTTTTAGTGGAAGAAGAAAGAAAACAAGATAGAAAAATGGTGATTGCTTTTGCAACAATCAAGGGACATCTAAGTTTCTCCAGCTCAGGGCTAGGTCCTGATTTGGAATGAATTGCTTTTGTTTAGTCTTGATTTGTACTGTACCAGATAAATCACCAATATGTCTCCTTTGTGTGAAGCAGCATGGATTGGTCAATGAAAAGGGGAACTGATGCTTTCAGATGGAGTGCATAAAATTACCTCACACCATCTGTGTCACAGTGTACCAGGAAAATGATGAAAAGAAAACTTGCAATCCAGGTAAAGTTGCTCCCTTAGAAGAAAAGTAAAGCATTCAGAATCAAGATGCATTGTTCACATCTTCCTCTGGCATTACATTTCTGGGTTGTGATGTTGACTGCTTCAGAGAAGTCTGAGAGACATCATCTGAACAGATAGTTCTTCTCTGTCAAAGAGTCAACATAGAAAACTTGAAATGATAAGTTAAACGAAAGTCTTCTTTCTGTTTGATGCCATATTTTCTTTGGTAACCAAGCCATTTAACATAAAAACTGCACTATCCTATTAGCCATTAAAAATATACCTGCCAGGAATACATACCTCTCAGATACCTCTTATTTCTATCAGCAATGCTCATGTATGGCTGACAATGAACTTTAATATGATTTCTAGAATAAGAGACTTTAACAACTGGCAGTTGTTAACGATTATTTTTTGCAATTTGAATTCTTTGAGTAATGGAGGAACTCCAGCTCCTATGGGAAGTGACCAGATTGTCTGACTACTCACTGCAAAGGCTTAGTCAGTGTTTCATGTCACTGCCTTAACAGTAGTGGAACACAATATACATGCATCTTTGAACCCATCTAACCAATAGCGACGTTCCAAGTATGGGGTTTGTAATGTAAAGTCATTGTTCTTGGGGAAAAAAAAGAGTTAGCAATCCTAATGACTCCTTATGACATTGTTACTCAAAGTGTGGATTATGGACCAGTAGCATTGACAACACCTGAGAGCTTGTTAGAAACTGCAGAGTCTCGGGTCCCTTCTTTCTCAAGACATGGAGGATTAGAATCTGAATTATAACAAGTTCCCCTCCTGTTGCTCTTCACAGTGAATTTGAGAAGCACTGGCCTGGGTGTCTCAAAATTAGAGGTAAAACTATACATGAGATTATTGTGAAAGGGAATTGTGACCCACCAGCTACCTTAGGATTTTCTAGCAGCTGAACTTCAGCCTTGTTTCTATTCTGAATTTCTAACCCACACATAGACCTACATTGTTAATGGGTCTTCCTGTCTTCATTTTTTTGCTTTCTGGCTCAGTAGTAATTATTTCCAAAATTATTATTTTTAGGAATACAGGTTAATTGGGCCCTACACTATTCAAACTGTTTGAATCATATTCTGCCTGCTCATTTTTGTCCACATCTCTTTGTAGTTTTCATATGTACCATGACCCAGAATCACACCAAGTAACTCTTCATGCCCTGGACACATCATTTATTTTAACTCCATGCCCTTACATATGATATTTACCCTTCTGGAATGTCCTTTAATTTTTACTGCTAAAGTTTTATTCATGTTTGAAGACCCAGTTCCTTTGTCTTTTAGATGAAGCATCCATTATTAATCAGACAAAATTAGCTTCCCTACTTGTCAGTTCTAATATTTCTGCAAACATTTCATATTGAACTTATGGGAACATATTTTATGCTTTGATAATAGATATAATCCCCTACTAATATTCTTCCCCCTTACCTGTGTGAATCCAGCACCTAGGACAGTACCCCCTTTGTACAGGTCCTTGTAAAGTAAGAGCCAAATTCATCTACATGGTCATCTTTCCATCAACCAGGACTGAGAATAAGATGAGACTTCAGGGCAAACCACTCACAGTCTCCCTGTCATAAGCTTTCATAAATAAAAAAAATACCTTCTTTCTTTGAGGGAATTATGCTAGACATTCTGGGAATAGGAATATAATGGAAGGGCACATATGAAGTAGGGTCTGACAGAAAAAAGTGCCTACACTGGGAAATTACTGGAGCTTGAATGCTCAGCTGGAGAGAAGCTAGACTAACTGGGAAAACTAGGGTGAAAAATACATGGACCCCAAGGATTTGATTATACTAAATGTGAAAATTGTGTCACCCTATTAGAAGGGGACGAGCTTAGTCATCACTTGGTTGTTTGGTTTAAGGTAAGATATTCATATTTAAAACAACACATACCTGTCACTATGTACTTTAAAACAATATATTCTACTTTCATAAGTAAGATTTTTTTTTAATTCACAAATGAACTGACTGTGTAATATATTAGCAGTAATATAGCAGGAAATAAAGCACGTTGGGTTTTCCCACCTAGGCAGAGTGGCACTTTGCTTCAAGCTCTGCTTATTCTCTGTGTATGAATGGTCCCATGGTAACGGCAGCAGGCTGGGAAGGAATGCCTTTATGAGTCTGGACCACACAGACAACTGCGTGTTTTCACCTTGTGGGCCTCATACCTACAGCTACAGTGTCAATTCATGGTATTTCTAAGTTACACCATGGAATGTAAAATGAAAAGTTTCAATATTTCTTCAGCAAATGTGAGAAATCTGAATGATATGACATCTACTTTCTGTAGGAGAGGGATACATTAGAAGAACTTAGGAAAACTTTGTTTGAATCACACGATTAAGACTAGCAATGCCATGGAGGAGACATTGCTGTGGAAATCAGTGACATTTTTCATTCTTAATTCAAAATGCACTTGTTTTTTACATTGATCTTTGTTTTGTGAAACCCTCTAAAGAAGATTTAGGCACCAGGTTCTAAGAATGATATTGTCAGTAATGTTGGAGAGATGTTTTAAGGGATTGGTGAACCTTAGAGTTCTCAGTCTGACCTTATAATAGCTATAGGTTCACACTCTCCTAACCCAATTTCTTGCACTAGGAAGAGCTGAAACAGTCAATTGGCAATGAGCTTCACTCTTACAACAAACTTTATTAGTTCTCCCTTCCTTTAGTAACTGTAGCTATTAAGATGAAGATAGCTAATGCTTATCAAGAGACAGGGAAGTGGGGGAAAATAGAGACTAAAACACCAAGGAACCATTGCGTATGCCGTAGCTGCTTGTTGTATAGAAGGTAAAGAAAACAACATCATGTTTTTATTAATTAACACCTTAGGAGTATTTTTATTTTTAAGATTCACCTATTTAGAAAACAGCACTGGACATTGCATGGATGACTGTGTACTTTTGTAGTTTTATTTAGAATGTGAGTTAAAAGGGATGATTGATGGTGTGCTTAGCACTTGCTTGAAATAATCTCTGAGCACATCTCTGGTGTAGATGGGAGCAGTGAGGGTTGGGGATCATCTAGAAATGGAATGGAGAGCCAGGACCAGCAGGCATGAGCTAGGGAGTGTCCATGTAAACACAGTCCCAAGGTTCTGTGGCCTTCTTTTATTATATGACTGAATTTTGGCTAGATTATAAAACAGGATATTGATTTCTATTGCCTTCCCTACACATTGGTTTATGGGAACATTGCATTGGCAGTGTACGGTGATTGCCAAACATCTGATGAACCAGATAGGGTCAAAGCAATAACTCAAAATTGGAAGAGGCCAGTGAATAAGGAGGTAGAAGGCAGAGTGTCCTAGGAGAATTTGCACTTGGTCTCCCCCCAAGATAGTATGAGGGAGCAGACCATTCACATACAGTTTCCAGATCATTGCTAGGTCCCTAGGAAAGGGAGAATCAGTGTTGGAGAAGTAATGATGAGCTTAGCAGCTGAAATGCAAACACCAGATTAAGAGTCAGAAGCATTTTCTCTTGGGTTTTATTTTGTCGACCTTAATAAGATCAATTAAGTACTAGTGCACTGAAATATGTAATACTAGGAATATTTTCTGTGGAGTTTTATAGGGAAAAGCTGTCTGAAACTGGACTAATTACTAAAAACATTTTCCCCCTCAACAAAATCCAGATATGTGCTTAGGGCTAAAAGATTTTTCTGGAGCATTTGGAAGAAATAAGCTGTAAGTCTTTCCTTTGACATGGTAGGCCACATAGCATAATGGATAAAGGAAGGCAGAGACATGGAAGTCAAGGCACTCGGGTCTAACTCCCAGCTTAGCCTTTAGCGTGTCACAATGTCACATAATATTTGTTTCCTCATCTGTAAAATGGGGAAAGTGACTCTGCTTACTCATCAAGAGGATACTAGATATGACATTTAATGTAGTGCAGCAAAACAGAACAGCATTTGGCAAGCAGCAAGCACTCTGATGCTTCTGTTATTATTAAGAAGTAAAAACTAGGGCTGGAGAGATGGCCTAGTGGTTAAGAGCGCCGACCGCTCTTACAGAGGACCCGGGTTCGATCCTCAGCACCCACATGGCGGCTGAGAACCATCTGAAACTCCAATTCCAGGAGAACTCCAGTTCCAGGGGAATCCGACACCCTCTTCTGACCTCTGCGGCATTGCATGACACGGGTTCACACACTTGCATGCAGACAGTACATTCATACACATACAGAAATTAAAAAAAAAAGAAGTAAAAACTAACACAGAGAGCTTCCATTAAAGGATAAAACATCAAGAAGCTTTAGTTAGTAGCCTCAACCAGAATGAAAGCTATCTCCTGTCTGATGTCTGAAGTGAATTTTACCCAGCAGAGAAAATCAGGGACAATATTTCAAAGTAGATGATTTGGAAAAGAGAGCAAGACAGGTGTGTGTGTGTGTGTGTGTGTGTGTGTGTGTGTGTGTGTAAAGATACTGTCTTCTAAGCACATTTTTAGTACAGTATAAAGCAAGAACAATGTTTAAACATAAGTGACTGAGATGAATGAAAAGATGTTATGAGAGGACCAAAGGAGAGCCAAGTTGTGTAACATCAAGAAGCAAGTTACAGTTGCCCATGAGACCCATGCCTCAGGAAACTCTTGGGAATAAAATCCAAGCACATAGAATAGAATCAGGTCAAGAGGCTAAAAAACTACTACCTGTGGAAAAATGCTGACAGGATGGAGACAAAGAAGGAAGAGATACTTAGAAGGCAGGAACAAAAAGAGTTTTTCCCATGAAAATCTTGAAAGCCATCCTTTGGCTCTTCTTGCCCAGTGCCAGCCCTGGTCCCAGCACGTCATGAATACTTAGTGAGTCTTTAATGACTCATGGATGAGGGGATTTAATTAATGGATTAATTAATTTCATGAACTAAGGAATTAAGTTTATTAACAAATAATTATGAGTACTGGAAGGAAGTAGGTCATATATGAAATATTATTTGACCCTTAAGTATGAAGGAAAACATTTTTGGTAAGAGTGAAGTTTATCTTTAGGAAGCAGATTTAGACAATTCTGGAGTCAAGGAAACCATGGAAGATATTTTCCCCTGATTTACTCAGATAAAATTAACATTTTTAAAAAATTCCTTACAGTTTCATTGAGTGTGAAGTGCTAAGGATTTTTGAGGCAAAAATTACCAAAAGAGAATCAGTAAGGTCTGATAAATTTGTGAGGTGAGAGAATTTTACAGTGAGGCCATTATTCTTAGGTCATTTTCCTTTACGGAGAAGAAAGAATGTCTGCAAAACACAGTTGAGCTGCTTTTAGTTCATACACACACAACCCTGACATGCTCAATTCAGGGTGTAAAATATGTGTGGGACCTTTAGATCAACGACTAATGGTTAAATGTTAAAAGATAAAAACACAAATTCTTTTTTTTTTTTTTTTTTTGGTCTTTTCAGACAGGGTCTCCTGTAGCCCAGTCTGGCCTGAACCTCACTCTGTAGACCAGACTGGCCTTGAACTCACAAAGATCCCCCTGCCTCTGCCTCCCAAGTGCTAGGATTAAAGGCGTGTGCCACCATGCCTGGCAAAACATAAATTCTTACACTTCAGCCATTCTGATAGAGCTGCTTAATTCCTTCAAAGCAAGAATGCTTGTATTAGTTGGGTTGAATAGTTAAGGAAAATATATTAAGGATCACAAAGCTTCCTAAGGTAAATTCCATTCAGATTATCCTCACAGCAGTATGCTTCATGAGGACAGTGGACATACAGGTCAGCTGTTGTGGCTAGGGAATTAGGAAAAGATAAAGGGATGAGAAGTCATCATTTGGTCTTCAGATCCATGCATGAGACAAGTATATACATCATGAGAAGTTAACTGACAAGCTGAAGTGTGTTGTAGCATTCTAGCAGATTGATGATCTGCTGTTAGAATTCAAACATTTGGGAAGCTGCCCTAGTTAGCATTAACTGTCAGCTTGACACAGCTGCAAGTAGTCTCAATCGCATAATTGTCTTTATCAAGTTGATTTTTGGGCATATCTGTGAGGGATTGTCTTGATTGTTAATGGGTATAGGAGGGTCCAGCCTGCTGTGGGTGGTACCATTCCATGACCAGGTAGTTTTATAAGAAAGCTTGCTAAGCAGGGGCCCCAAGAGTGAGCCAGAGTGAGTCAGCAAGCCATGTTCTGACGCAGTTTCAACTTCCTGCCTTCAGTTCCTGACCTAACTTCCCTCTGTGGTAGATTGTGACCTGGAAGTATACACCAAATAAACCCTTTCCTCTACAAGTTGGTTTTGATCAGTATTTCATCAAAGCAACAGAATGAAACTAGAACAGAAGCTTTTTCAATTTGATATATTTTTTAATCTTTGCTGCAAATGACAGTAGTGAACAAAAAGACAGTAATAATGCTAACAATAATGTTAAACTACCTGGCTGCTTTCGTCATCAGTCAATGCCACATTGTCAGTCAGGCTACCAATAAATAAAATGGAGGGTGTTCCCATTTGTACAAGCTTAGTATAACAGTAGCATCACAGCTTTCCTTTTCTCAAAACCGTCCTATACATGTTGAAGGGACAGATCCCCAAACATGCTGAAAATGATTCTGTAGATATGTATGCTAGCAGGAAGGGAAGGTGACCATAGATGGATTTACCAGGCAAGAGACTTCAACGTGAGGAATGCTGACAGGAAGACCAGGCCCACAATTAGTTGGTGCAGAGGGTGGTGAATAAGGAGGGGTGGTGGTAGACTTTTCTAGATGAAGAAAAAAAAAAAAAGGTGTAAAACAGACAAGCCGTGCCTTTGTTCCTCTTTCACATGTCTTAACAGAGTTCAGTGAGAGTGATTAGAACACTCCTAAGTGCCAGAGTCCACTTATCACTGAAGGTGAGATAGTTTCAACTACAGAGAAGCTCATGATTGGAGTTTAAATGATTCAGACCTATGAAATGCTTGTTGTCTAAAAAAATACACTCAGTAGCCACAAGACCTCCAACTTTATCTTCCAGTTTAAAGGACTAGTGCTCCAGCAATACTATTGAAGCTACCCTAATTCTATATCTATCCTCCTGTCTTTCCTACAGAGATACCCTGAACTGTTAAGTTGTTCTTTATTTACAGTAAGCTTGACAGCATTTTAGACAGATTACTTGGAATATCATCTGTAAACATTATGTTCTCTGTGATGACAGTTTGTTTTGGTTTTCTTTAGATTATATGTGTGCTGCCTCATTTACTATGTTCATTTGTCATGGGCATCCATGGTCTAGCGAATGACCCTTCTTTACTTTGAGTGTACTTAAGTGTATTTAGGTTTTAATTTATAAATTTGAGTTGGATGTAATCAAATGGTTTACCTGTGTGTACAGATGATTAGTATGCTTTATTTTATCATTAACGATATAGTAAGATATACCTAAATGTTTTTTCTAGAATTGCATTTACACTATAAAATCAACTGGGCCATCATGTGTCTCCATTTCTTATCCCAAAGGATTCAATTTCATAAAACTTTTGCTGTTCTTTTAGGATTTATTAGGATTTTGTAAAGTGATGTCCTTCTCTACAGTTTGTTATTTTTGCTCATTTGTATGAGTTTCTTTGTGTTTTGAAAAAAAGTATGAATTTAATAATTTTATCAATTCATGTGGGTCATCCTGGCCAACTTTTACTACAAATTGTTTGACAGAATTTATAAGCATTTTGTACCAATAACCAATCAAAATTATGTAATTGTTAAATGTACTGGGACTAAATATATAGTGACCTAATGATACAACTATCTTTCAGTTTCTTGTTGTTCTCAAATTGTATTCTGTAAAAAGAAACACCTGTCAGGAAATAGAAATAAATTGCTCTATAGGTGAGGAAATCTCTTCCATCGGCTTCTGTTTGGCACATGGCCAGTGCCTTCCCAGATGCAACCAACAGCCCAAGACATGGCTCCTCTGCAGAGTCCTCTGGTTCTCTTGGCTCTCTCCTGGGTGGTCCCTGCCACTTAAAAAACCTTTGGTTCCTCCTCAGTCCTGAAAGAACAGTTTATACATATTTCCACACTTGCTACCTTAAAAGCCTGGGCAGTGGCTGGTCACAGAAACAGACAGGAATTAGAAAGGTTCTGGAGTCTAATCCGTGTTGGTCTCTACTTCTTGGCTCTTTTCATAAAAGAGCATGCGTGATCCAATGGCTTTTTATTAAGGGTGTGATTCACTTTCCTAACACCAATTCACACTCTTCTGAGTTCACTGACAATTACCCCCCTTCCCTTTATGAGAAGCAGGTTTTCAAAGTAATTAGCAATTAAATGAGCAATTGGCATCCCAAAGTTTCATTATTAAAGGATATTCAGATTTACAAACTTCCTCTCATACCAGGGAATATCTGGCCTGGCCTAAGTTTCTTTTAGAATTTTATTTATTTTTTTTTTTAATTTTATTTATTTCTGTTCGTGTATGAATGTACTGTCTGCATGCAAGTTTGTGCACCCGTGTTGTGCAATGCCGCAGAGGTCAGAAGAGGGTCCTGGATTCCTCTGGAACTGGAATTCTCCTGGAATTGGAGTTACAGACGGTTCTCAGCCTCCATGTGGGTGCTGGGGATCGAACCCAGGTCCTCTGCAAGAGCGGTCGGCACTCTTAACCTCTAGGCCATCTCTCCAGCCCCTCTTTTAGAACTTTAAATGCTACTCCATCATTGATATCCAGAATTGGCAAAGTTTCATTTTTATCACACCCCTTAGAGCTATCATAGTTTGTCAGCAGTAAAATTTTAGAGTGATTAGAGACAACAAAAAAAAAAAAATTAGCGAACTGAAAATCATCACTTAAATTGTGAGTTATTTTTGGTGGAAGGCTGTGAAAATCTGACACAAAGAATCAATCATTAAAGGATCAAAGAAAGTACATCCCTCAACTCTTACCAGCAAATCTTCCTTGTATAACAGAGTACAATGTACACAGAAGGCAACACCTGGCCAAGTTTTAGAGAATAAGAGACTCCAGAGTGTGTGTTCCTGGATAGTATCCTTATATTAAAGCTCACCTACCCATGGCTCAGGGGCTATTGCAGACACACTCTGAACATTCAGCAGAATAATAGTAGTAGGGTCTCCCCAACCACGGGCTCCTGGCCAGATTTATGTACTAGGCACATATTTCCTCCTGTGTGGCAAGTCTTAAATCTAATCATAAAGTGGCTGGCATGCCTAAATTGTTACATGGATGCTAGGATCCAAACTCAAGACCCCATGCTTGAGTAGAAAGTGTTCTTACATGCTGAGTCATCTCACCAGGCCTACAATCTCCTTTTAAGTCACTTTCAACCTCATGGCAAATAATGCAAATTCTACATGAGTTTTCTGTAGGATTTTCTTCAGTTCTTTGTATTCCAAAGAAAATCTCCAGAACAGGAAGCAGGAGCCAGGATTTCTAGTTCTCTTCCATAGGTGACTCCCTTAGTGAAGTGACTGAAAAGTTGCTGTAGCTCTGGGCTCTAGGAATGCCATGGGTAAACTCATTGACTGCACCAAATAATCTTCAGAGCACTTCTCATTTAGAATTCAATAAAAGTCTCAACAAAAGAATGTAAAATTAATTTATCTCTTTTGTAGCTAATGATATAACTATAGGAATAAGGAAATGGAGAAATCATTATGGGATTGATGTTCAGGGACATCTTAGCCCAACAAATGTGAATGTTACTTGATAGTTTATCCAGAAAGCATTGAGGTGATTGCCTGAATTAGAGTTTCATTTTCATCACTAGCTTGAAGGCGCCTGTTCAGTATATAACCATAAGTAGATTTTCTGCATCAGTTTTATATTCTCTGAGACATTAAAGGGTGCTAATAGGCTTATGAGCTTGTGAAGAAATTTCTGCTGTTGAAGAAAGCTGTGTCAGTTGCCAAGCTTGTTAATATTTTGATCTTCCAATCAAATTATACTCAAATGGTTATAGTCCACCTCGCTGTTCCCAGTTGTAATATTTTTGGAATTTACCACAGATATAGCAATACTATGCAACTAGCAAATCATTGGGAATAGCAGGCAAATCTGTAATTGCAGACATAGAAATAAGTATGTACATACACTTGCATGTCCAGAGGAAGAAAGTTATCCCTGAAAAGTAAACATATTAATCACATTATTTGATATAATAATATAGTTTCATATAGAAAAAATTATTTGATATAATCATATAGTTTCATATAGACTACGTATAGAACATATGTAGTCACTATTGAGAGGTATTTTAAAAGAAAAAATAATAGACTGTGTTTAACCTTCTTGAGCTAGGACCAATATATTTTATTCACAGCTTCATGGTAAAGCAGTAGGTAGTACCATCTATCTGTAGCATGGCTCCTTAATAGTCTATAACATGTACTTTTGTCCCATATAATTTAGGATGTTATTTTTTCCACACATGACATGTAAGTGCTACTGTATGCTAAGTAGTCTCTATGTGTCACATTTTTCTCATTTAGCAGTTATAACTGCTGAAACATTAATAGAATAATTCATTTAATGAAGTTTCTCTGATGGTCAATTCACTTTTCAAGGCCAGCGGAGGGTTTGTTTTACTTTTTAAAAACTCATATAATTTCCTCTGAGATCCCCTTACAGTCAGTTAACATTCTTCCTGACTTAGGCTCATTTGTAGGGTTAGAGCCACTCTCTGTTTCAGCATTCATGTGACTATCGCTAGAGCCAGGGAGAGCTAGCCAGTGCAAAGGTGCTGATGAAATGAACAAAGCGGGAGAGGAATGACCTTTGAACTACTGAGACTAGATTTCCTTTCCCTTGATATAAAATAAGTACATGGGCATACAAATTAATAACATTAATTTAAGAGTGATGCAGGCTTGAACATCCTTGGTGCTTCCACTACATACGAGACTACTTTGAATCATCCACATCATGGAAGCACTTCCACTCTTCTTTTATAGTCATATGCTTTGGAATCTCTGCTGTGCAAAAAGACAAAAAGGTAAAAGGAGTTTACAATCAGCAAAAGTGGAAATACAGTTATTGCTTGGGCTTTTAGGAAGTTGGCTTCTTAGTAGATTTAGAAACAGGATTTTTGAATGAATGCCATGAATTGCTTATATTTTATTGAATATTCTAGACCTCAGAAACAAACCTGAGTGTCAGTAAGTCTTATTCTTCATGCCTGCTGTTTATACAGCTTCTCTCTTTTACTGAAGTTCTTAGAGAGGAAGCAGGCATGGGAATAGGAAGCTTGTGTTGTAGGAAACCTTAAGCAGTTCATCCAGTTCAGTTTTCACCTTCAGAAAGGACAACAACCCCTTTCTTAAAGCCGAGGTATTTATTCTACTCTTAAGGATGTTCAGAGAGGTTTAAAACCATAGCAGGGTCATTCTCTGCTCACTGTTAAGATGAGTTTTATGATCCAGCTGAAATCCCTCCTATTAGCGTTGGCTTGTCCTTGTTACTTCTCAGTGTGTACACAGAGCAAGTTCAATGCTAGGTTCTGCGGGAGCTTAGAGTATAGAAACACATTTTCCTCAAGGAAAAAACTAATTTTCAGTGTCTCTTGTGTAATACTATTTTTATGCTGGAGACTGTAATTAGGTCATCTACTTGTAATTAGGCCACTTTGTCTTCTAGACTAAATAATCTAAACACAGTATTAGCTTTATTATAGATCTATTGGTAATCCTTCAAACATTTGGCTTATGTGGCCCCTTTCCACATCCTCCGCTTTCTCCATGCCCTCTGGAACTGAACTACCATCTATACATAGCCATATGTTCATTAGTATTTTTTATGATTTTTTTCTCAAACAAGAAAAACCTAAAGGTCAATCCATTATTAGTTTGCTTATGTTCAATGTAAATGATAAATTTAGGAGTTTGTTCATCTGTTTCTCTGTAACTAGACACATTGGTAGAGAGAAAAACACCTGTAAATCTGTCATCTTCTGTCATTTATTAATCAAAATAGTGATAGAAAATGTGGTTAACTTCCTTTAACCCTGCTGTATACATATATTCATGGACATGGACAAGAATGTAAATTAACATGTCAATATTTGTTAAATGTCTTTTATGGGCATGAATAAGGCAAAAATCTATGGCTTAATTGTTAAGGCAGAGATATTAAGAAAAAAAGCACTTCAGTGAGCTGTGTAATGCACCATTAGAGAAGTGGCTTGGGACCTGGGAATATAATATTTGAGCTGCAGTTGCAGTATCATTTGGATCTTATCTAACAGATGGGGGTGGGGCTGGCATGTGGCGATCTGGCTCGTAAGGAACATTGTGATTGGTTTTGAGTTTGGGGTTTCAAATGTGCTGAGACACCGAGCTAAGTAGACAGACTTGGAAGGTCTAGCCTTAGAAGCTGAAACTCTGGGAAGAAAGGGCCTTTAAGGAACATGAAGGGTTGGACACTCGATTTAAACTGCAGAGTGTGGTACTTGTATTGGTCGCTGGTAGGAAAGGAAAGAGTATGTAAAAGTTGATATAGAAGTTACCCTGACAGTCCCCATAGCCTTGACCAAAGACCTTCAATGGAAGAGGGAATGCAGATTCTGCAGTCTGGGTGGCAGGTTCAGAATGGCATTGAAAGGATGATATAAGAGTGCCTAGAATCCTTCAGGCTGGAGTTTCTGAACACAGAAGGAAGTTTATGGAAGTAAAGGTGGTAAGACAATGGGAAGGGACAGTTTCTAGATTGTGGTTATTGGAGTCACTTTATACCTACAGGAAGAGACTAGCAGTTTAGTCTGGAAATTGGGAGAGAGGATTCTGAAGGGAATGGAAGATTGATGGTAGAAAATGTCATATAACCAAATGCAGGGCAAGATGAGAGCACAGTAGAAACTCCCAAGAATATGTGTGGTGAGAAGAGAAGGCAGGCCAAGAAGCCGAAGAAAGCAGTCCACAGAGAGGGAGGAGAGCCTCGGGAACAGAAGAAATATGGTCACTCAGAGAGGAGTGTTTGAGACAAATGCCTGGTGTCTGAGAAGACTGAAAGTGGCAAGATGCTGAACTTTAACTAGGACAGTTTAACTAAAGCATCAGTGTCAAAAGCCAGATGATACTGGCTCTAGGAGCAAATGGAGACAGAGAAATAATTAACATTTGCTATTAACTATTATGTTGCAGGCATTTTATCAGGTGCTTCTTGGTTTTTCTGTTTATCCTCATCTGAACCCTGCAAAGTAGTATTTTTCAGATAAGAACTTATGTCTGAAGTATTTGTCCAAGTTGTACAAGCCTTAACTCTAAAATTCAGTTTCTGGTTCATGTTTCCTAAATGATGGGGTGTAGGAATATACTAATATAGTACTAATCTAGGTAGCATTGATACTTCCTCAATAGATAAATAAGGTATGCATAGTTTATGAAAAAAGACTTCAATTCTTATTCTATTAGTAGACTGAATTCCTACAGCAGTTTTATTAACATCATGATAAAACCATTCATAGCAAAATGACAATAAACCAAAACCAAAAATATATCCGTTACAAACAAGAATCTGGGGGGGCGGGGCAGAGAGATGGCTCAGTGGTTAAGAGTACATGGCATCTAACAACCATCCATAAGTCCAGTCCAGGGGATCCAATACCCTATTCTGGCCTCTGCAGGCATTGCATGACACAGCACTTGCATACATGCAAGCAAAACACTCACGCATATAAAAATAAATGAATGAATTTATTATTTAATAAAATCTAAAAAGAAAAAGAATCTGTGATGGTGAAGACAAGCATATGTGTTCACAGGTACACACAC
This sequence comes from Rhizomys pruinosus, assembly GCA_009823505.1. Classification (NCBI taxonomy): domain Eukaryota; kingdom Metazoa; phylum Chordata; class Mammalia; order Rodentia; family Spalacidae; genus Rhizomys; species Rhizomys pruinosus. Next base: position 312,938 of record VZQC01015494.1, read on the forward strand.
ACATACATGTACAGTCATATACCTATGCACAGACACAGACACACACACTCCTACACACAGAGAGACCATATAAACAGGTAGAAACACCTCTATAGGCAAACCCGATAGCTATGAAAAAATTTGGGTACTATCTAACACATGAAATATGTTTAATTTTCTTCAGGAGACATTATCAATCTTCCTTTTGTAAGTGTACATCTCTGAGCCTTTAGGATTGATCGAAATTTGGCAGTGTTTTAATTATAGTTACAAATGTGTAAAAAGGGGTTGGTGAAGCCAGCTCTGAGAGCTTAGAATCTCACCTATAATAACAATGTCCAGGGAATGTCTGTGACTAGTAATTAATAGAAAAGAATAAATTAATGACATACCCATAATAGTAAATAGCGGAAAATAGTATTATTTCCAATGTACCATGGTAAAATTATCAATGGCCTATAGAAAGGTGTGTGGGGGGGTCAACTGTTCAGTATTTTAATCCTGACTATACAAATAATAATAATAACTTTAGCAAGAATGCAGTTTCTATCCTTGTGACTTTTCCTCAGGGGTTTCTGATTTAAAGTGCTATAGTGACATGCAAGGGAGAAATCCAGAAATTCTAGCCTTGAAATCCTGCACAATTAAGGGAGGTTTCCTCGATTGAGATTGAAAAGTTGTGGGAAAAGAAGCTGCATATTAATTAACCGACTTGGATATCACTACCCAAGTGCACAGGAATAATTGTAAGCAGAATAATTGAAAGAGGTTGTTTCCGACAGTCAAATATATTGTTTGCTTTCTGTGAGAAACTGAGGACAATCCCTTCCTTTGGAAATTCATTGATTACATTGAGTTATGCTTTTATTCTGTTTACAAAATGTGAATTATGTTTAAAATCCAGTAAGTGCATTTGTTCTCAGACATGAAGTCTTCACCAGTTTCTGGCTGGTGGTTTTTCTTTGGGTTGAGGATGGATGCTTGAATTTTTTCTCTCCCTTCTGCTTGGCTGAGATTCTAGTCATGTTTTGGTTTGTATCATCGCAGAGAGGGTTTAAATGACCTCTTTATGAATGCAGTTGCTGCTGCCTCCTTTCTCATTTCCCTTGATCTCAGCACGGCTTTTGACACTGTCAACTGCACCATCATTTTGGAGCGCTTGAGGGAATTTCCATCCTTAAACACTCAATTTTACATCAAAATAACACTTGAAAAGCACAGTATTGCAGGCAAATATTTTACCTAAATGTTTTTTTTAAAGAATATTGAACTTTTTATTTAGTTAAAACAATAGCACATAGGGGCTGCTTATTTGAGTTTAATTTCTGCATGGCTTGAGCTTTATCAAGTTCCTGGGAACTGGTTTTGTTTTGATTTGATTTGATTTTTCTCCTTTTGCCCTGCTGGGGTGTGGACCTAGGGCTTCACCCTTGCTAGGCAAACACTTTATCATTGAACTTTGCCCTCAGCTCCTCAGGAGCTGTTTGAGCATGTTTTTTATTTTAAACAAACAAACAAACAAACAAACAAACATGGGATTATGTAGCATCAACCAGTAAGGAATCTATAGACAAGAAGATGAACCAGTGGGTTTTTGTTGAAAACTAGAACATGTTCTGCTTAGCTCTGGTGTGTTAACTGTTATAAAACTGCTTACTTCTGGTGTTCAACATCATTAATCATTAAGGAAATGCAAATCAAAACCACTTTAAGATATCATCTTACTCCAATAAGACTGGCTAGGATCAAGAAAACAAATGATACCAAGTGCTGGAGAGGTTGTGGAGAAAGGGGAACACTCATCCACTGCTGGTGGGAATGTAAACTTGTACAGCCACTATGGAAAGCAGTGTGGAGAGCCCTTGGAAGACTTGGAATGAACTTGCCACCTGACCCAGCCATACCACTCCTGGGCATGTACCCACAAGACTCATCTTACCACAGAGATACATGCACAGCCATGTTTATTGCAGCTTTCTTCACAATAGCAAGGAGCTGAAACCAACCCAAATACCCCTCAACTGATGAGTGGATAGAGAAAATGTGGTACATCTACAGAATGGAGTTCTATGCAGCGGTAAAGAAAGATGTCATCATGATGGGGCTGGAGAGATGGCCTAGTGGTTAAGAGCGCTGACCGCTCTTACAGAGGACCTGGGTTCGATCCCCAGCACCCACATGGCAGCCGAGAACTGTCTGAAACTCCAGTTCCAGGAGAACTCCAGTTCCAGGGGAATCCGACACCCTCTTCTGACCTCCACGGTATTGCACGACACGGGTGCACAAACTTGCATGCAGACAGTACATTCATACACATGCAGAAATAAATAAAATTAATAAAAAAAATTAAAAAAAGAAAGATGACATCATGAGCTTTGCAGGTAAATGGGTAGAGCTAGAGGATATCATGCTGAGTGAAGTAACACAGTCCCAGAAAAACAAACGATGAATGGTATCCCTCATCTGTGGATGCTAGCACCAATTACCTAATTGTATGGCAAACTGAGCAACGTCAATGTGATCTGAAAACAGCTGTGAATCCCTTAAAATATAATAAAAAATAAATAAAAAAACAAAAAACCTGCTTACTTCTGTACCCTGCACCCTGATTCTGTATTCATCTATTAGATTTTAATGGAGAAAATCACATTTCTGAATTATTAGAACTTTCTAACTAGTGAATGTGCTAATAGACTAATATTTTTCTGCTTATGGTATGTTGGTTAAAGAGAAATATCCCCCCCCCTTCCCAAAACCTAGGGAACAAATTGCGGAAGAGGAGGCATGGTAGAATGTAAGAGCTGTGGAGAGATAGGGGTGAATCATGAGACTACAGCAATATAGACTGGACTCCTAATTGATCAACATGCCCGTGCATACAAGCATCACCAACTGGACTATGGGAACCTTGGGTTGTCCAAAATTTGGACAAAGATACTTGCAAAATGCACCAATTACCTAATTGTATGGCAAACTGAGTAACATCAATGTTATCTGAAAACAACTGTGTTATTATGTTGTAGAATCCCTTAACAATAAACAAATAAAAGAGGGAGAAAAGAGAAATATTCCTAGGTAAATATGATTTCAGCTCCCAGCCCCTTTAATTTCAGTGTTACTACATAGACTTGCCAGATGTGTCCAACCCTGAGTGTCTAAGGGTAGCTGTGAACATGACCCAACAATTTTTATATTTTATTATTTATGTTATTTTACGAATGTATTACCTGTATGTATCTAAGTGCACTCATGCCCTGCAATGTCCATGGAGGTGTGAGGAGGGCATTGGATCCCCTGGAACTGCGTATTATAGATGATTGTTAGCTGCTGTGTGGGTGCTGGGAACTGAACTGAGTCTTCTGAAAGAGCAGCCAGCCAGTGCTCTTAACCACTGAGCCAGTTCTCCAGCTCCACCCAATACTTTTGTCCATGGCAATGTCCTATCTATCTCAGTCTGGGAAGGTTGGATGCCACTGATAGTGTTCATTCCTGGAGTATTTGGCTCTCAGATTGATGTTGGCTTTTGTCTTTTTATTGTCCTTCATTAATTTACAGATTAGTAAGATTTGCAACTGTCACTTGAAAATACTGCTACACTTCTCCTATGTCCCTGCCTGACGTCAATGTTTAGTATTGCTTTATTGTTTTTAGTCGTCTCTTTGCCTGACAGGTATTCTACCTACTTCTCTGTCCTTCCCAGCAGCCTTTCCTAACCTACCTCTCAATTCCTGGAGCTCCATGGGCATGCAAATTGGGGAAAACTTACTACCAGATCAAACTTTGACATCCCCACTGTTGATCTCAGCAAACAGAGCTGAGGGTGGTGGCATCTGGTGAATCACTTGTTCCAAGTATATGTCTTAATTTAATATTAAAATGTGCTTTTTCTTGGCCGCTGTGCTTTTTGGAACCTCTTGAATTAGGTTGCAGTTAGAGAGCCATGTTTTATAAATAGCAGTTTTGGTTTTCAGTCATGTGCACATTCATTGCATTTTCCCAAAATATTTTTAAGTTTATTGACAGTTGTCTCTAAAAATGTTGGATGTCTTTTTGTTATTATGAAAGTCCAGTGTTATATAGAGAAACCAGTTGGAGAATATGAGGAGCTTGTGGAGTTTCTGGCTGTGAAAAGCAAATGTGCCAGGTGTGGTGACACAGGTCTTTATTCCCAGCACCTGGGAGGCAGAGGCAGGCAGGTCTCTGTGAGATGTAGGCCAGCCTGATCTACATAGTGAGTTCCAGGTCAGCTGAGCCTACAGGGAGACCTGTCTCAAAAATAAATAAATAAAAAGCAAATGTGCTTATTGTGGGTTGTTGATTACAAATATAAAAGTTTGAATTCTTTAGATGGGAAAAACCTTGTCTGAGAAATGTCTCTTTAGACTCTTTTTTTGACTTTTGAAGAAGAGAAAAGGAAAGAAAAGACATCTGAATGGGTTAGGGTTGAAAAAAATCTGAGGGACTTGGAGAGATGGCCTAGCGGTTAAGAGCACTGACTGCTCTTGCAGAGGACCCGGGTTCAATTCCCAGCACCCACATGGCGTCTGAGAACCGTCTTTGACTCCAGTTCCAGGGGAATCCGACGCCCTCTTCTGACCTCCGCGGCATTGCACCACACGGGTGCACAGACCTGCATGCAGGCAGTACATTCATACACATAAAAAAGAAATAAATGAAAATTTAAAAAAAAGTAAAAAGTCTGAAATAAATGAACACACCCAGCCGAAACTGCCAGTGCTCCATAAAAAGAACCATCCATGGCCCAACGCCTCAGACTTTTGAAGGAAGTAGAGCTGCTTTTCCAGAGATATGGGATTGATGTAACTGGAATGGATCCACACGTTTCCCACTGGACACAGTATGCTGTCTTATGAGGTAAAGGCAGCACAAAGTAGACATGGCGTAAGTGGCCTAGAAGCTGTAACCATTCGTGTATAATAACTACCTTTTAAACAGGAAAAGTTTCTTGGCTCTGAAAAAAAATAACAAACATAAAACCATGTCTGTGATAACTTGCCAATAAAATCTTTAACTAATGATAATAGAGACTATAATTATGGTTCTAAGTGTCTTCCTAAATTTTATGACTAATATTCACTAATAATAGGGGCAATTCGGTTTTATTTATTTAATCCCTTGAGCTACTTTAATGATAGAAATGGTAGGGTCTCCCTTTTATAAACAAGGAAACTGAGAGCGGGCAATTGTGAGTGACCCTCTGTCATATAGTAGCTAGCCAGTGATAGACCTGTGTGATTGCAGATTGGTACCGGAGTCAGCCATACTTGGAATCTGTGCCCTGTGGTTTGTTTTTTCCAATGCTCTTAAGCTTTTACACTTCAGGTACTGATATGCAGGGATGTGCTAGGCAAATACAGTTGGCCTGGCCTTTGCCTTTGGGACAGAGTATTTTGTGTACCTGTTACAATCTTTTTGGGAACCGTTTGCAAACATTGCTCTGATCTGTGCCAGCAGGGCTTTCCTTAATTCAATCTCTCAAATCTTATTGTAGTAATTCTCCCAAAGAACCAGACTTAAGTCTACAGAAATAATTTTCTCTTATTATTCTCATGAATATTAATTAAAGATGAATGAATATGCTAAAACTTCTTAGCTTTTTCTGATTTCTTGAAAAATTTAAGAATTTTTCAATCTGAGCTCAATATGATCCATGCAAAAATAGTACAAATTGTACATTCTTATGAAGAATCATTTTCTAGAAGAATTCAAGAGAAAATTCAACTGTATGGAGGTTAAAGTAGCATTTTATATATTAAAAATTCATACTGAAATGAAGAACATAATTAAATTAGCATGAAGACATTAAGCAATAAAATGAATGTTTTATTGACTAAGGGTGAATGGTTGGACTATTATAGTGAAAATCTCCATCAAGGTATCTCAGATATTTAAAGTTCAAATTTGACTTTGAATATAGCCTCTGGTAACATCTGAGGATTTTCAAGGCAAAACAGAATATTTAGATGGCATCTTATTACTGAAGAAATTTTGTTAGAGTCTCCAACAATGCAGATTACTGTCCTTTCTTAAGCAAGAAAATTGATGCACCAATGTTTATGTAGATGTTGGATTTTAAAAGGACATTAAAATTGGTGATGTTATAAATGAGTTACAAATTTGGGAGTCAATATGTATGTGAGTAAAAATGGCGACATATGCACGTCAGCTACTTTTTGCCATTTGAACCTTTAATGTCAAAATTAGTGAGAAGTGGTAACATTAGTGAAAAAATGCCCAATTCATAGTACCCATTCTAATAACTGACCCCAAACTTAAAATACTACCCATAATTTAAAAAGTTAAATTTACAAGCTAGTAATGGCCTAATGGCTCTGTCACATTAATTGTTCAACGTGAAAATGCATGTTTGCAGTTGTCTTTGAGTAAGATTTGCAGTATGACTTCCAATTTTCTGAGTCAACACAGGTTTGTTATTTTGGTGTTCTAAATACAGCAAACTGTTGAGAAATTACTTCTGGGGAGGCTTCCCTGGTGCTCCATCATTGACCAAAGTACTCAAATCTAGAAGTCTCTTCTGTGCATGAGCCACTATTTCTTGGTAGGTGTTAGAGGAAAGAAAAAAGGAAGGTGCAGCTATCTAAAGAGAATCGTTGACTAAGCACAGAGGCTGTTTAATCTAGGGTCTTCTGCTTTTCTAAAAAATAGAGATGGTGACACATCTTATTCATCTCACTCATGGACAAGTGGACATAAGCATCAGTTTTCTTGGTGGGTTTGCCACATCTCTGGTTTTGGTAATCGTGAACAACATTGATTCATTTGAATCATCTTTTCTCATTGGTGTCTAATCTATAATATCAAAGTAGTCCTACAATGATTTCTTGAATACACATAAAGCCCTATGGAGAAGCTAAGTATAAAACTGTTTTAATTCATCTTTGGAATTAGGAAGCACAATTGAAAGAGTAATTTATGTGATAAATTAAGAATGGGAAGAAAGCACACCCATTTAGCAGTTGTGTGCTCAGTCAACTGTGGTTCTATTGTGTTTTTTTTTTTTTTTCAGTCCAGGAAGATTCAATGCATTTTTTGTGTTTATATATAGATACAGTTTTATGAATTTTTCTACCAGTTCCAAATATTAAGAAATTTAGTGGTGGCTAGGGAAAAGGGGAATGAAACAAAGGTATATTTCTAATTAAAATCAAGATGCTGATGTGTGCAGACACTTACTCGAAATTTTACAGTTAGTCATAAAAGTAAATGGAGTCGGTGAGAGGAACATTATATTAAACAAGCAGCTCTTTTTAGAGTATCCACCTTTGTTTTCTTCAACAGAGAATCCTAAAGCATAATTCATGAAAGTTGGAAAAATATCAGAGCTAAGACTTGTTACTGTTCTAGTACTGTTTTAACAACATTAAGCTTTATAAATCTGACTTTGATCCAAACACTATTATTGATTAAATGAGGTTATCCCTCCAAAACAATTAGGGGTCTTTTATGCTACTGGTTTAAGTGTTTCTTAGAACCCAGCCTTACAACTACCAGACAGTGTTTTCTTAGACTTGTCTGTCTTCCCACTGGAAAGAAGCAAAAGAAAGAACTCCATGCATTACAAAATGGTGCTTTATCATTAAAAAAAAAAAAAAGGTTTTGGAAAAAGTACTTAAATGGTGAGTAGAGAGTATTCATTGAAGGTGTAGTCCCAAAAGTTTATCTCAATGACATGTTTTCTGTCCCTTGAATTCTTCAAAGCTTCCTATTGACTTTATTGACTTTCTCCCAGTTATTGGCCAATTATTTGAAATTGGATGTCCAGATAAGTAATACTCTAGTATATAAGGGTAGTCTGATGATCACCTCAAGGGAAGATTATAAAACAATTATGTATGGTTTATCAATAATATATCTCAGTGAAATATAACTGGACATAGAGCCAGAGGATGTTGGGACTTTGTATGTGTGTGTGTGTGTGTGTGTGTGTGTGTGTGTGCAGGTGTACATATTTTCTGGTGCATGTGTGCATGTGTGCTCAAGCATGTGATGGCCAGGGGACAATCTCAGGTGCTGTCCAGCATTTATATTTGAAATAGAGTTTTTCTCTAGCCTGGAACTTGCCAAGTAGGCAAAGTTGTCTGGCCAACAGGCCTCAGGAATCTGCATGTTTCTTCTTCCCAGGGCTGGGAAGTGTGCTACCATAGTCAGTTTAGATGTTGAGGCTCTGCACATAGATAGTGTCACTTGCCTTCCCACTTCCCATCTACTGTACACATGTGTACTTATTTCCTGCTATCCAGGCTGCACTCATACCATTCAGGTTTGCTCTTGATTGGCCCCATATTCAGTGTATTGTTATATCCAAACCCAGTACTGATATCAGATGTAAGTGGTTTTCTTTACATCAATAACATTTTTTAACAACAGAAGGATGAGAAAGTTTATCATTAGAGTGTATTAATTGGATGAATTGAGATGTGGACAACTGTGGAGGAAGTAGATTCTTGAATTATTTGAAGAACAGTTTCTATGAGCTCATTGAGGAATTGAATCTAGACATTTCTCTTTATTGCTTGTTTCATTTTATGCCTCTGTTCTGACAGCAGACTCCATATACTGCTGGATAGGATGAGTATCAGCATGGTACTCATTAGCATCATGTGGCTATGTAAATTTAAATTAGGGAAGTGAAACAACATTAAGGATATAGTCCATCAACGTACTGGCCGCATTTTAACTGCTCAGTGCCCACGTGGGTTTAGTGACTCTTGTAACCAATAGTACACAGAATAATCACTTCATCGTCAAAGAGGCTCTCCAGACGAGCACTGACTGAGTAGATTGTCCCATTGCCACATACTTCCTTGTCTCTACCTGAAGCTTGATTTTCTAGCCCCAGGATATTCTGCCTGCATGATTGTCTTTCTTTTCAGAAGGAAGTGTAGCAAAATTTAAGTGATTTTCTATTTTCAAGGCATTTTGCATGTTGTCTGCTGTCCATGCTCCTTTCTAGTAATTAGAGCAGTGCTCCCCCATTCTGAATATATATTGAAGTGTCTCAGCAGGGCTATGATAAAGTGTACTTTCTCCACTCCTCCTTGGTGGTGTGGTTCACTTCCTTGGTTTTAATTCACAGAAACACCACCACTGCACAGTAAATTATATTGAAATAAGTGTGGCATATCATGACATAAATATCCCTTGAAAATGAGGAAAAACAAGTTTGACACTCAAGTGGCCAATACATCACTCATATATTAGGAAATGGATTGCACTCCTGTTGAAAGAAAGTAGAGGGGATAGAAGATGGTTTCAGCAATATGCAAAAAGAGAAACAAAAACAAAAAACTAAGGGCCTGGAGAAATGGTCCAGGGGTTAAAAGCACTGGCTGTTCTCTCAGAGGACCCAAGTGTGGTTTCCAGCACCCATATGGTGGATAACAACTGCCTGTAACTTCAGTTCCAGGGTATCCCACACTCTCTTCTGACCTCTGTGGGCATTGTATGACATGGGTGCACTTACATATATGCAGGGTGTATACTTATACACATAAAATAAAAATAATAAAAAATAAGAATTTAAGTTGTCTATAGGAGAGAAAATGTGGAGGATAAGCAGGTGAGCATTGTTTAAGTGTGTGGCCCTTCATTTTACTCCTTGGCCACCATGGCTTTGTTCCTTGGAGAAATGCTTGGCTTGGAAGTATGCATCTCTGTCCTGTGAATTCTCTCATTTGCCTTGCATTAATTTATTGAACTCGTGGTGTCATTTTCATTTCATAAATCGATTTTATTTGCTCTTCTCATCACCATTATCATTTGCAGATATCACATGCATTGGAAATTCCCCAATAAAACAAAACAACAACAAAAACTCACCCCCAAATATTTCTTTTTTCTTAAACAATTTATTTTTATTTTATTTTTTTTATGTGCATGAGTGTACTGTCTGCATGAAGGTTGGTGCACCCGTGTCGTGCAATGCCATGGAGGTCAGAAGAGGGCGTTGGATTCCCCTGGAACTGGAGTTAAAGACAGTTCTTAGCTGCCATGTGGGTGCTAGGAATCGAACCCGGGTCCTCCGCAAAAGCAATCAGTGCTCTTAACCATTGAGCCATCTCTCCAGCCCCCCCCCAAATATTTCTTTAAAGAATAAGTAGCAGAGATAGGTGTAGGGTGAACTGAAAAAATTGTTAGGTGAAGAAAGCTGTTGGGAATGGCTGCATTTAGAAGTGAATGATGTAATTAAGAAATCCTATTGACTAAGGCCAACTCTAACCAGGCATTCTTTTTTTTTTTTGTCTTTTTCGAGACAGGGTCTCCCTGTAGCCCCAGCTGTCCTGGAAGTCACTCTGTAGACCAGGCTGGCCTTGAACTCACAAAGATCTGCCTGCCTCTGCCTCCCAAGTGCTAGGATTAAAGGCGTGTGCCACCATGCCTGGCCTAACCAGGCATTCTTAAAGCCGCTAGATACCAGGTCCTCAATTAAAAAAAACAATCTGTGTGTTTGGCTCCTCTTTTCTTTTGGCCAGACAATGGCTGAGCACTAGGGCAGCAGCCTCCCAAGAGAAGTAATTTCACAATAGTTGTATTTGGGATGCCATCATAATTTAATCATGTGGCTACCAAAAATGTACAATGGAATACATTGAGACAATGATTGACACTGCAGTCACTTATTATTTTGTCAAGAAGTTAACATGCCAATCAATTGCATGAGCAATGTGTGCTTCCCTGAAATTGATCCTGAAGCCCTCACATTAAGCATCTTGTTATCTTCTTTTAAGTCATCACTGGGCTACAGCCTAAGCTTTTCCCAGTGCTTCTGTTTGTGACTAAGGGGAAATAACAGTCTAACTTTTAAGTGCTGAAAACCTTTTATAGCAGAATAAAACTTTTAGAATAGACTCCAAGGTAGATTAGCAAGTGACATTTATTTCCTAGTTTTTTCCGTTGTTATCTAAGTAAAATGAGCATATCATGGGAAATTTTTAAGGTAAATATGAAGATAAAATAGATAATTGTACCATTCACAATCACCAGTTCATAATATTTAGAACTATTTCTTTCCACTCTTGTAAAAGTGCCTATGTATGATTTGGTAGAATAATTTCAGAATATTTGCCATATATCATGCTACTAAATATCTCTTCAAAGCATCATTTCAAAGGTATGTAAAATGGATATGCTATAATATAATTAATATTCAATAATTCTAGGTTTAGATTGTTTCCTTTGTATTTTCTATCATAAATGAACTTGTGATGAACATTTTATGTTAATTTTGTATGACTCTTTTAGTTAAGTCTATTCTATGAGGATGGATCATGAAGTAGCACAGGGAACTTTTATGTATCATTAGCTTACTCTCCCCAGCCAGTGTGTGGTCATATCCCTAGAATGGGTGAGAATGATAGCTTCGTCTTATCTTTTTGAAGGACAATAGAATGCCCCTTTTCTAAGCCTAGGGAACAATCTGCGGAAGAGGGGGCGTGGTAGAATGTAAGGGCTGTGATTGGGGTGAATGGTGAAACTATAGAAATATAGTCTGGACACTCATTTGATCCACTTGATTGAACATACAAGCCCCCTCTCCCCCACCCCCCGCTGGATGGTGGGACCCATGGGCTGTGTGTGTTTGGGCACAACTGCCTGCAAATTGGTTTTATATGAAGGATGCTTGTACTCATAAATTATCACGTATTGCTAAAAAATGAAAAAAAAAAAAAAATAAACAGAGAAGAGTGTGAGTGACAGCAGTTATGGCAGAATACATGATCTGGGATGGGGGGGGGGTGGGGGGGGGGGGAAGGGAAAGGGAACTCTCCTGAACTGAATTGGAAAAGAGAAAAAAGAGAAATACACACAAAGCACTCAATAAAAAAAAAAATAAAAAAAAATCACAGCATAGGGCTGGAGAGATGGGCTAATGGTTAAGGCGGCCGACCTGCTCTTGTGGAGGACCAGGTTCAATCCTAGCACCCCACAGTGGGCTGAAGAACCATTTGACTCAAGTTCCAGGGAATCCGACGTCCTCTTCGGGACCTGCCTGCGTGCATGTTGATAGGGGGTGCACACCTACAGGCAGTACCGTTGCAGGCACGATGAAAGACTAACTAAATAAATAGAAAAAAAAAAGTAGGACAGCCAAGCTAAGAGCGTGGTGAGTGAGGATCAAGAAACACCAAACCCGACCTGGAGGAACAAACGACGGGGAACGGCGGGCGGCGGGAGGGGGACGAAGCACGTCCGGGAGCAAGGGGGTGACGTCCGTGGGAGAGGGTAAAGGGGAGGGTGAACCAGGCGCGAGTGGATCAGGATCCCCATAGGAAGGAGAGGGGGAGAGGCAAAGGAGTGGACGAGACACACACCACAGACACACACAGAGAGATAGAGAGAGAGAGTCGAGAGAGAGATAATAGAGGTGAGTAGAGTCGAGAGAGGAGCGAGATAGCGAGAGAAGCGACGCGTTGGGGAGGTGAAGAGAGGAGGAGAGAGGAGGACGAGAGAGAGGCCGGGGAGGGGTATGGAGAGAGAGAGGAGAAGAAGTTGGTGAGATGAGGGGGGGGGGGGTGGGAGAGTGACGAGCGTTTTTGAGGGAGGTGGCAGCAGTCTGAGGGAGCGGGGAGCAGAAGAGGGCTGAGGAGGCGTGGTAGAGTGAGCGGAGGATTTGTGGAGAGCGAGAGAGCAGATGGAGCGAGTCGCCGAGAGGAGAGCGAGCAGAAGATTCTGATTGGGCGGGTGGGGAATAAGGGGAATGCTGGGTACAGAGTAGAGAGGGCACCTGCCTAAAGACGAGCGGAAGCAGATTAGATGAAAATTATCAAGAATGGTTCATAAAAACGAATTTCCCACCGTGCCAGGAAAACCTAAAAACATTTCTTCATGTGATAATGAAAATTTATATTTATTTGGAAATTATGTAACAGATTATTATTGTATACACAATTTTTATATTTTAATGTCATTTAAGAGGCTCTATCTGATTTTGTCTTAGATTGTTAATGATTTTAGCTGATTATTGTTAACTATTTGTTAAAGTTATAAATCATTTATATCCTTAGTATTTTTAGTAGTTCTTTTTTTCTTTACTTTTATTTTAATATATATGTGTCTTTTTTCCTCTTTCATACTTAAATCTGCCAACTTTTCCTTTTGGGCTTTCTTCATTACTATAAAACTTAACAATGCCAGGCATACACTAACATTTTAGTGAAATTATGAATACACTATAAATCATTTTACATTCACACTGGAAATTTATATTTTCTCTTCTTTCTTAACAACACTTGTTTTACATTTTTAGAAGATATTTCTTAATTATAATCATCCTGTTGAGTGTAAAGTGATATAATTGAGGTTTTTGATTTGTACTTGTCTCATAAAGAATACCCATCCTTTAAAATGTGCTTATGGGAGGCTGGAGGTGTGATTCGAGGATAGAATGCTTCTGAGGAGAGGAGTTTATGTCCAATCCGAAGGCTGATGGCCTGGAGGAATTCCTTCCTTCCTTCCTTCCTTCCTTCCTTCCTTCCTTCCTTCCTCCCTCCCTCCCTCCCTCGCTCCCTCCCTCCCTCTCCTCCCTCCTTCCCTCCCTCTCTCATTCATTCATTCATTCATTTATTCATTCTTCAGAAGGTATTTATGTCCACCGTCTTGTTCTATTCCATTCTTCCAGTAACTGGGTAGGTCTGAACTGTATCAGGTGGATAATCTGTTTTTCTCACTGTTTTAAATTTAATCTTATACTACAACATCCTCATAGAAATATCTAGTGTAATATTTAGCCAAATACTGGGTACTTTGTACTGGATAATTTTTGACCTAATCAAGGTGATGCAGAAAATTAACCATCAGAGAGCCTGTTTGGAAATCTTTGTCTTTGTGAGGTTTTCAAATAAATACTGTGGTACTCCGAAAAATTGTGCTTTGGCGGGCAAAACCTATTGTTTTGAACTCAGTTTATTGCTACTAAGCTGTTCTACAATATTAAAATTTAGCTCAGTTTTATAACATTTTCATCAGTTACCAAGCCACTTGGAGCTCTCTGAATTCTGTCGTAGCATAGTGTCTCCATTTTGATTCATTTCTCAGTTAACTGGAGTACATCTTTAAGTGGTTTTAAGTGATTTATGTGTGAGATTTTCTGAGCCCTTGAATATTTTATTTTTATTATTATTATCATACATGAATTATAACTTGGCTTGTTGAAAAATCCCTAACTCACAAAAATTTCCCTCAATTAAATCATTTTGTTCCTTTCATTTAAGTTGCAGGGGAGATATTTGATTGTAGAATCAAATTAGAATTGCATTTGGTTGAAGGCAAATCAGTTCATTCTACAGAGAGGATTGCCATTCGACTACCACCCTTGGGTTTAAAACCTTTCCCCAGGATATGTACAAGTGAATGTATGTATGTGTGAGACTATGAATCCTTTCCATTGTATGAGAAAATTTCCAAAAGGATATACTTTAAGAAACACCACATCCTATCTGGATAAATGGATAGCCTGGGATTTCAAAACAAAATTTAGTAAAGAGAGTTTGGATAAAACTTTTCTTGATTCAGATCACGATGTGCTTTTTTTTATTTGCAAACCATGTTCTCTTTAAAAAAAAACTTGCATTAAATATTCTATAGTTTTTTTCTTCAATTCTGTTTTTCACTTTGCTTTTTTCAGTTTCCCTATTTCCAACTTCCATTGTATGAGATATAATTTAAAAGATATTTGTTTACTGTTCTTTTTAATTTTTTGATTTGTTTATTTTTATTTTATGTGTATGACTGTATTGCCTACATGTAAGCACACCAGTGTCATTCAATACCTGTAGAGATCACAAGAGGGCGCTGGATGCCCTGGAAATGGAGATATGGATGGTTGTTAGCTGCCATGTGGGGGCTGGGAACTGAATTGGAGTCCTCTGCCAGAGCAGCCAGTACTCTTAACTGCTGATATCTCTGTTTACTATTCCTCAGCACAATCCTCTTACTACTTTCAGTCCTTTCTTATTCATGGTGCTCAACTTTTTTAGTCTTATCAGCATTCTGTACTCATATGATGGAATCTCATAGACCACATGGCTAAAAAATAGAACCAGGGTATAACCCTGAGTTTATGGAACTAGAAATTTGAACATTCATTTTTTTTTTAAATTATTGTCAAAGAAAGTATATGAAATATATAAATAATAACTAAAAAGAATGCTAGAGTGTACTTGCTCCAAAGTGTACACTTGCATACCAAGGGCTTTCTTTAACCTGTGGATGAATAACAAGTATGGATGCCATGAAGTTTCATGGGGCAGGTGTTCTATTACTGTCAGAGCATTGCCTGGTATAGAAATACAGACTATGTATCCAAAATGAGATGAAATAATTAAGAAAGAGGGGAGACTCGCCCTACTGCTTCTGTTCTGGGGCAGTGATTTTTAAGCATCCCCACTTCTTGCTCAAACAAACAAGAACTTCAAAACATCACACAGATGTGAATTCACATAAATGCTCTACCACTTTCCAGTTGTGTAAGCTTAGCCATCTTACCTGATTCCCAAGCCTGACCCAGGGCTACACTTTCCAAGCCCCAATGTCTAGGTATTTGTGAGGATTGACTGAGAGGGCAAGACTTTAGTGAGCCCAGAACAGTGGTTGACACATAGTGGCATTATGAAATCACATCTTTAGTTCTTATTTGTTTGCTGAAGCCTGTGAATCACATGTCAGCTCAGGCCTGGGAGACTTGGGTATGAATTAGACACAGTCTCCAGCCTCAAAGAGCTCATAGTGTAAGGCAGGGAAAAAGGAAGACAGCACTCATAATGCCTGTGATAAAACCATTTTGGAGATTTTTAAACTGAATGTCTGATTTATCTTTGTACTCTAGTACCCCAGTCAGTCCCTGACATCTTTATGCCCCTTAACTAAGGTTGAGTGAATGATTTATTGCATGAATACCGGGATATGTAATGGATAATGTCCAGGATAGGAATTTACCAGAGGACAGAGCAAAGGAGAAAAGAAGACCACTAGTTAGGGAAGATTTTGAAATAGGATCTATACTTAGCTGAAGTTTTCGCCTCCCTTTGTAAATTGGATTAAATTTTTGCTCTACCAAGGGACTTGATATTTCAAGGAATCTTGCTACATATCTTTTTTTGTAAAGTGAAATCTTTTATAATGCAAATCATCACTTCCTAATTTATATGTGGAGCAAGTTAAGAGTTTTGTATGTAAGGTTTTCTTTTCTTTTTAAAGGTGGGCACAATGGTCTATCTTTGCAATAAGTGAAAACATCCTTACAGTAATTGAATAAGAAATTATTGATTGAATTTAATCTACATGCTTTCTTCCACATCCTCTGAAGAAGAAAGAAGCTTCTCTAACTGTTGAAATGCTTTGATTGAAGTGAGTAGCACAGGCAGGTTTGAGTAGACTCTACTGAAGTGAAGATTTTTCTTTCTTAGTTGGTTTTTGTTATCAGCAGATCTTTGAGATCTCCAGGACTCAATTTCCCCATGTTCAAAATGTGGGACCTGGACTGGAATGTTTCCCCAGGGATGCCCTTCCTTCATCTGAAAGTAATAGGAAGTGATTAGTAGCAAACTTACTATTAAAATAGTATATGTCAGAGTCAACATATGCTTAGAGACAGACATAAAATTACTTTTTTATGTCTAGTTTATGATAAAGAAATTTGGATTTAAAAGACAATCTGCAGATAACCATGCTCATTCTAGTCTTTTACAAAGTTCTGATGATTAGAAGAAGAGATTTATATGGCCATTGAGAATGGCGATTATATACACTCAAGGAGAAAATCTACTTCAGTGTTTCCATATTTATTTGCCTTCATGAATCAGAAAAATGTCGGACATATGCATTAAATAAATTCTAATCAAGTTTTACTCATATTAACCAATGTTAAATTATACTAAATAGTCAAAAGCCAGGCCCTCAAGAAACAAATATATGGTAAAACGAGTGATGAAGAGTCCTCCTCTTGCTAATCTATTATTCTTACTGGTTTTCTTCTCTGAAGGATTTTTATAATCATATAAGAAACAATTGGCCGGGCATAGTGCTTGCCTCTAATCCTAGCACTTGGGAGGCAGAGGCAGGCGGATCTTTTTGAGTTCAAGGCCAGCCTGATCTACAGAGTGAGTTCCAGGACAGTTGGGGCTATAGGGAGACCCTGTCTCGAAAAGACCAAAAAAAAAAAGAAACCATAGCATGCATTTCATTCTGCAGATGTAGCAAAATATTTTGTTTCAATATTAATTTCTTATTTACTGTGAGGCAAAATGTAATTTTATGTCCTATGCAAAATTCTGATTTTGTTATTGTCTTGGGAGATTTACCTATTGTTTAATTTTTGTTGCTTAGAAATTATATTAGTATATGTTACCCTAAGAAACAATGAGTGTATACATATTATCTTACTTTGCTCTTCATTTATTTATGTATTTTCTGTGAGGCAGGATATGCAAGTCACTTGCAGAGTGCTGAAGCATTCCTACAAGTATATAAATACACTGATGACGGATGGTTTAGCACCTCATAGATATGAGACATCAGTGATATACATGAGGCAATAGTTTTCTTCCTTTACATCCATCAATTTTTAAGATTAATATTAAAAAAAACCACAGGAAGGCAAGGTTTATGCTTAAATGACTTTGACAAACTTGATACACTTTGCATCTCGTCTTATTCTGAAGGGTTGGAATGTGTTATTCTTCCCAAGAAAGATGTAGGCCAAGATTTATAAATCCCTTTAAATTTTCTTACTCAAGCTAGTTTGCAGCATATAGCATCAGTGAGAGCTGTGCTCGATCACACTCCTCTTGGCGACTTTCTCAGATGCCTGCGACTGTGAGGAATGGCTACCTCCTTAGTACTTCCCATGTGTCGGGCCTGTACTCTGCTACGCATTATTATAATTTCCCTTGTTACTTTTGCTTTCATCTGTTTACTTTACAATTATATGTCTGTCATGCTGTTTATTAAACCTAAGTCCAGTTGGTCACATGTTTAACATATACTGTAATTAAAAATATTTAGTGATCTGGACATGATGGCACACGCCTTTAATCCCAGCACTCTGGAAGTAGAGGCAGGTGGATCTCTGTGAGTTCAAGGCCAGCCTGGTCTACAGAGTGAGTTCCAGGACACCTGGGGCTACAGGGAGACCCTGTCTCCAAAAGAACAAAAAAAGATATTCAGCAAATTAAAGAAGCCCCTGTTAGATGTACAGATGAACTGTACTTTCTCAACCCTCTTCCAGGTTCTTTTAGCATTAGGGTGTCATGTTTCAGAATTAACTTAAGGATTCAAGCAAACAGTTGTTGGAACATAGATAATAAATACATAGATTCAGGATTTTGCTGTTGCTTTTCTGACTTTTATGTATTTTTTTATGTGTATGTGTGTATTGCTTGCATGTATGTAAGTATACCTGTGTCATGCAGTGCCCACAAAGGTCAGAAGAAGGTGTTGGTTCCCTGGAACAGGAGTTATAGATAGTTGTTAGCCAACTAACAGGAGGAGGGAAGGAAGGTGTGGCTCTCATTTTAGTACGTATAATTAAGATATTCACATGGCTAAAATTCAAAAGGCACAAAGAACCATATACTCTCCTCCCACCTTGGCATCTCATCAGTGTTCCCTGCTTTAGAATCAACTATGTCCAATTATTTACAGAAAAGGAAAAAGGTGGTCAGCGTGCGCATTTGTTCATGTATTCATAAAATGCACGCACTTATCCCTTGCCTTTTCAACATATTGACTTTATTTTAAAATATCTCTGTGTAGTAGTATCTGATATTTTTATTTGTTATGGGTGTATACTACTCCATTTTGTGGGCTCATAACCATCTATCTCTAATTGAGTTTTTTGCCATTATTAGCAATATCATAGTGCCTGGCGTGGTGGCTCATGCCTTTAATCCTAGCACTCGGGGGGCAGAGGCAGGCGGATCTTTGTGAGTTCAAGACCAGCCTGGTCTACAGAGTGAGTTCCAGGACAGCCAAGGCTATAGGGAGACCCTGTCTCAAAAAGACAAAAATAATCATAAATAGTAACTGAATACATAATTTTATATGCAAGGAAATATATTAGAATGTCATACTGCTAAAAGTATAGTTTAAGTAGGAAGATATATTCATTTGAAACTATTTTGCAAGGTGAGTTTATAATGAGATTATATTTAATTTTTACTTATTATTTTAATTTTATGTGTATGAGTGTTTTTAGTTCATGTAAGTGTACTACATGTATGCAATGTCAGCAGAGGCAAGAAGAGGAACTGGAGTTACTGGTTGTTAGCCACCATGTGGGTGCTGGGAATTGAACCTGGGTCCTCTGCGAAAGCAGACAGTACTCTTAACCACTGACATCTCTCTCCTAGTCCAACAAAAAGATTATTTTTAAATGAGTAAAAATAAAGTTAGCAATTTTTTTTTCTTCTCCCCAGTCTTCAAGAAAGATAACTACTGCTAGTATTCCCTTTATACACTTCTAGAGACTGAGTACAGGTGTGCTTGCATGGTGTGCATTGTTAGGGACATATGGAGCATATATTTCATTAGGAAGAAGTGTCTTCTTCCTTTGGTCCTCCCCAGGATGGATTTCTGCCTCGTGGGGGGACATTTGGCAGTGTTTGGAAACATCGTAAGTGTCGCAAGTTTGTGTTGAGGAATAGATCTAGCAGGTGGAGAACAGACATGCTACTGAACTTCTGTTCATTCACAGGCTGGCCTCACGCAGTAACAGATCTGATCAGTAATCCTGCTGTGGTTGGCAAACTCGTTTTTAAGGATGTACTTATCTTTCCCTTGCTGTTACCAACATATCTGACAGAAACCACTTAAGGGAGAAGATGTCTCTATTTGGGCTGCTGCTTGAGGATTTCAGTCCTTCTTGGTTGAGAAGGTATTCCTGTGTTAGTTCAAACTGCTCAGATCACATCAGAGTAGCTAGCAAGCAAAGAGTGTGGGAAATAGGGACTAGGCTATAACTTTCACAGGATCATCCCCAGTGATCTACTTATACTACCTGGGACCCATTGCTGAAAGATTCCAAAGTCTCCAAAATTAGCACATCCAGCTGGGGATCAGGAGAAGGTAGCGTGGGCCTGTAAGGACGTTTCAGTTTCCATCCATGAGAGGACAGGAAGGCTTTTTCAAGATGTTGATTTCAATAGGCTTCATTACCACTGCTGATGTTAGGAATGCCTGTCCCCTCCTCCTCTTTCTTTCCCCACCCCACCTGTCACAACCACCTACCTCCATCACAAACCATCATTATCGTGGTTCTCACCAGCAGTAGTGACAGTTCCGGTGAGCTACCTGCGTGCCTGACCTTCCCTTCGCACATGCCTGGCCTTCCGCCATGTCCGCACATCTAGTCAACTTTGCTGTTTCCTCATTTTGCTGCTTGCCACATTTCCTCCCTTTCCATCACATCTTCAGATTGTTTACTGGAAAAGGGTTCATGAAAGATAGATTTGGAGGGACCTTTAATTTCTCAAACTGTCTTTCGTTCTGTCTTCCTAGTAGATTGAGGCTTTGGGTGGCATTCTAGAGAGACCATAACATCTCACAATTTGCAGACTTATCTTCACTGTCGTATAGTTCTGGCTTTGTTGTTGAGAGAGACTGATATTTTCATCATTGTTTGAATGTTAGCTTCTTTCTGTGTGTTCTGAATGCTCCATTGATGTGTATTACATGTGGGATATGTGTAGTATGTCTTTTGTGTGTGATATGGTATGTGTGGCATGTGGGGTGTGTGGTATGTATGGTGTGGGTGATATGTGTGATTTGTTTTTCATTGCATAGATTCTCCTTGGTCCCTTTCAATCTGGAAATTTGTCCTTCAGTTCTTGAAAATGTTCTTTAATGACTTTACTGACCTTTCCTGTTCTAGTTGTTCCTGTTCTGATCCTCTTATTTAAATGTTAGATTATATGAGTCACTTCTTTTCCTGTGCTTTATCTTTATGCTTGGCTCTGTAGGACATTGCTTTAGTTTTTTCTCTAACTCTTCTATTGATTTTCTATTATTTTTACTATTATATGTTTAACTTTAAGATGATTTTTGTTCTGCTTTTCAAACTTCTGTTTCTATAAATAAATACAGTAGACCCCATTAATAAGATAAGAATATTCATGGGCTTTGTTTTGTTTTAGCTTTTCTTTTCCTTTCTTTGTTTCTTCCAAATTATCATTTATTGTCCATTGTGTCTGGCCTCTGTCTTCAACCTTAGAGACTTCTTTGGCTGGCTTATATTCTTTATTGTCCATTTGTGGGTAACTGGCTTGTGAGTCCTGACTGTTCAAGTGTGGCTTCTTAAACTTCACTGCTGAATGGGTTGCTTGACAGGGAATCTGAATGTCTGTTATGTTGAATTTGTCCTCTTGGCCTACCCAACCACGTCGGAGACCCTTTTATTCTCTCATTTGTAGCACTTGGGTGTCTGAGAGCCCTGTGTGGAAGGTGTGGGGTTCTCCAACTGCAAGTGGCCACTTGGTGTCCCTGTGCCAGCTCTGCAGCAGCTCCTGGCAGACCATAATCCACAGAGGTCCATTAAACCATCTTCAGGTAGCAAAACTTAGTGTACCCACCCTCTCTCCTGCAGAGCTGTTCTCATCGCCTGCACCAGGCATCCAGTTGCATTCTAAACAGCTGTGGTGTAACTTCTCCATTTTTAACTGTGTATTTCTTTCCAGCATCGCCAGCATCCTTACTTTCATGGGTATGTCGGGTCCTTGACCATCTGTGTTGTCTATGTACACTAGGCTACTTCCTAGCACCCTGTACTGTGTGTCTTTGTTCATTACTGCTCATAAATTAATACTAACTCATCTGCTTACCATCTTGAAAACTCTGATGGCTGATGTTCCCCCTATTTACTCAGTCTATGTCTTTAATAAATTAACTCCTTCTGTAGCTTTAGGGTGATTCCAGAAATGGCCACTGTGGATCCAGGCTGCCATCTTAACTCAGAAGTCTCCATTGTACTACATTTAGAGGTTTCATTATGAAAGAATGTATGCTAGCCTTCTGTCTTTCCTTTTTGCTGCTACTGTGTCCTAATTTTGAATTCCATCTTGGTTCCTGGAGCCTTGGCAGTAAGCTATTGGAGCTATTTCTAAAGCCAAGCCAGGTTCCCAATTCACCGCGTTGACAGCTCTGCTGATGGATGTGGCACTGTGCTGCTGTGAGATTAGTTGGTCCGTCATGGGTTTGCTGTTGCTTTACGCTTCTGACTACACTTTCCCTTAACTCACCTTTGATCCTAAGGAATGTGTGCAAAATCTTTTTGAGAATGTTTTCTATGCCAATATTTTAGATTAATGTCCGAGAGCATTTAATGGTCAGAAGCCACAAGCTGAGGCCCATTGACCAGGTGTCTCTTTCTTTGTGGTTCATAGGTCACCTTTGCTGAGGGACAAGTACACCCTGACTTCTTTTATGACTGAGAGAACACTGTATTTGCAAGGTCACTTTGACTCACTATCTTGATGCCTTTTTACCAATCTAATACCATTCATCTTTTCAAGATGGTAAGGATGCTGGTCTCATAGAGGGGTAATAAATGCTAGGAGGAGACTGGAACGTGCAGTGACTTCACTCATTTCTGACTTCGAAAAGGAATCCCAGTTTCCTGGTTCTTATTCTGCCTAATGTTACACTGATTATTACCAGCAAAATGTTGACTAAAGTGTTACATATTTTGTATATTGATTGGACTGGTTTCAATAATATTTTAAGGAAAATCTGGTTATCTGCCTGCCAAGCGACCATAACAAGCTCATACTCAGAGTTTCTGTCTACCTAGAGTTTTGTCCTTGAAGATTATACAGTCAGACTGGATAGGGACAATTAGGTTTATTTTTCCTGGTCAATATTTCTATGTTCTAATTAAACTATGGAGATTGTAGTTTGAGCTTAATATCATTTTTGACTGTTACTACAAATTATTATTTTCAACTACTTAAAAATATAGAACTATCTTCACCTCACATATTGCTCAGTGGTAATGGCCTACATTTGGTCTGTATGTCAGCTTGCTGATCCAAGTTTAAGGCTTTTGTCTTGGAGTGAGTACTATACTCCTTGTTCTAAGCTTCAGCCATTACATAATAATCTGCATATCTATTGACATAAATCATTTGGAACTGGGGACACTACAGCCCAAGTTTCTGCTTTCATGGGGAAATTATCATTTAAGGTTTATTTCAACTTTTAATTTTATGTCTCTGTGTGAGAATATGTGCACATGCAGTTGTTTGCAGAGGCCAGAAGAGGGCATTGCCCTCCACCACACCCCCAGGCTGGAGTTACAGGCAGGTGTGAGCCTCCTGATATGGGTGCTGGGAACCAAACTCCAGTCCTCCACCAGAGCAGTATGTGCTCTTAACCACTGAGCCATCTTTCCAGCCCATCATGAGGGAATTACTTACAGCCCTTCTATACCACTGATCTGCACCCTCTTTGACAATCCTTCCATTCCTATTCTTCTCTTAAACATTATTTTCCTTTTAGGTACTTTTTAAATACTTTCAATTTTATTAAAAGTAAGAATTATATAATACCCACAATGCTATTTGCTTAAGGTATGTAGATATAAACTGTAACTATGATTTCCTGGAAGATAAAACACACATAGAAGAGATTTATTCTTTTAGCCCAAGGTCACCAAGTTGCTATAGAAGGTGAGAGTGTGGTTCACAGCATGTTACCTGAAATTATTGAGGTATTTCCCTCTGATTTTAGGCTGTAGATGAAACACATTTTAATGTGTACATTTTCCCCTGTTTGGAGGTGTCAGTATTCAGAATGGAGAATAAAATGCCAAGTTTCTTTTCTTTTCTTTTCTTTTTTAGGATTAGCTGATTTTCACTCTTCTAAAGAGACTTCTCTTGAGATACCCTGGCAATTTATTCATTAATTTAAATTTCTTTAAGAAACTTCCTTTGAAAGCTGTATTTCTTTGGCAAAGATAGAACACTGCTTAGTAAAGATTTATGATTGAATGAACAAAGAGCAGGGGGAGGCCTAGGTGATAAGGTCTCCACTGCAAATAATAAAAATGGGGGACGTTCAAAGGAAGGGAAACAGTCTAAGACTGCAGGATCTAGGAACAACACAATTAGAGATTTCATAGTAGTAATAGTAAGTAATAGAGTCTCAAATGAATACTCCTTTATTTCATAGATGGGATTAGCATTTGTGCAATATTCTTTAGTTAAATTTCAATTTATTGGATTTTTGCATCACTGCAGATTGATCTATTGAATTTGTCACAGTGGCCTTGTTTTTACCTTGATGTGTTTAATACCTGCTGGATCAGAATGCCAATCAATTTAGGTTAATTTCATTAAGTTTGCTAAAGCTTTTTAAATTAAAGCCACTGCTGGCATTACCAGTAACAGAATGCAAGTAACATACTCTCATATATTATTGTTCTAGAAAATAGATGGGTAATATATATTCTCTGAACACTTCCTTACTTGGGTTTTTTAAAATCCCCTTAATTATTTACAAGAATATAAATCATTTAACATTTAAAATTTTAATTATCTGCATGATCATTGCTTAGTATTCTGTGCCAAACTTGAAACACAGCATAGATTTCAGTTCTCACTAAATAGATTTCAATTAAACTTCTATCATTTCTAGGAAAGAAATGAATATGTTTTTAGAAATGGGCTGGAGAGATGGCCTAGAGGTTAAGAGCACTGACTGATCTTGCAAAGGACCTGGATTTGATCCCTAGCATTCACATGGTGGCTGAGAACCATCTTTGACTCCAGTTCCAGGGGAATCCGATGCCCTCTTCTGACCTCTGAGGCATTTCACGATGTGGGTGCACCAACCTACATGCAGACAGTATATTTGTACACATAAAAAAATAAAATTAAAAAAAGAAATATGTGTTCCATTACACATATAGATTGGGGCCTGGTACCTGACAGATTGCCTTTCAACTCTTTTGCGAATTTTGGTTTTCCTCAGAAGTCACCATATATCTGTCATTTATGTGAATTATAATAATTGTTAAGATGGTTTAGTAGTGCATTTGCAATCAGCTGTGATTCTCTTTTTATTACTGGTCTTATTAGCTATCATTAATGCTGTATTTGTAAATATTACTTGGAGAACTGTGGTTATATTTACTAAAGACAGGATCAAGAACAAAAGCTGGTAAATTAGTGTACTAGAACTTTAAAAAAAACCCATGGACTACTTTGTTTCCAAAACCACTAGAAACCCACACTGCAAACTTTTTAAAAATTTGGTTATTTGATCACTGTAGGCATTAGTACATTTTCAGAGGGGATATCGAGTGAGCAAAGGTTTGTTATAGCATATGTAAAGATAGAATTAAAGAGATTTTAGTTACATGAGATTCAAATTATCTTTGGCACATTTTGCAGGTTACCTACAAAATTGTACCCAAACATGGAATTCTTCTTTATCAGAGAGCACAACATCAGATTTTAATCATATTTTGTATCCACAGGGTTTTAGGTTTCTAACAGGCCACCTGTCTTAGACATTTAAAAATTCACAGGACAGATGGGAAGGTGAAAGAACTTGTCCTTGGATAAAGAATTTCTTAAATTGAAGAAACGTTCACAGGAAAGGCTAGCCAATATATCACACTCGTCCCTTGAATTTGTCTACATAAAGGCATCAGAGGAGAGCTTTTCCCTTTACTAGTCCAAGTACAGGATTCACCGTTACCTACTGTCTTGTGGTGGTCAAAAAAGAAAACAAAAAGGATGGCTTCTTAAACCTGTTGTTCAGGTGATTTATGAATCAGGAATTAGGGCTATGTTTTATATTAACTTTCTTGAATTCTGAGTCCACTATTCATAGAACCTGTAACTTGTATAAGACTGTGTACCCTTCTATTTAAGAAATCCAGACACGGAACTGTTTTGTCTGCTTTTGGATCTCCAGCTTTACTAGTTGGGGCCTCTGTGTCTCAGTTATTATCTGGTAGGTGGAGAGTTTAACAGTTATTTACAGAGTGTGAAGGTTATGTGAACACAGTAGATAAAAAGTGCCTAGCATAGTGCCTGGAATTGAGAGTTAATGTTTAGTAAAGTTAGTTATTAAAAATGTACCCTGTTAGTCAGCTGTCTGCATTGTGACAAGATACCCAGGATAAGCAGTTTATGAGAAGGAGTAGTTTATTTTGGTTCATGCGCCTGGAGGCTTCAGGGCATGGTTGATGGGCTCTGCTGCCTTAGGCTCTGTTTCAAGGAGGAACGGCTGGGAGAGAGCACTTTGTGGAAGAAAGCTGCTGGCTTAGTTTGCCTTCAATTGCTGTGACAAAACACTCTGACCAATACCAACTTGGGGGGTGGGGGAAGGGTTTATCCAGCTCACATCTTCCAGGTCATAGTACATCACCGAGGGAGCCTAAGGTAGGAACTCAGGGCAGGAAGCTGGAAGCAAGAGCTAAAGCACAGGCCATGGAGGAACGCTGCTTAATGGCTTCCTCTCCTGACCCATGCTCAGCCTACTTTCTTATTCAATACAGGACTATTTGCCCAGGGGTCACACCACCCACAGTGTGCTGGGCCCTCCCATATCACTCAACAATCCACGTGGTGGCACACGCCTTTAATCCTAGCACTTGGGAGGCAGAGGCAGGTGGATCTTTGTGAGTTCAAGGCCAGCCTGGTCTACAGAGCGAATTCCAGGACAGCTGGGGCTCCAGGGAGACCCTGTCTCAAAAAGACCAAAAAATAAAAAAATAAAAAAAAGAGCTTAGAGGAAACATATTCAGCTTCCCCCCAACCCAGTATATTGAATACTGGCTGTTAATTCATCCAATATAGATAGCCTTTATTATGCTTAAAGAACCAAATTCTCTACTAATATGTTTGGGGTTTTTAATTACATGGGAATTTTGAATTCTATCAAATGCACTTACTTTTTGCATGTTTTTGATATTGAGCATAGGATGTTTTACCTTGCATTAATTTGTTGTGATACACTTCATTTGTGTATATTGAGCCATCCTTTCATTCTCAGAATAAGTTCAATTCAATCAAAGTGAATGATTTTTTTTGGTCTTTTTGGGACAGGGTCTCCCTGTAGCCCCAGTGGTCCTGAAATTCACTCTGTAGACCAGGCTGGCCTTGAACTCACAAAGATTCCCCTGCCTCTGCCTCCCAAGTGCTAGGATTAAAGGCGTGCGCCACCACGCCCGGCATGAATGATATTTTAATGTGTTGTTGAACTCAATTTGCTACTATTTTATTGAAAACTTTTACTCTAGGTTCATTAAGAATATTGATGTATAGTTCTCTACCCCCCACCCCCAGCTCTCACTCTTTCAACTTCCTATGGAAGATTTTCCAACTCAAAGTAAACAAAGAAACATCAGCATTAAATTCTACTTATTATA
>VZQC01015494.1:350962-529233 GCA_009823505.1 Rhizomys pruinosus
AAAAAAAAAAAAAAAAAAAAAAGCTGTGTGGTATTGGTTGGCATGAATCATCTGCACTCTTCATTCATTATTTAATCTTATTTTACTTTGTTCAGACAAGCTATCTGGCCTATTGTGAAGCTTCACACAGCCAATTACCTCAAGGTGTTTAGTTCATTTATTATTTAAAACATAAATCTTGTACAGGTTGTCCATTGACGACCCTCTGAGTAGATGTAGTAAATGCCTTTCATCCTGGCGACCTCAGTCAGTGCTCAGAGCCCTACCTGCTGAGCTTGGCAGGTCAGGCGAAGTGCTGGAGCATGTAAGATACCAGAGGTAACTGCACTTTATTTTCTGTTTAAGGGTACATGTGAAAAACATGCACATGGTAGCAAATTCTAAGTTGAAATTTAAAGGAACAGAAGAAAGCTTTCACTTAAAGTGTACCATTTCTTTCTACAGAGACCTTGTTAGACATTTTAGCTATTGTAATAGGCTGCGTATTGAGTTTAGAAGATTTTTTTTTTTACAATAGGCTTTAGTATCCTCATACCTGTGTTGAGGAGCCCATTTTCTTTTTCTGACTGACATCAGTCTTGTGATACCAAGGGTCAGTGTGAATGACTTAGAAAAAGAGGAGCTTAAGTAATGTGCCGATTCTACTGATGAGCTTACATGCTATTAAGTCTCTATCCTACACTGAAGGTGCCAGGTATTTAACTGGGGACTGGTACTAATTTCAGAGCTAATACTGAGCTGTTCCACATCAATGCTTTCAGCAGGTGGCTTGAACTGACAGTGTAAAGGAAAAACTGAGAGAAAATTACCATGGTACTTTAGAATTTCTCTGATTGAATTGACTGATTATACTGTCGTAGGTGCACTGGGAAGCTGGCAGGGCTGTAGGCAGGAAAGAAGTGACGGAATTCTTTTTAGAAGGAGCTTGTCTGTTGGTTTAGTACAGCCAAATATTTCAAAATGATAATAAGGTTTGATGTGAGGTTTTAATTCAGTATTTGTGAAAATTCCCATGTTCTCTGAGCTGTCTTTTTGAAGCAGACAATCCTGGAACGGGGTGTGGGGAGTGGATTTTTTTACCATTTTCTCCTACAGAAAAGTATTGAGACAATCAATTCAAATTCCATCAATAAATACAAGCTGTGCATTAAGTTTGCAAGGAAGTTTTCTTTTTTTTCTTGCGTATCTGTGTATGGTATATGTGTACATATGTAACAGGTGTGCACATCCGAGCACTCACGTAAATAAGGGACAGAAGAGGATGTCAAGTGTCCTCTGTCTCCAAGAAGTAAACCAGAGAATGAAAGAAGAGGAAGTTTTCTTAAAATATTTTTTATTGAGCATTTATACATTTCATACAATGGTTCCTAATCATAGGCCCCTCCTCCATGCCCAACCCCCATCAGAACTCCCGTATTACACTATCCATGTTAAATCCTGCCCAGTCAAGCTTTTGAACCCAGGTGTCCTTCTTTGCAAATTCATCCACTGGAGTCTAGTCAGCACATCTAGGTATCTTAAGAAAGGCAAACTCTCCCTCACCCAGCAGTAATCAGTCTCCAGTAGTTCTCAGTCCAGGGCCAGCTTACCACCCATTTCTCTTGTTCCACTCTGGGGCCTTGTCTGAGTTGGCATGGGCCCCATGCCTGATGACAGCAACACCATTAGTTCCCTTGTCCAAGTTTCTGGTAGTCGGAAAGTCTCTGCTCCCCTTCATTCATGCCCAGCCCTGGCTCTAATGATCTTTCTGCCCTCTCTTCCACAGTGATCCCTGAGCAGTGGGTGAGTGAGGTTGCAAGGAAGCTTTATAAAGATTTTAATTTTGTTAAGAATTATACCCACAGAATAAAAGGTTTTATAAAGAAGTTTTACTTATTTGAAAATTGAATAGAGACTTTATTATAGGCCAAGACATAATTTGTTTTATATGTTCTTTCTCAAAACATGTTCTCAAATAAATCTTCTTTTAAAGAAAAAAATTCTTAACCAATCACAGGCATTCTAGGTTGTCATCTAAATTCATGCTTAATATGTACAAAATCCCACATTTAAAACTATTAAAATTGCTCTTTAAAATACTGCATAATTAAAAGTTATAGAGCCACAAGTACTACTGGTGGAACATCGATAGTCCCTGGTACTTTTTAAGTATCTGCCACCTGCCAGGTGCAATACTAAGTGAGCTACAGTACCTCAGTTACTCTCACAATAAATGCCTGTCTCCACCACAGTCCAGCTAGCAGCTGAGGACCTCCAGGCAAAGCTGAGTGACTTGGCTGAGCATGCAGAGCTAGCTAGTTCAAGCTCAAGCTCAGAAAGACAAACACTGTGTTTTCTGGTATGCAGGACCTAGCTTCTCGTTTTAATGTATGTGCATTTATGTGGGAATGAGCATGTTGTGCCCTGGATCTTGACTCAGAACTGAAAGTTCCTCCTGCAGTCAGGTCAGTGACTTCTTTCTGTACTGGTGACAGGGAATTAATGCAATAATTTCCCTTTTCATGGATATCCCATTAAGCATTTAATAGGAATTTTGATATGGAACCAGAGGAATTCTTAAGGGAATGGTTTAAGATGTAGAAAAAATAATGTATTGGAGTATTCTGTAAAAGGATAAGAGAGTCAAATTTAGCAGAGTGTGAGCTAGGTTTGGGGCAGAGAAAAATCAATCCAGATAAATGGGTCAGCATTCATCACTTGTTCAACAAATACTTATTGTGTTAGGTGCCAAGCTTTGGGCCTTGCCTGGCAGAGAGCACTGGGTGATTGATTTTTGTTGGGTTGACTCCCTGCAGGGATTATTCACAAACAACCTTTCCATGTAAATAGGAACTTTAATTACAGAAGAGAAGGGTTAAAGTCTTTCTGGTTGGACTGTGGTGTGGAGTTTTGTTTCACTGCAGAATCCAGGAGGCCATCCTCATATGAGCATTATTCTGATGCAGTGTAACAAACCAGCAGGAAACTGCATTCCATGGGATTTCTATGGGGACTACAGAGAATTTGTTCCAATGCTTACAGAGAAGTGCTTGTAGTTTAAAGTAGCTTCAGGACTAATGTGAGGAACTGTGCTGCTCCACTTGCTACGGAACTGTAAAACTAAAAGCATGAGTGTAAATAAAACAAGGTCAGTTCCTCCCTGCTAGTCTGGAAACCTTCTCAGGGCATTGCTTACAGTTTATTTCTGTGGAAAAAGGAAATGAGCCAGGGAATTTTAAATATTATGCTATGTCAGAAAAATGTAAATATCTATTACTTAGCTTGCTTTCTAACTTCGTCTAATTTTTCTGACAGTTCAGTTGGAGGCAGATTGGGAAGTACACACCATTCAATCCACCCAGCCTGTTCCCCAGAACAAATTAGGTGATAACAGTGGAATAGTTTCTGTAGCAACCTTACTTAGTGTACACCTGTAGAAGATAAAGGATCCACTTTCTGGGATGTGCTTCTTTAATTTCTAGCTTCTGACTGCCTTTTGCAAAGTACTTAGTGTCTCCCACACCGCGAGTGATTGATGATTGGCAATAGCACCTTTTTGTTAGTGGAAGAATTGCTTTATCCTCTCTAGTGCCACTAACATATTTGATGGCTAAGGTCACTACATGCCACTGCACCAGGTCTCTCTCTGGTCCTTCTGCTACCTACACTGAGGTGGCGACCAGCTTCTAGGCTGCCAACCTTTGGGTCCCACTTGACACCATGCTTAGCTTAGTGCTTGACTATCATCCTCTTGAAAGTCTTTAACAATCAAGTCCCCATCTTTTCATTTTGTCCTAGGCTCTATAAGCCATGAGGCTGGTATCGATTTTTCTGTGTTTCTTTCCCATTGGACTCCACATCAGAGGCTGCCTCCTTCAGCTGCCTCCAGTGTTGCCTCCTCCCTGACCCTCTATTGGAGCTCCTGGGTAGACATCAGCACGTTATCCCTTGTGTATACTTATGCTGTTGCCCTGCCTTGACTTCACGGTGGGAACACCTGTCTCCCTCAGGGTATGGTGAACTCTGGGAGAGAGATCAGGTAACCCCCAATCATTGAGTACTATTTTTCCTTCTTCACTTGCTCAGTGCCTGCCAGTGCTCCATCAGCGCTTGTTGAATTGAAGTGAATTAAATAATTTGCCCTTTTATTTGAAAGAGTAAAGAAATTTACATTTAATGTAAGGCCCCTTTGATAGACATATTGCCTTCACTTCAGTTCTCCTCTGATGCAGAATGATGGTGCTGACTTCCATGGAATGGTATACATTTGATTCTGCCTCACTTATAAATTTGGGGTGGGGAAAATAGAAATGAAATCATTTGACTAATTTTCAGACATTTAAAGAATATGGAAATTGAGCTTAGGAGGAAAAGGTTAACCGAGGTTAAAGCGAATGCTTTTCATTTCCCTCAGCCTATCACTAAGTGGAGATTTAAAGGAACTGCTTTCTTCTCACAAAACTTCTCCACATTGCCCCTGGATTTCCTTTTAACATAATTTAAGTAGGACATTGTAATAGTTTAAATCATTTTAACTCTGCATGTTTCATAGAGCGAACATTTCTTAATATAGTTCTTTGAATCTTAGAAGAGAATTTGCAGTGCTTGATGTCTGTACAGGAGGTAGAACTCTAAAGTGCAGAAACTGTATATAAATTACAGACCTTGTTTATTAGGTACAAAAGAGAAGTCAGTTGGCTGTGCCACTGAGACTTCTAGCAGAGGGCCATGAACAGCTTCAGCACTTCTACAAACTCTCTTGAGCTGTTTGGAAAATTTATTTTGAAAAGTTTTCAAATCTCCTGGAGAGAAGGCTCCCAAAGCAGCTTTGTAAAGTATTCAAGACAAGTTAAGAACCAGTGAGATAGCAGAAAAGGAAAATGGAATGAATATATATGCACACACATATATTATAAAGATCAATTTAAAAGTCAGTTTATTAAGACCAAATATTATTGAATTTGCATTTGTACTGTTAAAATCTGCAATCTTTGGGCTATAAAATGTTGTTTCCATTGAGCAATAAACTAATGTTTGTGGAAGTATGGGACAATACTAATTTCGTAATTACTTATGTATAAATTGGAGCATTAGAGATACATGGTTGTAAGAAGTATAACCTGGCTGGGAGTGGTGGCGCATGTGTTTAATCCTAGCACTTGGGAGGCAGAGGCAGGTGCATCTTTGTGAGTTCAAGGCCATCCTGGTCTACAAATCTAGTTCCAGGACAGCTGGGGCTACAGGGAGACCCTGTCTCAAAAAAAAAAAAAAAAAAAAAAAAAAAAAAAAGACGTACAACATGAAGGACAGAAAAATTAGATAAAAAACAATCTCTTCATAGTCACATGATAACATAACATTATTAACTGCTACATTGTGTGGAAAGCCCTGACTTCCAGCCAGAGTTATTCTTGAATATGGGAAGTTTAAGACATAACTTGGGGTACACTTATACAGAGATTAATCTACAGCCATGAAAACTTTTGCTTAGAGAATGAAGCAGCCCTTGTGGGAATCTGTGCCTATGAGCAGACTTTGCCCAAACCTCTGACTTTCTTGTGCTTCTGAGGGAAGTGAGATAGAAAACAATGACTACCTTGTCAAGATTTTTCTCTTGTTCCATTCAGCATCTTTTATGTGCTTGATTGCTCAATTGATTGATTTTGCTGATTTCTGGACAGTCTGAGCATTTAGGAGTAACACAGCTAAGAAAGAGCCCATGATTTTTCAAAAACTTAGCTTGACTCACAGGTCAAGGTGTTTTTGGAAGACAGTTCCCTGCAACATGGGCAAACGTTAAAATTAGAACAATTCTGAAATGAGAAACCTTGGGATAATTTTAATTCTCTTCATTATAGAGTCCACTGACTATGCGTAAAACATACTTTTAAGAACCAAAGAATACTCATTGACAGATAAGACTAGTCTTAGCCCTGAAAAGCAGGTAAGGGTAACTATGAGAACAGACATCTGACCCCTCCCATACTGCAATTGGAAACAATGGAAAGACTCAAAGACAAGGTTCCTTGTGGGTGGAGAAACAATTTGTAATTTTTGAGAAGGCTTTTCAGTTTGCTCTGAGTCATTTCTAAGCTGGAGCCCCAAGTGACAATTAGGAGTCACCACTAAAATCTTGTCCAGTAGCTCTGCGTTCCCTACTCCAAGTTCTCTGGGGCTGGCCTGGCATTCCCTGTGAGGCCCAGTGGTACAAAGGATGCTTTCTGACTGCATTTGTCTCTCTGGCCCATTCCTCTGGGTCACGGCCCTTTCCTTTCTCCAAACCCACACCTAAATTCTCTCTCTCTCTCTTTTCTTCATCCCAGCCACCTTTGCTGTCCTCCTGATCCTGATCATTCCCTCCTGACCATTGTTTCTTATGTTTGTCTTTAATTCCTAGGTACTCTTAACTTCTAAGAAAATGAAAATTAGCTCTCCAAGAGAGTTATGGTAAATGCTTGCTTTTCCATTCCACTATGAGTTGAAGATACATTGTATAATTAGACTTTTTTTTCTAAAAGATTTATATTTTTCCAAATCATGCTTTTAGAAAAGCAAAGCATGAGAACTTGGTAAGAGAGCACCCTGGGAGTTTTATAAACCTCTGGTGCAATGTCAAGGGAATCCACAGCAGAAATATTTGGTATCTGGATCTTAACTATTTTCAGTATGGCCAAATAAATACTTTTGTATTTTTTTCTAAACATATTTTTCAGGCAACCATTTTGTTCACTGATCTATGGCCCAGTATCTCAGCATTTATGTTTAATACCTCAGTTTGTTTCATTGTTATAAGCGACTGTTTCCAAATTGAGAAAATGGATAAAGTATACAGTATTTTCAAAAATTTGATTGTGTGTGCAGTTTTGGTTAGGATTTTATTATGTAATTAATCATAGCAATTTAAAATTGGGGGGACAGATGAAAACTTTGTGAGCTATGAATACTGAAAGACTGACGGATTTCCAGAGTGCATCTAAGTCACGCAAATGAAGGGTGATAAGTGGTTGTATATAAACAATTTGACACTGAAGAAACAGCAGTGAACTGAAGTCTGACCTGAGTTTTAGACTCCATTCTGTGACCCTGAGGCTACAATAGACCCCCCCCCCTTAGCCATAGTGGATGTATTTCAGTTCCTTCCGTGCATGCCTGAAACACAAGGAAACACTGAGCTTTTCCTCGTCTATGGTTCTTTCAACACATAGATACACAGACACAGACACAGACACAGACACAGACACCTCCCCATTTAATGTTTTTTTAAATTCCATTTCAATTAATTATTCATCACAGACTCTGGGTACAACTTAAATTTTGTACTTCAGGATATGCCATTAAAACTAGCATGAATTTATTTTTTTCTTTCATAATTTCACATATAGAAAAATTGTCCTTAACTATGAATCTTGGCCAAGGTTTTGTTTATTGTTTGGGTTTTTGTTGTCGTTTTTCCTTTTCTTACCTAGAGTTTTACCTTTCTCTCTTCCTTTATAAGAAATCATTTTATGGCTTCTGTTTGCCATGGCTTAATTGTTAACATCACTACTCTGAAGCCCAGGGACAATTCATTATTAAGTAATATAAAGGTTACTTGAATACAGCACTTCAGCATTCACTGTCACAGTGAATCTGATAATGGCTATTAACTGATGAATGAATGGGTTGCATATACAGCACAGATGCGCTAGACAAAGGGATTGGCCATATTGAACATAATTATGTTCAAGCTACTTGGAATGGGAAAAAATAAAACTTAGCAAATTTTTAAGCCCAGCAAACTGCATTTAGTATTTTTGGACTGTAGTTAACCGTGGGCAACTGAAACCGCAGAGAGTGAAACCAAGGACACTAGGTGACACAGGAAGTTGTTGTTATCAGTTAATGGTTGATCGCCTAATGCTTAACTTCTAATGTACTTGATGGTTCTTGGGTTCAGGATTTTTGTCACCTTAGAATGTTGAAAAATCATACTTTATTGGATCATTGAGAGGAAAATATACATAATCTTTAAAGCATGTTTAGATGAATTTAAAAATATCTATATGCTGAAAAGTACTTGTTAGAAGTCTATTTATTTTGTATCCTAGTTTCCACAAAACCTGATCTATAGCAGACACTCAAAACTTGTTGACTAAATTAAAAACAATTTCTAAGTTCTCATCCCAAAATTAAACATTGTGCCTAGAGTAGATTTATTAAGTAGAATTCATTTCGTTTGAAAAAGTTGTCTATTTAAGATTTACACCAAATGTTATTAGGTCATATGTGACTAACTTAATATCCCAAAGTGGGATTTATTATTAATTAGGAAATGTTAGAAAATTTTTAATTTTGAAAACAGGTAAGAACTGCATTATCCTAAATATAACAGTATTTAATGATTTCAAAATTATTTCTCTTGATTTTCCTATAAATAGGATGAACAATTGAGGAAAAGGAATTTGCCCAATGATTCATACCTATTCTATTTTCATACACCCACATATACAATAGACCATTTAAACAGTCTCAAATATCTTTAGACTCGAAATCATTGGATTTCATGTAATTTTTTTATTGAAAAATTACTTCAAAAGTAGTATATCTCAAGGGACATTTCATCATCACTATCTGGGAAGATTTATGTGCCAAATAAGAAACATTAAATATTAGAGTTTAAAATGGTGATGCTGCTATAATATTAATAGTAAGTTGCATCTATTTGAAACATTTAAAAATGATAATAGCCTTAAAGCTAAAGAATACTGGGAAATATTAATGGCATAAGAACTGTCCTATTTGGTTCTGAATTATGTATAGCAGAGAGAGAAAGAGATGAATTGCATAATAAATCAAAGTTCACATGCTATATTGTTTATTATTGTAAAAACTATACAAACTTTCTGTTTATGCAGCATGTCACATTTTGGAAAAAAAACATGAATAGTTCCAAATTCAGATTCTTTCATAGAATTTAGAACCCAGTAGTGTCATACTGAATATAGGACAATAATTACCATGTATGTTTTACCATGAAGAATTCTAGGAAAGCACTGACTTTTATACTTTTTGTGTGTTTAGTTTATTCTCCCATCCATTTGTCCTTTTTGCCTCTTTTTTTATATTTCTAAAAGGTCTTTTAACCTTTCTTTTGGAACCTGTACCAGCATTGTCACTCATTAGTGTGTATAAGAGTACACAAAAGTGGTAATTAACAGGAAATCTTTGTTCTTGATAAATCTATTACACTAAAGTACAATTATTGCAGGAGCATTAAATATTGGGGAATATTATTTGATGAATAGACAAAAATTACTTATGGATTCACTGGTAGCTAGAAAAAATTGATAGACTTTCCTACTATTTTAAGATTCTAAGAATATGAATACATTAGACTCTAAGTGGTTTATATGATTTTGCAGGGAAAACTTACTGCAAAAATTACTATGTGATATTCTTTTAAAGAGTTCATAATTGCTAGATTTAATGAAGAGTTCCGCAGCCAGCTCTGGTGTGGCCAGTGCTGTGGAATCCCCACTCATTTGACATCTAGGCTCAAATACTGTCTGTCCGTCATCATGTCTTCATGCATTGTATGCTAGTTTAACCCTATTCTGGAGAACCTTAGGAAGACTGTATAGTATTTACCAAGGATTCTATTACAGAGCAAGGAAAACCACAATGTTTCACATTACAGTGGAAAGAGCCCTGGTATGGTTATTGCCATGATTATTCCCCTCTGAGGTGTATCTGTAGCAAATAATTCATTCCTAGACTAAGATGATACTATAGATTATTCATGTATGCATTCATTTATCCAACAACTTTTGTTTCACGAGCTAGAGAAAGGAGTGCAGAGCTTTGTGTCTATCATCCCCCATTTTCCATTGTGGGTAGAGTTGGCACCCTGCTTTCATCACAGGTCCACTCATTGTCCTATCTATGGATCCCTTCAACTTGTTTTTGCTTACCTGGTCTTGGTTGTACTGATCTATATTTAGGATCATTATCCATAAACCAGAGGCATGATGAAAATTCTTGAAATGAGGCAGGAAATGATGGTGAGAAAGAGAATCAAAGGAAGGAAGAAAATTCAAGATGGAGTGGACACAGAGCTATGTGGAAGGGTGGGGCACTGGTCATGAGGTGTATGTCAGGGTTTCCATAGAGAGAAGATAAAAGGAAAGCTTGGGACGATTGGTACAGTCTTCAACTCATCTTGTCAACATGTCCATATCACAGGGTTCATGTGGACTGGTATGAACCAGAATACAATGAACATGTTGAGATAAAGATGGTGACTTTGCTGATATTTTAGTGGTATAGTTGAAACATTACTGATGTTTCTCTCTCTCTTAGGTAGCTAAGGAAAGATTTTTAATATCTAGAAACCAATGGGAGAGCTGCAGTTGAGTTGATGCAGTTCAAAATGCTTATGGTAAGGGCACAAAGGCATGCATATTATCAGGTTGTGGCCAGAAAATTTTCTGGCAATATCCCTATTGTATTTCTGGAATTTGAAGGGTTTTCATTGGCTGAGATAGTTAATAACTAGATTTTTTTCATGTATTTTTATTGAATTTTTATGCATTTAATACAAAACATCTTAGTCATCTTTCTATTCCCTTCCCACCTGCACTCCCCAGTAGATTTCATGCATTCTCTCATATATGTTAAGGCTTATCAACTCAACTTTCTGTCCCCTGATGGCCCTCAGTGCAGGTTCATCCACTGGAGACTAGTTAGCCCATCTAGAGCCTCTTTGTTAAAAAAGATCAGCTCTTCCTCACCCATCAGTAATCAGTTGTCAATAGTTCTTCAACTAAAGTGGGGGCCTGATTTCTATTTCCTCAGATCTGTACTGGGTTTTTGTCGGAGTGAGTTTGAATGGGTCTTGTGATGCTGTCACCACTGCTGTAGTTTCATATGAGCAGAGTTCCAGGAGCTCGTAGGGCTCTATTGTCATTGTCATTGCCATGTGGTTATGGACTTCTTCCCCTGGTCCCCTGGTTCTTACAATCTTTCTTCTCCCCCCTCCCCCCACCACAATGGTCCCTGATCCCTGAGCGGGTGAAGTTTAATATGGCAATCTTGTCCAGGGACCCACGCTCTGCACTCATTCTCTACACTTTGGCCCTTTGTGGCCTTTTGTGTTCATCACTCTCTCTTGCATGAGGAAGCTTCACTGATGAGAGCTGAGAGATGCATTAGTGTTCTCTCTACCCCTTGTTCCACTGTGTTCTGTGAACTTTAGGTTTAGAGTTTTGTTGTAGATGTGTCACTTAAGGTTGGGCATCTCACAGGCATATATTCTCTATGTATGAATGTTGCAAAAGAAGATAGAGATTTTTCAGGTCGGCTTACTGTTCTATTCCTTTTTGAAAATATTACATGTACAAAAATGTTCAATATTTCTTTGTTGTTATACTGACCAAATAAGAACTAAAATTTGACTGTTCAGCCTTTTTCCCCTTGTATGAAGTATGTTTACTCATTTCAAAAGGAAACAAAATAAAATGAAAGAGGTGCTTAAATGCTTTTTATTCTTCATGTTTAAAATGGTTACTAGAAGAAGAACTCACATTTTTTCTTAACACAATGTAGCAAGCAATTAACTTTTTGGCATAGTGATAAATCTGCTTCTCTAAGAAGGTGTTTTATGTTTTAATAAGTGGCAATACATGCTAGTATATTCATTCTTATTGAATAGTTAAATGAAAAAAAATCATGTGAATTTAATTTATTAGGTATTGCCTTGGGCTTATTGAGATTTTACATACAACATCCCAATGGGATTGCATCACACTCCATAGAGTATTACTTTAAATGATTAGTAACAAACCACCTCATAGTGTCCCAGTGTTTACACTCAGTTACCTAAAATAAAATTATAAATTCTTAGTAATGGGAATCAGTAATGTTTGAGCAGGGTTGTCAAATAACAACAATAAAATCAATGGTTAATTAACAGGAACAAAAAAATTCTCACCATCACATGCTTATTCATTTATTTATGAACTTATTTGTTCATTCAACTTTATCACATGTTTGATCCATTTTTAGAGGAAGTATATAGGTCTTAACATTATCCAACTAGAAATTCTAAAAATATCTTATCATTTAAAAATTTTTTCTGTGTATGAATATATTGCCTGTGTGTGTGTAAGTGCACCTGTGTTGTGCTATGCTTTTGGAGGTCAGAACAGGGTATTGGGATCCCTTGGAACTGGAGTTACAGATAGTTTTAGCCTCCTTATAGATCCTGGGAAACAAACCTAGGTCCTCTAGAAGGGCAGCCAATGCTCTTAACCACTGAGCAATCTGCCCAACCCCCCAGCTAGAAATAGTTAAGCATAGTTTTGATTTCTTTACTATTGATGAAGACACATATTGCCTGATTAGCCACTTATGCCAAAAAACAGCACACTTTAGCTAGGTATTTTTTTAGAAGTCAGCTGTTTTATTGTTTCTTTTTTATTGATTTTTTTTTTTTTTTTTATAGTTTGAATGGAGTTATTGTGGTAGGATTGCTTGTCACCATCCACTGATTGGTAGGTTTACTCATTTTATGATCAGGAGAATCCAGCAGAGCACGTTGGCCTTACAATTGTCATTCTGTACATTGCCACCATGTGGTTACAGACTTCTTCCACGGGTCCAACCTAGTTCATACCAAATCTACTTTTGCTTTCTCCCTATCACTACCCCCTACCAACATATGCGGTCCCTGACAATCCCACTGTAGTGCGTGTGTACAAGCTTTAAACTATGGCAATTAAGTTCCCATGGGGAGACCACTCAACGCGTTATAGATGTCACATCCAATTCTACTTAACACTTTGCGCCTTTGAGTGGCTTTTGTTTAAGAACACTCACTCTCGATGCATAGAAGGAAGATTGACTGATGAGTAGCTTGAGAGATGTCATTACGTGTCTATGTAAATCTCTCTAACCCACCTCCGTTGTCCTCATCTTTATGGCGTGACTTTAGGTTTAGAGAGCGTTTTTTGGTTGTAGATTGGGTCACTAGGTTTGGAGGCACTCTCACGAGGCATCATATTTCTCTAAATTCCGTATGATGTTGCACAAGAGACTAGTGATTATTTCAGGACGGCTTACGCGTTATCTAATTTCTTTTTGAAAAATATTACAATGTACACTGAAGGTCAATATTTCTTTAGGTATGTTATAATAACTGACTAAATAAAGAACTTAAAAATTTTTGAATGTTTTCTCACAGCTTTTCTCCCTTTGGTACTGATATGGTTACGTTTTTACCTATTTCGAATATGAGAATGTATATAGTAACAATGGATAAAGAGATTGATACTCCAGCGCTGCATGTTTAGATATGGCATGAATAGTAAGGTTTGATGAATCTTCAATATATACAACTCACTTATCGTTAGTATGATGTGCACCAGTGTTGAGCATTAACGACGGTAAGGAAGGTTGTATATAATTATATAAGTGCTGTGAGAGATCATTAGGTCCCCACCGATGCACGTATCTGGTCGCTCACTGTCTTCATATGAATATGCCCCGCACAGAGGAGATAGCATCAGCTTTGTGATAGTGATATGGCACATTATATGAGAGTTGTCTTGAGGTCTTCTTGCAGACTCTGTACCAATGAGAGAGGAAGCTGAACTGTACGCATCACAACTCCAACGTCAGTGTCCGAGTAGGAGTTAGTAAATCAATTCGTATGGACGGGCAGTGTGGCGATATTATGTGAGTCAGCGAGTGAGCCCACCATCTATGGTGGTAGTTATGTGTAGAATAGAGTGAGAGAGCGTATATCAAATGCGAGGCGACTCAGTAATCTCTAGTCCATGAATAAGGACTTTAGAGGGTTGCATCAATATATACAACAATAAAATTCAATGGGTTAGGTATTAAACAGAACAAGAAAGATTTTCTCATCCATACACTATGGCTTATTCATTTTATTTTATCGAACTTATTATCGTATTCGAGATCGAGGTGCATACATGTGTGTACTATATATATATCTATCTATATCTACTATGTTAAGCGCCATTCCGTGTTGCCCGAGGTGATCCGTGCTATTAAACCAAGCTAACGAGACACCACGAACAATAATCTTATCATATTAATTCACTATTCGGTGGTGATTAGCCCCACCAGTGGTGGATCTATGATGAAGAGATGAGCTGGAGCATCTTTATGATGTTCTTATCTGGCGAGCGAGGACTCACAAACAGGGGGTATATGGGAGATCGAGACATCTGGGAAAATTGGAGTTTACAGAATAGTTTTAGCCTCTATAACAGAGTGGCCGGTGGAGAGCTGACAACATGGGGTGTCGTTGACTACCGAGGGCGAGCCATCCACGCCGATATTCGGAGATGCTATCGAAGAGACTCATAAACTATTCCTATGAAGCATAGTTTTCACTTATGCCGCGTGATACCACGAAAACTATATGTTCGAATTACGCGAAGGCCAGTGCCAAGAATAGATAGCACTCACATGTGTGACTAGCTAAGGATATATTTGATGTGGTGAGAGCAGCACACTATGCCTAATATATCGAGATTATTTTTGATTTTTTTTTTTTTTTTTTTTGCTACTTGGTTGTAGGAGGTCTATGTGGCGTGGTTATGGAGGATGTGCACTGCTCTGCTAGTCACACAGCTTAGACCGTTCCACTCCATATCATGATTATTATGATGGGTACACAAGGCATGAGGGTGTATATTAAACACTCCGAAGAGCACCATTATGCGTTTAGCACATGAGAGAGAGAATAGGCTCGGCGCACGTGAATGTAGACCGAGAACATGCACGCGATGCAGTACCACGCATTAAGTATCTGTTTCGACATGAGTTTCAGAGCGTCGGGCACATCATTCTTAAAATCGCCATATACCTGGTTCTCCCTTGGCGGTCAGCATCCCTGCAAATCTCGAGGTCGAATTCGCAGATAGTCGTCCCAGCTATCCCTCCCATCCCCACCCTCAGTTCACATCTTCTGTCATTTGTGAGAAAGTCCATTGTGCCAAATTACACTCCCCACTCACTCCTCACTGCCAGCTCCGCCCCTGAGCTCTANTGTACATTTAAGAAATATTTTTATTGTGGCAAGACATATGTAGTATGAAAATTGCCATTTTCACCATTTTTGTGCAATTAAGCCATACTCTATTCTCAAAGTGATATGCAATCCCCACCACTACTTATTTCAATAAAAGTTTGTGGCTCTCAGTAGAAGCCATACACCCATTAGAGCAATGCATTCTCAGTCCTTTTTACCACCTCCTTCCCACTTGTTACTTCAAATCTTTCTTTCTCTATGCAATTGCCTGTTGTAATGTTTCATCTCAGTAGACTTGCCTGTGTTTATCCTTTTGTGTCTGTCTTATTTCACTTATCATGGGTCATGTGTCATTCAGGTTTTAGTATACATCAGGACTTTATTCCTTTATTGTTTTGTTGAACAGAATTCTGTTTGTCACGTTTTGTCCATCTGTTTATCTGTTGATAGACACGAGTTGTTCATACTTTTATATCGTAATAATGACACATTGGACACTGGCTTGCAAGTATCTTTTTAAGACCCTAATTTCAATTACTTTTATGTATAAACTTGTGAAATTAATGGTTCATATAACAATCCTGGGGTTCTAATTTCTCCACA
Organism: Rhizomys pruinosus; assembly: GCA_009823505.1. NCBI lineage: Eukaryota > Metazoa > Chordata > Mammalia > Rodentia > Spalacidae > Rhizomys > Rhizomys pruinosus. Next base: position 366,585 of record VZQC01015494.1, read on the forward strand.
TCCTTACAAACACTCTTTTATACATTTTAATATAGCCAAGCTGGTGGGTGTAAGTAAAATCTCATTACGATTATGATTTTGATTTGCATTTTCTGGATAAATATGTTTTGAACATGTTTTGTGAGCTTATGGGCTATTTATCACTCTTTAAAATTCTTGGAACTGTCTTTTCAAGTCCTTTGTCTATTTTAAAAATTGTTGTATTAGTAACTTCTCTGTTGTTATGATAATACACCATGACCAAAAGTGACTTCTGAAAGAGTTTATTTGGGCTTATGATTCCAGAGAGTAAGTCCATAAGGATGGGGGTGGGGGAAGGCTGGAACTGGGGAAGGCTATGAGCTCTCCAGGCCCACCCCCAGGGCATACCTCCTCCATCAAGGCTGCACCGCCCAAACCTTCCCAAACAACTAACACTTGGTCCCAAGCTACCAACTTGGGACCAAGTGTTCAAATAGCTGAGTGTGCAGAGGGCATTTCTTGTTGAAACCACCACAACTGGGTTATCTCTTTGCTATTGGCTTTTAAGTTATTTTGTTTCTGTGTATTCCACCATTATCATATACATGATTTGCAAGTATTTTCTATTCTTGTGTGGATTGCCCTTGCATTTTCATGAAATTTCTTTAATGAATAATTTTACTTCAATTTTGAAGTCCAGTTTTCCCATTCTTTCTTTTATTATTTATGCCTTTGGTATCACATCTAAGAAGCCATCACGAAATCCATGATCATGAAGATTTTTTCTGTGACTTCTCATGATTAAAGCTTATATTTAGATCTATGGTCCATTTTGGTTTGCTTTGATAAACAGTATGATATAAAATTCCAATTCTGTTCTTGCATGTGGAATCTAGTCATACCAGTACAAGTTTTTAAAGAGACTGTTCTTTCTCTGTTAAATGGACTTGCACCTTATTGAAAATCTCATGGCCATAGATGCATGAATTTATTTTTTTCTTTCATAATTTCACATATAGAAAAATTGTCCTTAACTATGAATCTTGGCCAAGGTTTTGTTTATTGTTTGGGTTTTTGTTGTCGTTTTTCCTTTTCTTACCTAGAGTTTTACCTTTCTCTCTTCCTTTATAAGAAATCATTTTATGGCTTCTGTTTGCCATGGCTTAATTGTTAACATCACTACTCTGAAGCCCAGGGACAATTCATTATTAAGTAATATAAAGGTTACTTGAATACAGCACTTCAGCATTCACTGTCACAGTGAATCTGATAATGGCTATTAACTGATGAATGAATGGGTTGCATATACAGCACAGATGCGCTAGACAAAGGGATTGGCCATATTGAACATAATTATGTTCAAGCTACTTGGAATGGGAAAAAATAAAACTTAGCAAATTTTTAAGCCCAGCAAACTGCATTTAGTATTTTTGGACTGTAGTTAACCGTGGGCAACTGAAACCGCAGAGAGTGAAACCAAGGACACTAGGTGACACAGGAAGTTGTTGTTATCAGTTAATGGTTGATCGCCTAATGCTTAACTTCTAATGTACTTGATGGTTCTTGGGTTCAGGATTTTTGTCACCTTAGAATGTTGAAAAATCATACTTTATTGGATCATTGAGAGGAAAATATACATAATCTTTAAAGCATGTTTAGATAAATTTAAAAATATCTATATGCTGAAAAGTACTTGTTAGAAGTCTATTTATTTTGTATCCTAGTTTCCACAAAACCTGATCTATAGCAGACACTCAAAACTTGTTGACTAAATTAAAAACAATTTCTAAGTTCTCATCCCAAAATTAAACATTGTGCCTAGAGTAGATTTATTAAGTAGAATTCATTTCGTTTGAAAAAGTTGTCTATTTAAGATTTACACCAAATGTTATTAGGTCATATGTGACTAACTTAATATCCCAAAGTGGGATTTATTATTAATTAGGAAATGTTAGAAAATTTTTAATTTTGAAAACAGGTAAGAACTGCATTATCCTAAATATAACAGTATTTAATGATTTCAAAATTATTTCTCTTGATTTTCCTATAAATAGGATGAACAATTGAGGAAAAGGAATTTGCCCAATGATTCATACCTATTCTATTTTCATACACCCACATATACAATAGACCATTTAAACAGTCTCAAATATCTTTAGACTCGAAATCATTGGATTTCATGTAATTTTTTTATTGAAAAATTACTTCAAAAGTAGTATATCTCAAGGGACATTTCATCATCACTATCTGGGAAGATTTATGTGCCAAATAAGAAACATTAAATATTAGAGTTTAAAATGGTGATGCTGCTATAATATTAATAGTAAGTTGCATCTATTTGAAACATTTAAAAATGATAATAGCCTTAAAGCTAAAGAATACTGGGAAATATTAATGGCATAAGAACTGTCCTATTTGGTTCTGAATTATGTATAGCAGAGAGAGAAAGAGATGAATTGCATAATAAATCAAAGTTCACATGCTATATTGTTTATTATTGTAAAAACTATACAAACTTTCTGTTTATGCAGCATGTCACATTTTGGAAAAAAAACATGAATAGTTCCAAATTCAGATTCTTTCATAGAATTTAGAACCCAGTAGTGTCATACTGAATATAGGACAATAATTACCATGTATGTTTTACCATGAAGAATTCTAGGAAAGCACTGACTTTTATACTTTTTGTGTGTTTAGTTTATTCTCCCATCCATTTGTCCTTTTTGCCTCTTTTTTTATATTTCTAAAAGGTCTTTTAACCTTTCTTTTGGAACCTGTACCAGCATTGTCACTCATTAGTGTGTATAAGAGTACACAAAAGTGGTAATTAACAGGAAATCTTTGTTCTTGATAAATCTATTACACTAAAGTACAATTATTGCAGGAGCATTAAATATTGGGGAATATTATTTGATGAATAGACAAAAATTACTTATGGATTCACTGGTAGCTAGAAAAAATTGATAGACTTTCCTACTATTTTAAGATTCTAAGAATATGAATACATTAGACTCTAAGTGGTTTATATGATTTTGCAGGGAAAACTTACTGCAAAAATTACTATGTGATATTCTTTTAAAGAGTTCATAATTGCTAGATTTAATGAAGAGTTCCGCAGCCAGCTCTGGTGTGGCCAGTGCTGTGGAATCCCCACTCATTTGACATCTAGGCTCAAATACTGTCTGTCCGTCATCATGTCTTCATGCATTGTATGCTAGTTTAACCCTATTCTGGAGAACCTTAGGAAGACTGTATAGTATTTACCAAGGATTCTATTACAGAGCAAGGAAAACCACAATGTTTCACATTACAGTGGAAAGAGCCCTGGTATGGTTATTGCCATGATTATTCCCCTCTGAGGTGTATCTGTAGCAAATAATTCATTCCTAGACTAAGATGATACTATAGATTATTCATGTATGCATTCATTTATCCAACAACTTTTGTTTCACGAGCTAGAGAAAGGAGTGCAGAGCTTTGTGTCTATCATCCCCCATTTTCCATTGTGGGTAGAGTTGGCACCCTGCTTTCATCACAGGTCCACTCATTGTCCTATCTATGGATCCCTTCAACTTGTTTTTGCTTACCTGGTCTTGGTTGTACTGATCTATATTTAGGATCATTATCCATAAACCAGAGGCATGATGAAAATTCTTGAAATGAGGCAGGAAATGATGGTGAGAAAGAGAATCAAAGGAAGGAAGAAAATTCAAGATGGAGTGGACACAGAGCTATGTGGAAGGGTGGGGCACTGGTCATGAGGTGTATGTCAGGGTTTCCATAGAGAGAAGATAAAAGGAAAGCTTGGGACGATTGGTACAGTCTTCAACTCATCTTGTCAACATGTCCATATCACAGGGTTCATGTGGACTGGTATGAACCAGAATACAATGAACATGTTGAGATAAAGATGGTGACTTTGCTGATATTTTAGTGGTATAGTTGAAACATTACTGATGTTTCTCTCTCTCTTAGGTAGCTAAGGAAAGATTTTTAATATCTAGAAACCAATGGGAGAGCTGCAGTTGAGTTGATGCAGTTCAAAATGCTTATGGTAAGGGCACAAAGGCATGCATATTATCAGGTTGTGGCCAGAAAATTTTCTGGCAATATCCCTATTGTATTTCTGGAATTTGAAGGGTTTTCATTGGCTGAGATAGTTAATAACTAGATTTTTTTCATGTATTTTTATTGAATTTTTATGCATTTAATACAAAACATCTTAGTCATCTTTCTATTCCCTTCCCACCTGCACTCCCCAGTAGATTTCATGCATTCTCTCATATATGTTAAGGCTTATCAACTCAACTTTCTGTCCCCTGATGGCCCTCAGTGCAGGTTCATCCACTGGAGACTAGTTAGCCCATCTAGAGCCTCTTTGTTAAAAAAGATCAGCTCTTCCTCACCCATCAGTAATCAGTTGTCAATAGTTCTTCAACTAAAGTGGGGGCCTGATTTCTATTTCCTCAGATCTGTACTGGGTTTTTGTCGGAGTGAGTTTGAATGGGTCTTGTGATGCTGTCACCACTGCTGTAGTTTCATATGAGCAGAGTTCCAGGAGCTCGTAGGGCTCTATTGTCATTGTCATTGCCATGTGGTTATGGACTTCTTCCCCTGGTCCCCTGGTTCTTACAATCTTTCTTCTCCCCCCTCCCCCCACCACAATGGTCCCTGATCCCTGAGCGGGTGAAGTTTAATATGGCAATCTTGTCCAGGGACCCACGCTCTGCACTCATTCTCTACACTTTGGCCCTTTGTGGCCTTTTGTGTTCATCACTCTCTCTTGCATGAGGAAGCTTCACTGATGAGAGCTGAGAGATGCATTAGTGTTCTCTCTACCCCTTGTTCCACTGTGTTCTGTGAACTTTAGGTTTAGAGTTTTGTTGTAGATGTGTCACTTAAGGTTGGGCATCTCACAGGCATATATTCTCTATGTATGAATGTTGCAAAAGAAGATAGAGATTTTTCAGGTCGGCTTACTGTTCTATTCCTTTTTGAAAATATTACATGTACAAAAATGTTCAATATTTCTTTGTTGTTATACTGACCAAATAAGAACTAAAATTTGACTGTTCAGCCTTTTTCCCCTTGTATGAAGTATGTTTACTCATTTCAAAAGGAAACAAAATAAAATGAAAGAGGTGCTTAAATGCTTTTTATTCTTCATGTTTAAAATGGTTACTAGAAGAAGAACTCACATTTTTTCTTAACACAATGTAGCAAGCAATTAACTTTTTGGCATAGTGATAAATCTGCTTCTCTAAGAAGGTGTTTTATGTTTTAATAAGTGGCAATACATGCTAGTATATTCATTCTTATTGAATAGTTAAATGAAAAAAAATCATGTGAATTTAATTTATTAGGTATTGCCTTGGGCTTATTGAGATTTTACATACAACATCCCAATGGGATTGCATCACACTCCATAGAGTATTACTTTAAATGATTAGTAACAAACCACCTCATAGTGTCCCAGTGTTTACACTCAGTTACCTAAAATAAAATTATAAATTCTTAGTAATGGGAATCAGTAATGTTTGAGCAGGGTTGTCAAATAACAACAATAAAATCAATGGTTAATTAACAGGAACAAAAAAATTCTCACCATCACATGCTTATTCATTTATTTATGAACTTATTTGTTCATTCAACTTTATCACATGTTTGATCCATTTTTAGAGGAAGTATATAGGTCTTAACATTATCCAACTAGAAATTCTAAAAATATCTTATCATTTAAAAATTTTTTCTGTGTATGAATATATTGCCTGTGTGTGTGTAAGTGCACCTGTGTTGTGCTATGCTTTTGGAGGTCAGAACAGGGTATTGGGATCCCTTGGAACTGGAGTTACAGATAGTTTTAGCCTCCTTATAGATCCTGGGAAACAAACCTAGGTCCTCTAGAAGGGCAGCCAATGCTCTTAACCACTGAGCAATCTGCCCAACCCCCCAGCTAGAAATAGTTAAGCATAGTTTTGATTTCTTTACTATTGATGAAGACACATATTGCCTGATTAGCCACTTATGCCAAAAAACAGCACACTTTAGCTAGGTATTTTTTTAGAAGTCAGCTGTTTTATTGTTTCTTTTTTATTGATTTTTTTTTTTTTTTTTATNTCCCTGGAATTGGAGTTTCAGACGGTTCTCGGCCGCCATGTGGGTGCTGGGGATCGAACCCGGGTCCTCTGTAAGAGCGGTCGGCGCTCTTAACCGCTAGGCCATCTCTCCAGCTCCAAGTTAAATATTTTAAACAATAGTTTAAATAAGAATTTAATTTCTTTCAGTTCTGATTTCTACCTCTCAGTATAAAAATTATTTACCCTCTTGGATAAATTCATTCCCTAAGTATTTTGGACATTTAGATGTTACTGTAAGTAGAATTGCTTTAATGATTTCCTTTTCACATTGTTTATTAATGATCTAGAGAACATTTTGCCTGTTGATCTATAACCTACAACATTTCTGAGTCCACTTATTACATTTAGTAGCTTTCTTATGGATTCCTTGGGATTTTATAGATGGAGGATCATGTCATCTGTAAGCAGATAGTTTTACATTGTTCCTTCCAGTTCGACTCCTTTTCTTTCTTGTCTAATTGCTCTGTCAGAAAATCCCAGTACAGTGTTAAACAGCAGCAGGGAAAGTCTTCTCTTAGGGGGAAAGCACTCTGTCTTTCACCATTAAGTACGATGTCAGGTTCAGCTTTTTGTTGGTAAAAATGTCCTTTATTATTACTTGTTCTCTGAGTCATTTTATCATGAAAAGTGATGTTGAATTTTCTTAAATTTGTTTTTATATCAATTAATAGGATTGTGGGTTTTTTCTTTGTTCTAATGTTATCACATGTCATGATATTGAACCACCTTTGCATTCCTGGAATACATCCCACTTGGCCAGAGGGTATAATCCTTTTAACATGAATTGAGTTTGCCAGTATTTTTGCTGAAGATTAGCTGTATGTATTTTATCCATTGACAGGCTGCCATTCAAGATTTTCTTCAGTACCTTTTCTGACAAGGTATTTCTGTCAAGGAAATGACAGAATATCTGAGTCTTAATTGTATGCGTGCATTGGAAGATTTTTTTTACTAAACTTTTTCATGACTGGGGTTTATATTTAAATAAAGCAATAATTTCATTCATTGTTGGAGATATTTATGGATTATTGAGTGATAGGCTAGACATTTTACTATGTTATATTTTTTGAAGGTAATGGCTACTATAATAATTATTATTGGGTCTATGTTAGAGTGGTAATGGTAAATGGTAAATCGAGGACTATTGTCTTCTCTTTGACTTCAACACCTGCCTCCTAGCTCTGCATTATTGTCTATGTCCTGACACACAAGTCCATTTACAACATAGAGATAATGGTGCCTACAGTTAAGGAATAGTGTTAATAGATGATGGGGCCATTTTTACATTTTTATTTTCCCAAGTTTAAAACTCTCAAAACATAGTGAAAAAAAAATCTTATGATTCACATCCACGAGACTAGAAAAATCCATAGTGCTGCATTCTAATGCTACAGAGTAGTGGAGGAACTATGTCGTTAAATGTTAAAGGAAATGCAAGAATGGCAGCAACGACATCCTTAAATCTAAATGCCCATGAGTCAGTCTTCATCAATTCTAAACATCTTAGGCATTTAAGAGGACAGCAAGATTTCTCAGTAAAACAACGTGATTTTTCTATGTAAATATTGTGGCAAAACAGGTGTGTTGGCCAGTGATAAGATACTCTGCCAGGCAACAAATAAATAATTGTACATGAATCCCAGGAAGATGTTTGCCCTGGGGTATATTTGAATGTGATTTTGAAAATGGCATTCTAATTTTTCTTAGCATTGGAAATAGTTGCATGCTCCTATTTGAATTGTAAGGTTGACACTCTTTTAAACTCTATATATTTTATTTTTAATGTTCTAAATTGTTATTGTAAAATATATCTTGAGTTTATCTCCCTTTCCCTGCCCAACCTCATTACCTGTCTAATGTCTTTAAAAATGATTTTTGGTCATGTCTGAACTAAGAAATCTTGATCCTGCACTCAGGAGGCTGAAATCAAGAGTTTAGTGTCATCCTGGCCTACATAATGAGACCCTGACTCAGACAAACAAACAAATGTTTTGAAATACCTCACTACCTCATACATATTTACAATTTTATATCAATTTTACATTACATATATATAATACATAACATTTATATTTTCAGTTTTCCTAGGCCTTGGCTGGGCACTCCTAAGTTCTTTCATATCAGTTTATATTCACATTTTGTGGCACTATGGTCTTGATTATAATTTCTTATTTGCTAGTCGTTTGCTGAGTGGACTGTAGTTCTGTGTATTATGTAAAGGAAATAAATGAGGTTGCTTAACTGTATAGCATGCTCTTCTTGAGTGTCCACCGCTTAGTGGCCAACACATAATGTATTTTAAAGTATCAATGTCCGGTCTTATTTTCTGAAGTAACTTTTTCAGTAGAGCCGACCCCTACCTTCGTGACTGCTGCTTCTAAGTTGGGAAATGCTGTTCTATAGCAAATATTGCTGGGCCTAAAGGCTGATAAAAGCACTATTTCTGTAGCTATGATATTTTAAAGAAGAAAAACGATACACACGTGCCTTTTCCATGAGGCTAACCATTTCTTTTTTTAAATTTTTTTTTATTTATTTATTTATTTTTATGTGTATGAATGTATTGTCTGCATGCAGGTCTGCGCACCCGTGTCGTGCGATGCCGCGGAGGTCAGAAGACGGTCTCGGATTCCCCTGGAACTGGAGTTCTCCTGGAACCGGAGTCACAGACGGTTCTCAGCCGCCATGTGGGTGCTGGGGATCGAACCCGGGTCCTCTGCAAGAGCGGTCGTCGCTCTTAACCGCTAGGCCATCCCTCCAGCCCCTTTTTAAATTTTTTATTTATTTATTTATTTATTTATTTTTAAGAGGCTAACCATTTCTTAATGAAAGGCATCTGCAGGCAGTTGGGCTGTGATTCTGTGACTCTGAGACGCTGCTTCTCTGGCACCTTTCATTGGCCCAGCTAATGAGAGGTACACCCACTTCCTTTCTCACTGATTCTGAAGTAATGCTAGTGGTTGTAGAGAAGTCCCTTCCCAGAAGAGGAGGGATAGGGATACTTGCAAGTCTAGAGTGAGGTAGATATTATATGACAATCTTTAAAATGATTCCTTTCTGTAACAGTAAAATAATGATTATATAAAGTTGTCAAAATTCATCAACCTGCCTGGAACCATTTCTTACGTTCTGTTCTTATACTAAACCCAAGGCACAGAGCATGGGTGGCTTGGGTTAATGCTGTTCGAAGTTTGCTTATTATATGGTAAAAGGCATGTTTCTTTCCTTCTCTTTGCCTCCACTCTTTCTACTCCAATCTTGGTAGGATGTCTATTCATATAGACATCCTCTCAAAGATGACATCTCTGTTCTTAAGAATAAGTCAAACAGGTAAATGTATAATCACAAAACCAAATATGTTGAGTGAGTCAAATATGTTAGAATACATGTTGGTGAGACTGACTGTTTGGGACCTGAATTTGTGTTGGTTCATGGAAACCTGTTAAATCAATTAAGCAATTTCTTTTTTCTTTTTTTTTTAATTTTCATTTTTATTGCTGCTTTGTATATTTCATACATCATTTTCCAATTCAGTTCAGGCATATATCCCTTTCCCTTCCCCCCACCCCACCCCAGCCCATCCCAGATCATGCATTCTGTTATAACTTTCCTGTATCTTTCTCTGTTTTCTTTTCATTTTTTTAACAATAAGTGATAATTTATGAGTACAAGCATCCTTCATGTAAAACCAATTTGCAAGCAGTTGTGCCCAAACCCACACAGCTCATGGGTCCCACCATCCAGCAGGGGGGGCTTGTATGTTCAATCAGGTTGATCAAATTTCTTAATAGAAGATCTTTTTCATGAACACACCACCAGAGTAACAAGGAAAAATAGATGAGATATAGGAGGTAGAAAAAAAAAATAGGCAGAAATTTAAAAGTTCATTGGACCATTTCCATCTGGAAATAGTATTTAAAATACTAAAATGGTTTATCAGAACCAAAACTAGGGCTGAGGTGGGCTGTGAGAGTCCCACTAGCCTCCTGTACTAGGTGAGTACAACAAAGTGGCTGTTTATAAGAAAGTGTGATGTTCTAGGGGCTGGGGAGATGGCCTAGCGGTTAAGAGTGCTGACCGCTCTTGCAGAGGACCCGGGTTCGATCCCCAGCACCCACATGGCGGCTAAGAACCGTCTGTAACTCCAATTCCAGGAGAACTCCAGTTCCAGGGGAATCTGAGACCCTCTTCTGACCTCCGCGGCATTGCACGACACGGGTGCGCACACCTACACGCAAACAGTACATTCATACACAAATAAATAAAATAAAATAAATTAAAAAAAAAAGAAAGCATGATGTTCTAATGATATTTTAAGTATATTTTGCAGGGGATTTGGATTTTCTTCATTACCACAGCAGTTAATACTTGTTGCTAAGAAGAAGGCCTCCATAATATAGGAATGTATTCCTATATTATCAACATATGAAATGGCCTTCCAGATTTTAACTTTTTCATAAAGGGATGGGTAAGATGTTTTATGGAGCTGGCATGTAAAGATGGAGATTTAAACACAGGGCTTTAGGGTAAAGGCTAGGAAGCTTCATATTTACTCAGCAGGGCAGTCATCAAATCAGGGAATGTCTTTGTACTGAGGTCATCTTTTACCAGCACTTCTGTGTTCTCAAGAGTCACTAGAACTCTCCCCCATTAACGCTTACTTGATGTTACTGCTTCAGTCTTTGAACTGACCTCCTATGGGATGTCTCCTTATGAGATCCCTGGGAGGGTTTGTGGCTTTACATTGGACAGCTAGAGAACAAAAGAGATGGATCTGAAAGTTTATACTTAGAGATGAGGTCATTAGAATGGATGTATACAAATGTACTTTGTAATAGTAGTTATTTGTAAAAACATAAAAAGAAGGTGGCAGGTAGAAACATTTACAGAGTTATTCACACATGTATTAAAATCATCCAAATAAGATTTGGTTACTAAAAGAAGAAAGCGATGTCAGATAATCAGATCCTATGAGTCCAAATATGAAGAATAGACATAAAACAGAAAGGGAGTGTCTAAATCTTTCCTAGCGAGGTAATGGGGAGAACGTCCTTCTAGTGTTACAGTTTACTGACTTGTTGAGAATTTTACCATAATTTCATGTTTCTACACCATGACTTGATGAAATTTTAATAAAATTTCATTTTTTATCTTTTAAAGAATGAGGAGATTTTGGCCAATAATGCTTTCATGTTACCTAATTGGTAACTTGTTAACATTTTTATTTAATATGCGTGAAGAAAAAATTAAACTTAAATGTCTGCTGTAAAATGTGATTAGCAATCCAAGTGAGGAAATGGAATGCATCTCCTCTAGGCTGGCGCCGCCCTCAGGCTGCCTCCTGCCACTGCACACCTTCCTACCTTGGTCAGCCAGTTTTTACTACATGGAAATGGTAAGCAAACAGCCAATTAGGAATCCCTTTCTCTCTGAAACCACTGCTTCCACTTTGACATTTGTAGTTACTCCATGCTATACTGTATATCATTTGCTTTTCCCCTCTGTGGTTCTTCTGTGACCATCAAATGCAGGTGCGATTTTTCTCCTAATAACATGGTACATTTTGTATGTGTGGAGGCAGAGGTTGATGTCAGTGTCTTCTCTGATTACTTTCCGCCTTATCTTTTATGACCATGTCTTTCACTGAACTCTGTGCTCACAAATTGGCTGGAATGACTGCTCAGCGGGCCCTGTGGAGCCTCCTGACTCTCTTCACTCCTGGATTGCTAGAGTTACCGAGCAAGGGCCCACTCCTTGTTTTTTTTCATGGTTTTGCCAGGGATCCCAACTCTTGTCTTTATCCTTCCATGGTAGGCACTTTACTGACTGAGCCATCTCTCCAGCCCTGGACATGGTATGTTATTTAATGAAAGATCTCCATTTGGGGACTGCTCTGCCTTTTCCCGAGGTATAAGGTTGTATGACGAGGTCATCAGGGAATGAGCGATAAGTGAAAGATTAATAAATCTAATTGACTCTTGTAAGAAGATGGTAGGTAATTAGGTGTGTGAGGTTTAGATTTCAAATTTAAGCAGTATAGTTTAATTTTTAAGCACATTTTTGCCAGTATTGTCATAGTAGTCTGTGGGTGATTTCAGATGTTCAGCACTTTTTTTAGGGTACCTCTTTTTGCAGAAATCAGTGATCTCCTATCCTAACATCTTGAATTATATTCTGAATGCCTTGGTTTCCCAGGATGTCTCTTCAGTTGCATTCAGTGAAGCAATTTTCACAACACAGTATAGTTTTAGATTTAGTTTAAATAAACTATATCACTTAAATTTCTAGTAAACAAGTTTCAAGACAGTGTCAAATCAAAAAACAGCATAGATATAAGTTGGTATTGCTAGATAAAAATTACACTATTATGCTCATCATTGCAAATGTTTCTTGCCTTTAAATCTGACTTTAGTAATCATTCTGAATACTTCTTTTTGCTCTAGGTTCTAAACCTTTTTTTCAGGGTCAGCTGGTACTTGAGGATCTGGTTGTGTCTGGTGGCCGTTTGTCATTTATCTTTCTATTCTTTCACAGTAGCATGTAAGTGTGCTCAGATCTTCCCATCATTAAAATAAGCTCTCTTTATCTCTACTTCCCTTCTGGCTAGCTCACCCTCCCTTTTCTTTCACAGCCCAGTTTCTCAAAATAACTATGTAGGCTGAGAGCATTTCTACTTCCCCATAGGAATCTGTCTGTTTATTTCCATCACCTTCCATCATCTGCCTTCAAGGAAATTCTTTTGACTCCATTCCATAGTTAATATTTTCCTTCCTGGTCTGACCTACTCCCTTCTTCCAGAAAAACCCTCCTTTGACTTTGGTGACACCTGCCTTTGGGTATCCTTCCGTTGTTGAGCTGTTTTTATGCCTTTTTTTTTTTTTTTTTTTTGTGCTTTTTTTTTGAGGTTTTGTACTTGAGAAATCTCTTTTTGGGTTTCTCCTGTTTCACCCTGTGCTCTTTCCATCCCAGCTTACCTAAGCCCAGGGTTTATGTTGAAGCCTGTCTAGCAAGGGTGCACTCTTCCTGCATGTCTGCTCAGTACAGGCTCATGTGGTATGTCCAGACTTCACTTCCCTGTGAGAACTGTAGTTGCACTCCTGAATAATCCAGAAGGATTTTTCCCATGTGAAGATTATGTCTCTGCATTATTTGTGGACCTTTAAAGATTCTTCATTGTCTAAATACAAAGGTCAGTGTCCTTGCATGACTCTCCCTTCCCATTCTTTCTAGTCAGCTTGCTTTCCTCCACTTCTCCTAAGTTGCTATTATTTTTTATTTCTTTAATTCTCTTTCAGCCTCTTATGGTAATCTCTCTAACTATCATTTGTATGACCTGTTTTAAGGATCTTTAGTGGATGAAATGTTTGGCCTGGTTGAGATAAAAAGTGCCCACTCCTTTGTTTTGCAGCACCATAGCTCTCTGGGCTGTTATTTGTCATCTTGAACTTTAAGCCATAGGAACAAAGCCACATGTGCACTGGTGAGCCTAATGTGACCAGTGCATCAGTAGGGAGGGGCAGGATGCCACAGGTTATATGGCGAGATCTGGTTTGAAGGCTGTAAAACATGCTGACAGTCTAGAACTATGTGCTAGGCAAAGGGATGCCATGCCAGTTTCGGAGGAGACTTGAGATTTTACCACAAAAAGAGCACTCTAAGTGTAATGGTGAGATAAGATTAGAATTGGCCACAGAGCGAGGAATTGAAGAGTTACCATACAGTTCTTAAAGGTGGGGGTAATAGAAATGGAAAGAAATAGATAGTTAATCAAAGAGAATTTCTAAGTAACTAGATATCCAAGAATGGTAGGGGAAGAAGAAACATGGTACAGAGATGCTCCCACTTTGCAGGAATAGGCATCACAACATCGGAGGAGTCTCCATGGGTGGATGAAGGTTTGCTTGAGAGGTACCTACATGACAACTAGAGGAAAGTTCCACCTGTCTGCCCCCTTCTACTGACAGTGACATTTTGTAGCAGGTTTTAGTTATCCTCCTATGCCATGTGTCTGTTACACAGTTTCAAGTGAATGAAGTGAGAATGCTCTTCACTGGGGACCCTGTCCACTCCTCCGTCAAGGGCTTTAGTTGGGTATCTTAGCCAGTTACGATGATCTTGCAAACCTTTTGGGGATTCTTATGAGTACTTCTAGAATAGCTGAAAGAAAAGTCTATTCTAAAGCATCAGAGATAAATGTGGGAAACATTTTTGTCCTCAGTATAAACACATCTTTTCTGATACTATGTTGGAGGTGTTATCTGTTTTTATTCTCTGTGAGATTCAGATTGTTTGTAAATTTAATGCAAGTTTGTTTTAGATAGGTAGTGATTTGCATTATCCATACTAATGTTTAGGTAATGGATGATGACTATGGTTTTAAAGTCTAAGTAGTTCAGATTTCTGCAAAGTAAACTCAACAACATAATGAAAAGATTAATCATGATTTTTAAAGTGGATCCTATTGGCTATCATTTTCTTCATATATTTATGTCCAGTTGGTAGTTAATTTGGCATTCTCCCTAAGTGTTACATATGAAAAGTGGTGAAAAAGAATTTTGCTTAAAGTACAGTTAATATATTTTTGAACAGACCATTCTGTGAAAAATCACAATAGCACACAAATCTTTCTTTTCTTTCTCTTTACCCCCTTCTTCCCTCTCTTTCTTCTTAGGCCTATTTTTTAGAACTAGGCATGGGAATCTTTGGAAGACAGCCACTTGGGAACAGCAGATGTTCTTTTTGGTTCCTCTGGCATCGAGGCACACTATGAGTCAAGGTTAAGACTTTGGGAACTAAATAATAGAACTGAACTGGGGCTGCTTTTTTTTCATTTTCTTTTTTCTTCCAGCAGGCAATCCCCAAGGTCATGGGCTCCATCTTCAAAAATTCGAGAGATCTGAAGTGATTAAGAATTGACTTTCTTATGTTTATCATACACCACTAGGGAAGAAATCAAGTGAATCTGAGTTCTGATGAGAAATGCTTGGGTCTCAGGCAAGGTAGTTGCAATCAGAATATAATTCAAGATGCTAGGATAGGAGATCACTGATTTCTGCAAAAAGACAAGTGAGACCCCCCCCCCGAAAGTCACTCTTGATCTTCGTTTTTTAACTTTGCTTTGCAAATTAAGCCTTTAAAAAAGCATCCTTGATTGGGGTGAACCACATATACTTTTAAGTTACATTTCACGTAGCCTGACTCTCCAGTGTAAGTAAGTGCACTCTGCTTGTGCCCGTGCTCTTGGGGATCTGTTTGGTTTAAAATACTGAAATAATTTTGAAAGATGAGATCTTACTCCATCGAAGGCTTATGATGATTTTTATTATAGAAATGCTTTGGTCTTCAACAATGAGATAATACAATTTAAGTGATTTTGTTTTTAAGTGAAACTCTTTTGCATCCATTCTGTCAATTGCTGTCTCTGGGCTGATACCTTTCAGGTATTTCAGCCTCCCACATGGCTTTCATGCGAGGCTTCGGTTTGCCTATCAGCATAGACTCTTGCCAGCAGGGATGCTGGACTGTCACAATGATAGTTGCAATGCTCAGGCTTCAACCTGAACACGCAACTAGCTTCCCAAGTCTGATCTTACTCCCATGTTTCCTTTCTCAACATAGGGCATCACCAGCTCCTCAGCTCCACACTCAGACAGCCATACGGGACTGATCCCACCCACAGGGTGGTGCTCTCTTGCACTCCTCTTCAAATGTTCACTAAGCCCCCCGTGTTGAACTTTCCTTTAGTGTCTCTTTGATCTACCTCCCTCTCTCCTCTCCACAACATTATGCTAATCCACTCTTCTTGTCTAGGAGTGGTTTTTATCCCCAGGTGATATTTAGGATACTCTATAGTCATTTTTGATTATCAGAAGTAGAAGTTCCCATTGGTACCTACTGAATAGAAGCCAGGAAGATAGCAAACCTCACATACATAAAAAATGCCCACAACAAAGAATTATGGAACACAAAAAGTCAGTTGAGCCAGGGTTGAGAATTCCTGGTCTAGTGTAAACCAATCTGGATAAGCGTTCCTGGGCTGCCCCAAGAGCACTGGAACTTAACCCTCTTCCTGTAGGCTTTGAGAATGCAAATCCTGTTTCTCTTCCCTTCAGCCCTTCTCTATTCTCTGTTTGAATAAAGGACATTTTTCTGAGGTGGTCTGCAGGGCCCTGCATGGCCTTGTCCCCCCCCCCCTTTTCCCACATGGTCATCTTTGTTCTTAACTCATTCCTCCTTGCTGCGGCCTTCCAGACACTCCCTTTGCCAACAGCATTCTCCCACTTTATTTAACAATTCCTCTGTTTCTTCATTCTTTAGTCTGTAATGAGTATCATCAGAATTGAGGTAGATTTTTTTCTTGGTTCTGCTTTAGCTTCTTCATTTAATATAAATTCCCATAGCTTTGGTCACTTAAAAGTATTTGTTGTAAGCTTCTCTTTTTTTTTTTTTTAAAGGAGGATAATTAACTAATGCTTTTTATTTTTATTTTATTTTTTAATTTTTTATTTATTTTTGTATGTGTATGAGCATACTGTCTGCATGTAGGTCTGTGCACCCGTGTCGTGCAATGCCGCGGAGGTCAGAAGAGGGTCTCAGATTCCCCTGGAACTGGAGTTCTCCTGGAATTGGAGTTACAGACGGTTCTCAGCCACCATGTGGGTGCTGGGGATCGAACCCGGGTCCTCTGCAAGAGCAGTCGGTGCTCTTAACCGCTAGGCCATCTCTCCAGCCCAACTAATGCCTTTTAAAGATTTCTAGATTCTCTGTGTTTTTCTTTAAGCAAGACAACCATCATTTATGAAGGGTATTTTGTTACTTCAAGCTGTTGCCTTATTTAGTAGATTCTTAAGATGCATTTTCCTTGCCACCTTCGAAATGGGAGTGTGTCTTACTTCAAAGTCATCTTCAACTTGGCAGAACTTGCTACTAATTCCATTTTATAAACAGAAAGCTGAGACACGGAGAGTTTAAATAACCTGTCCAATGTTCCGTATTTAACAGCTTTGATGGCATCACAGCTCAGATCCACACAGTCTGATGTCACGGACCTCAGATTTCAATTCAGCCTTCCTTGCATCATAAAACATTACTATGAGGATTATCGAGATAACATGTGCCAAAACTTTGAGCTCTTTGACATGCAGCAAGCACTGAACAAATGTCAGTGAGGATTATTAGAAGTATCTTTATTATTTCTCTTACTGTGTAATTATTTAATGCTGTGTCTTGCACAGAAGGACAATTTCGGAGAGGCAAGGTCTCTGTCTCCTCTGCTTTTCATTATATCTCTTGTTCCTAGCCCTGAGCTGGGTAATAGTGCTTTTTTTTGGAATGGATAAATGAATGCTTGACTGAGGAGAGTGACTAATAAGGAGAATTGGAGTCCTACCATTTGAAGACACAAATGTTCATCTGGAGTGATTGGTTTATACCTTTTTTACAGTGCTTACCCAGTTCTATATTGTAACATTTATGTGTGTAATTGTCTTTTAATTCCTACCAGAATATAAACTCCCCACCCTTGCAGTGCTGCATACCTAGTACCCAGCACATTTTGTTTTGCACAGGGATACTCAGGGAATGCTCAGACTGACTGACTCTTGAACCTACCCTAGCATTTCCCCCTCTGTTCACCTCCCAGGACAATCTTGGGTGTTATGATTATCTCCGGGTATTATTTTTAACATCATAATAAAACTATTGACCTTGAGATGGCATGGCTATCGTTTCCAAATTATCTTCATGGAGATATCAAATGAATATTCTTGCATGTCCTTATAGAGTTATAGTAGAAACATCACATTGGATTTAAAAATAGAGATAGGTATACAGGGATAATTCACGTGTGTTTAAGTAAGAGCTAGTGTTTATTTTCCAGGCAGAATTTCTGAGGGCTAGTTCCCTCATGGGCTTTATTTGAAGGTCTAAAAATTAAATGAAACACTGGTTTTCAAATATTGGAGGTTGTTTATCTGAATTACTCACTGAGTTACGGAATAATGAATTTAGTGCCTTTCCAATTGGCAACTCTTATTGGAAGGCTGAAGAATGAATCTTTATGCCAAGGAGAATGTTAGGTCATGGGCTTGAACAATTTACCTGGCTTCTTCCTTTTGGATCTACATTCACGTCTTTGGCAGCTGAATGCAAAGGATATTGCATTCTACCCCATCAGTGCCAAGGGTTCACAGAAGACAGCATTCTTGGCAGAATGTGCTTGTTTAAGGACAAAGGTGTTTAAATGTCACACTTTATTTTCACAAATATGTTTGTACACTGTAGGTGAGAGGTTCAGAGAATCATGCATTGTGTTCTAAGCACTCAGGGACATAGCATGCATTGTACTAGATTGGCTGCTGAGAAAGTTCCAACCTGGTCTTTGTTGCCATGGACTACATGCTGAATAGGCCATGAGAGAGCACTGAGGGAAGGAATGTTGATTATTGTTCTATAGCTACTGTTCTATAAGACTTACATACTTCAGCAATCAAAAGGGAGGACTTCCTATTAAGACTAAGTGCAGTGGCTTCCATAGTCACTAGCATGAAGGACTTCTGCTGTTCAAATACTGTGCCTTCAAGCTGATACAGGCCAAAAGCCAGAAAAGCAAAGCTAACAATCTCCAGAACGTTTGTATGTTATACACATTATATTATTTAATGTATATTTGCACATGTTATTTTAGCTATTTTCTAGTATTTACCCTGTAAAAAAATCAATAAGTTATAGTACAATCAATCCTGTAATATATGGTCATTTTGTACTTTTTAAAATATCATTCCTGGGGCTGGAGAGATGGTTCATAAGTTAAGAGCACTGGCTACTCTTACAGAAGAAGATCCAGGTTTAATTCCCAGCATCGACATGCTGGGTAACAACCATCCCTAACTCCAGTTCCAGGGGAAGCAATGGCCTCTTCTGACCTCTGAGGGCACTGCATGACAGGTCCATTTACATACAAACAGCTGATGTACTCATACACATAAAATAAAAATAATAAACTATTTTAAAATGTATCATTCCTTTGTAAAATTAATATTATAATTAATATTAATTTTATAGATATAAATATCTGAAGGAGGCTTACTAATCTATGACATGCCAGAAATCTAGAGTGTATGGATTATGTTATAATACAAAGATAAGGAAAAGCGAGAGACAAACACAACTTCTTTTCATTATCTTCATGTAACTGAGCACATGGGCCTTTATCATTTATTATTGCCAAATAGCCAAATCAAAAGATTTTCTTTTCCCAGATGGATGAACAATTTGATTTCTTCTAGCTAATGTCAGATTCTACCCTGACTTGCTTATAATATGCACGTTCTTCTGCATTTCCACCTCAATTCACAAATTCCTGAAGTACACCATAAAAACATAAAATTTCTTAAGTATTCTTTTAATAACAAAAATTTTAAATAGCTTAAAATAAATTTCCTAGCTGGGTGTGGTGGCGCACACTTTTAATCCCAACACTCCAGATGCAGGAGGCAGGCAGATCTCTGTGATTTCAAGGCTAGCCTAGTCTACATAGTGAGTTCCAGGACAGCTGGGGCTACTGGAAGACCCTGTCTCAAAAAGTCCAAAATAAAATAAAATAAAATAAATTTCCTTAGGCAACTGGAAAAAAATTGCTGCATTTACCCAATAAAATATTGGTTAGTGATTAAACAGTGTGGAGTTGAGCTAAATGTGCAGATGTGGCCCCAATTTCAAGATATTTATTTGCATATTTCATAATAGTATCAAGAGAATGATTTTATTCATACAAATAAAGTGAGATAGTTTTACCTACTCTTTTTTGTATTTATTTATTTGTTTAGCCACCTGTTTTTTTCTTTTTTTTAATTTATTACTGTTATTAAACTATTTCCATACATCATACAACATTTCTCAATCGAATTTAGAGTCACTTCCCCTTTCATGCCCCCCACCCAATCTGAGTTCCTGCACTTTGCCATACATGTCTTGCACCTTTTTCCAAGTCTTTCCAGAGGTTGTATTTTTTTGTTTGTTTGTTTTTGTTTTTCCCAAAGCAGAAGCTTATTGTTTGGGGGAAAACTTCACTATTTCAGTCTTTTTCCCCATTCTTTTGTTGTTGTTCTCTCCAACTTACCCTTGAGTGTATTTATTCTCTTTGGGTTATATGTATGAGAATCAATTCACAATGATTGTTTCTATGAGTAGAGAGCTTAGAGCAGAAAGACTTTGGCCTTTACGTTTTCCTATCCTATCTGAATTAAAAAATAATTAAGTTGGGCAAGGTGTGGTGGTGCATGCCTTAATCCCAGTACTTAGGAGGCAGAGGCAGGTGGATCTCTGTGTGACCAAGCTCCAGTCCAGCTGGAGCTACAGGGAGATCCTGTCTCAAAAAAAATCATCATAAAATAGTTTAGGTTAATTTGTAAGTGAGACACACAGACTTGTGTCCACAACTCTCTATTTAGTTGTTTTCCATGTGGGATGCTATTTGATTAAGAAATGAGTAAAAAGAAGAAACCGTGAGGAAGGTGGAGACTGCGTATCTTGATTTGGCTTTTAACAGCCATGTGCTCCACATGCCTTCATAGACTTCCCACATTTTTCCGTGGGCTATTTCTCTTGTGTATGGGGTGCTGAAGCTCCCATAGTTCATCTTGAGATGTTGTTCTTTGGACCCTCATTACATCCTCTCTTAGTAATCCTGATATTTGTGGTAATTCTCTGGAGGTTGTCCTTATGGAGCCCCTTTTTAGGCTGAAGAGGGTGTTCTGTTGTCAAGATCAAATTATAGCCTAGATAATTACTTCTGCTCACTACTCTTCCCTCATCCTTTAATAGATAGTGATACTATTTTTGTTAGATAATAATGAATGCTTAGGGCTTCCCCCCCAAATTTCTTTGTTGCCTTTCCACAAGTCATGTAATTTATTCAGAATATTAGTGAGGCTTTTATCTCTCTTTGGACAAATAGTGCTCAAAATGAAATGTAGAGAAAGCCACTGAATTTGCAAGACAATGATGGAATTAAGATATATGGAGAAGAGCTTCCGAGGTTGTCTCAAAGCCCAGGCTTCTTCCTGTGTGTACCCACCTTTAAGCCAAAGTGATGCCTATCTGAGGGGCTGTTATACAAAGGATGTTTATCAGCAGAAATCACCAAGTCCTATGATCTTTGGGTAGAAAGAAATGCTGGGATGGAACACAATTAAAAGCTATATTACATATTATATTGTACTTTTTAATCGAGTGCTTGTGAGACCTTATAACTGTCTTCAAGAGCAACTAGCCTTTTATTATATAAATAAAGATAAAATGAAGTAGAGAATTGCAATTAAATGACAGACTCACAATAAAGACAGAAAGTCTAAATTCTGGTGCTGGAGAGAGAGCTCAGTGGGGAAAGTGCTTGTGATGCCAATATATGGACCTAAATTTGGGTTCACAGTATCCTGTAATCCCAGCATTCCTATAAGATGGGAGGCAGAGACAGAAGAATCTCCAGAAACACACAGACCACCTAGCCTGGTAGTATAGGCAGTGGCAAACAAGAGACTGTGATTCACATAAGGTGGATGTTTAGGACTGACCTCTGCATGGCTCTGTACTCATGCACATGAACACAAACATGAACACAAATATACCAGAGGCACACAGACATGGAGGTCTAAATTTTTTGAGCCAGTCTTTTGATGAATGTTATGTGTCATCCCAGTACCACAAGTAGGATATCACCATGTTTACTGGCTTCTAGAATCACCTCCAGATGAGCAACAGTATAATCAGGAGATTGTGTTTTCATCTGAACAATTTGAAAATTTCAGTTATACCCCTGGCTTGCGCTGATTTTCAGAAATACTATGTAAAGTGTGGATCATAAAGCAGAATTTGGCTCTGTATGTAACACTGAATTAAAATTATTCTTAGGAAGGCTTCAATTAACTCTACAGGAAAAACTACCAGTATTCTTAATTCTGTAGTTAGTGATGCTTAAGAGAGTGGCAGATGGCCACACAAAGCAGCCATGTTATTTTTTCCAAATTTATGTAAACTAAACTCATAAACTTAAAAAAAGACTTCCCAAATCTATTGTAATAGTCTAGGTCCTAAAATCTAATCTTGGAATCTTAAAACATTTTTTAATTCGGCTGATTATTTTAAAATACTGACTCCCATGGTTTTAAAGTTACCTCCCAGTACTTCCAGAGAACTTCTAGATGCTTTTCCTCCTAGTCTGCCTTTCATTTAACAGATCTTTACTGAGGGTTGGGCACTAGAACTTTGTAGGCAGAAGCATTTGAATTTGAACCATGCCTCAGCACGTGACTTGCTAGGAGACTTTAGGCAATGATGTGACCACTATAAGCCTCTCTGGCCTCATCAATGCATGGCTATGATATTGCTAAGGAGTCTAAGAGAAATCATACTAAAGAGAAAGATTCAATGAGAGAAACTAACACATGATGAAAATAGTAAGTGCTCAGTAATAAGCTATTTCCTTAAAGCATTTTCTTTAAGTAGTAATAAGGGAGGAATGGGAGGAATGGACTTTTTTAATTATTATTTTTTCAACCTAGTACTTGAGGCAGCCAGCCCTTAGCTGTGTGTTTGAGTTCAAGCAGCAGGAGTGGCCTAGATATTTACCATTCAGTGAAGGCCAAAAGATGGTCCTTGCCCTGTATACTGAGTGAGCTCTGGTCCAGCCTTTGGAAGTCCTTCTTGGAGTGAGTAGTGATGTGTGTGACATGATATTGTCACTTGATTGCTGATTGGTAATCTAACTACTTCTGAGTCAGGCATGGTAATTTCTTATAGCTTTCTTGCTTTCTTTGGGGAAGCTTCTTAGGGAAAATGAGGAATTTTAGAGCTGAAGGGAGAGTGCAGACTTTTTCTCCATCTTGTAAGCTAGAAACTTGAGGTCAGAAAAAGGCACCTGAGATCTGACCAGTGCCTTCCTTGTCCAGGCTGCTTTCTAGAAGTCGGAACTTCCCAAGCCTTGATTGCTGTGGGATTCTGATGAACAGTCTTTACTTCCTTATTAAAGGCTTTACCATAACTCACATCATGCCTTCCTCTCACACACGCCAGCCACAACATTCACCAGGGAACAGAAATAAGCAGAGTGCAGGGAATAGGACGAATGTATTTATCCATCCTATGAAACCTGAAATGGGTTGTAGTTAAGATAAACACAAAGTTAATGTGTTGCTGTGTGTGTGTGTGTGTGTGTGAGAGAGAGAGAGAGAGAGAGAGAGAGACAGAGACAGAGACAGAGACAGAGACACACAGAGAGAGACAGAGAGAGGACAGATTTCATGCTTATATCCTAAACTTGAGGTTCTTCCTTGACATAAACATTTTAGTAATCTTTTTTGAACGTGATCATATTATGAGGTTGAGATGACGCTATGCCAAGCAGAGCATCTGAGTTGCACCATCCCTTCATGTGTGTCCCATGTGCTTCTGAAGTAGAACTTCCTTCTACCTAGCATTCTCCAAGATTCACATTTTTACTCACTTTATGCCATGCCTTTCTGGGGAAGATCATCAAGTGAGTGTCTCCTAGACCTAGGCATGCTGTCCGAGTCTGGTCAGGTTGCTTCCACTTTATTTCGGTGTACCAGGGTCTCCAGGAGCTTCAGGGCAGAGGACAATGCAGTGATCAACTGCTTTGCCATGTCTTTTACGTATACAAGTTTTCACTTTGGAGCTGGAGAAATAGCTCAGTGGTTAAGGGCACTGGCAGCCAAGTCCGGGCACCTGATTTTAAGCTCTGGAAACCAAATGGTGGAAACAGAGAACCTCCTGCAAGTTGTCCTCTGACCTCTGCACATGCACTGAGCAGTATACCTGTACTCATACACAGACACAAGAATAAATAAAAATATAATAACAATCAAATGTGGGCTGGAGAGATGGCCTAGCGGTTAAGAGCGCCGACCGCTCTTACAGAGGACCCGGGTTCTATCCCCAGCACCCACATGGCGGCCGAGAACCGTCTGAAACTCCAATTCCAGGAGAACTCCAGTTCCAGGGGAATCGGAAACCCTCTTCTGACCTCCGCGGCATTGCACGACACGGGTGCACAGACTTGCATGCAGACAGTACATTCATACACATACAGAAATAAATTAAAAAAAAATAACAATCAAATGTAAAAGTTCTCACTTTGATTTTGCCTATTATATTTTCATCCTTTTCTAGATTAATCTGGGGAAACTGTTATTTATTTATTTATTTATTTGCTTACTAGTTTGAAGCATCTCAGTTAGTAGTTTTTCTTAGGCTTAATACTGGATAAAATTAGATTGAGATACACTGTGTGTCTGCACTATTGTTTGAAGTAAAGGCAACATTGTCAGGGATGTGTTCTGTGTGCTACTCTGAGATATCCAGCTGCAAGGGTAGAAATCATTTCAGAAGAAGATAGTTTCTGGTCAGTGCCACTAAAAAAGTCTCCAAGGGGAGCAACAAAACAAATGTTTCCCATTTTATTTGCAAAAATAGTTTAGATTTCAAAAGTAAATAGGCTGCAGGACGAAGATAGCATCTCTATCTTCAGGATGAAATAGTGAGTGGAAGCAATTATAGCCCAGACATTTTATAATTATATTTGAAGAGTTCTTATTTAATGACAAGATAAAGTCTGATTTTAAGACTGCATTGCAGCCTCGGCTCTTCTAACCTTCTCCTGGCCATAAGTAAGTTGCCATCACATATCTCTTGGCATAAATAGAGTTTCCGAATGTGTTTTCAAATATTAGTGCTTTTCAAATGATGAACTTTGTACAGTCCCTTTGTGTTACAGTAAGAAAAATGATCAGGCCGAGCATTTTCTTCCTTTGACTTTGGAGAAGATGCAAGAATTTGAGCTTTACACTTATATGGTCATCATCATCTTTTTTCCTTCATTTCATTTCTTTTATACCAAGTCCATTTCTTATCTCTTCATTTTGCAGTAATAGAAGAAGCCTTAACGGTTGCAAGATTACATATTTATATCAGGGTTCAGACTGTGAATTCATTCTTTTCTGGGGGAAGCAGAAAGATCATGTAAAAATGGTGACCACATGTTGACAGAATGCATGATTTAACAAAACCAAAGGCAATCATTTCAAAGAAAAATGTTTTATTTTCTGCCAGCAGAGTATAATGGAGAGAAATTGGCTGGTATTATTTTAAAAAATTGCCCAAATCACTGTAGTTAGTGTAAAATTGTCTCTGGAACTATTTCCTGTAAGTTAACCAGACATATGATTGTATCCTTTCTATTTTGAATACTGAAGCTCACATTTCAACTGTCTTGCATGGAGCCCATCAGGTGTAATAGCTCTCCATAAAGGTGCTTCTGTTCCTTTTGTAGTCTTTTCCATCTAAGCCTCCACCTCCCTTCACCCGTAACTTAGAAGACTTAGACTTTTGCAGCTTTTCAGAACTTTGAGCAAAATAGTATCTACTAATAAATCGAAACTGTAAGCTGTGAGGCTTCAAATCAGCAAAAGTCAAAGTGAAAATAATATAAACATTGTTTACACCATTAAAATTCTCCATACTTTGTCATTGTAAGGTTTAATTTTTATTTAACATATAGTTCATAGGGCTTGCTCTTTTTCCCCACCTTGGTACTAAAAGTAATCTCAGGTATTATTCACTGACATGCTTATGTCATTTGTAGCCATAGTTAAGTATTAGTCACAGAAATTCAGATTTATGTGTCATTGCAAGGAATAATGAAGCTGGTTATAATTCCTATAGCCACATCTATCTGAGTAAGTCGTAAAAGAATGAGTTGCTTGCTGTAATATTAGTTGTCACACACTGTGTCGGTCTGTGACATTTTCAAGGGCTCAGTACCTGTTGGTGGTGGTCTGTTAGTCGCTTTCAGGGCAGTTATAGAGGCAACTATCCCATAGGGCCTAAGCCTGTGTTTGGGAAGAACTGTGGTGTTAGCTATGCAAAAGAATTAGAAAATAATGTAAATAATGTTTACCTTGTGGACAGGTTGCAGTTTTTGCATTGTTTCGTTTATTTCTAGAGCTCCAAAAAGTACTGGAGCTCATCAGATAAAGCCCTTTAATGGATTTTATTTTAGCTTGGTGTCAGGCAGCCACAAAACATATACTAGTTGATTGCTTGATCCAGATGTTTAACATTCTATAGGAGGGATACAAGGCATAATATATACATAGAGAGTAAAGAAACACTCTTTAAAATATAAGCAAAGCCATTGTTTGAATTTCTTCTAACAATAAAAAATTAATACTCAATACTCAGAGATATAGAGGATATAGAGACGACTCCATGGTTAAAGAGTAGTGGCTGTTCTTTCAGAGGACCCTGGTTCAGTTCTCAGTATCCACATGGTAGCCAGCCACTGTTCCAACTCCTTCTTTTGGTTTTCGGGGGCATCACATGACATGGGTGCAGTTATATACATGCAGGTGAAACACTCATACACATAAAATTAAAGAAAACCTGAAAATTTTAAAAAGAGCTATAAACCATAAACCATATTCTTTTTCCAACTTAATTGTTACATATTGTTAACTAAGTGTAATTGCTTTATGTTCTGTTTTGTCAGTGGTGGAGAAGACTCAAGTTTTCTGATAGAAAAGTGGAGGTGAGATTAATGCACTCTTAGCAGAAGGTTTAGTGGGGCCAGTTGTCACATTGCTTGGTACTTGAGTTTGACAATCATGCAGTCTCATGAGCATGCAAACCAGACTGCACATTTACCCACTGAAGGTGTTGCAGCTGTAGGACAGGCTAGCACACTCCACAGTGGGAGTCAACAGTGCCAAAAACTAGATAAGGGGCAGCAACTTTCATATACAATGCACGCATTCATCAGTACTTCCACTAATGGTATAGGACAAAAAAACCCCAAGTGAAAATAGAATCTTCAAGTGGAAAGATATCCTAAAGAACAATCTATTTGTTTTAAGATCTGTAAACACAGAGCTTGAAAATGTAAATATCCTATTGAAATCATAATATCTACTAGTATCAGAATATGACCTACTGTCCAGCCTAGGGCTAAATAGATCTGAATGATATTGAAATGAATGCTGGTGATTCTCAGTTATGTATTTTTCCTAACAGTGACTAGCCTCTTCATATAGACCTGTCCAATTAACTTTCCAGAGGATCATTTAATTGTGTTATTGTATATTTGCTTATAGGTAATTTTTGTACAAATATCAATTCCATCCAGGACATCACACAAACAGCATTGTCTGCTAAGATGGACTTGTCCTTGATGGCTCAGTTAGCCCTCTTCTGCCTGTGACTACAAGTATCCTAGCCAAAAGAGGGAGCAAACCCTTTACTTTTACCTTGAAGTCCCTCTTATGAATAATACAACTGCCTTTATATATACATATTTCTATTTGTTCTGCAACCCATTACCTGTCCAAAACATCTTATAGATTGATACTTTGAAAATGCTTGAATCAGTGGCTCTACAGGAACAATATATCCTTCACTCAGATTCCTGCTATCCAAATGACACAGTGCCTGTTGAGTTCATGTGAAACTGAACACACTGACATGGAAGCAGGGAAGAAGCCTTATTCTTGCCTTTTGTGTATAGATTGTCCAGGGAATGCTTACTTGTAATATGCAATATGAAAAACCCAAGCCTGATTTTTCTTTTCTTTTCTTTTTTGGTCTTTTCGAGACAGGGTCTCCCTGTAGTTCCAGCTGTCCTGGAACTCACTCTGTAGACCAGGCTGGCCTTGAACTCACAAAGATCTGCCTGCCTCTACCTCCTAAGTGCTAGGATTAAAGGCGTGCGCCACCATGCCCGGCTGCCTGATTTTTCATATTAAAATCTAAATCTATGTTGAGCACATGAAGTCTTTTAGAAATCTTTATAAATTGAGTCAAACATCTCATTTTCTGTCACATTACTTACAGTTTTATAAAATTTTTCCAAATCAGTTGTCTTTGTGCAAGAAGATTATGAGGCTGTTTTCTTTGTAGATCAGCTTAATACAAATACAAATATTTGTGATCATATATCATGATTAAAACAAAATTCCCAAAACATTCTAAATGGGGCTGTAGAGGTGGTTCAGCAATTAAGAGCACTGACTGCTCTTGTAGAGGACCCAGGTTTGGTTCCCAGCACCTACATGGCAGCTAACAGTCATCTGTTCCTTCAAAGGGGATTGGATGTCCTCTTCAGACCTCTGAGGGCACTGCACAACATGGGTCCACTTATATACATGCAGTCAATACACTCATTACACATAAAATTAAAATAATAAATAAAATATTTTAAAAAACAACAAAAAGTCCTTCTACATGAAAGTTATAATTTTGTATTGGATTTGTGGTAGATGTGGTGAAATGAACAAATCATTTGCTCTTTTATGGATTTTATAATGTCATATGAGTTTATCAATAAAATTATGACCTACAGTTGAACATAGACAATTCTCTAGTGTATTGCAGGTGAAGGGCAACAAATTGTAACATTTGTGCTCAGAGATGCAAACCAGCAGGCCGTCTGTGTGTGTGTGTGTGTGTGTGTGTGTGTGTGTGTGTGTGTTCTTTCTTTCCTGAGACCCCTGTACCATCAGTCCTGGAAAATGCAGATGAACATCAGTACCAGACCCCCACATGAGAGCGTTTCCATGTGAATGAAATTGATGAGAATTGTGCCATTCTGATCAATTTCCTAAAGCATCAGATTTGCCAATAGACACCACGACTGTCCATCCACCTGAGCTCTCAGCCTCCTTTCTGGAGGACATGGATACTGCTGGCGAGGGGTGTGTCTAGTGAGGAGGAAATGAAGATGCTGTAGATGCCCTTGTACAGGAACTAGATGGTTAAACACATGCATACAGATAATGTAAATTCGAGAGGCCTGGAGCTCATACCCTAAAACATAAGAAACTTTATTGTGGGCAGATGCTTCCAGAACTGTTTTGCATTTCAGAAGGTCTCCCTGAATACATGTCCTAGTCTGAAATGCAAAGGGAGTTAACCTCCCCTCTTTCATTATCTCAGGGTACCCACCATCTTGAACCCTTTCTCCATCATTTCTTTGCCCTTCTCCTCAGAGTACTACCTCTGTCCATTTTTTAAAAATCTGATTAGACATATGCAAATGTAGCAAATGTGGACATCTAGGAGTCCCCTGTAGAGACTTCTCCCCCATCCCTATTACTATGGCTCTATCCTTCATGTGGAAAGATTTATAGTGATTTGGAATTCAGAATATGGCTGTGTATTATTCCTAAGGGAGGCTAGGCAGTTTCTTGATTTTCACACCTCCAACTCACTTTGCCTGAGCTAGTGTCTCATTAGCTCTACTTGAGAGTGTAGGGAGGGGAGGAGACTATCTTTTGAGAATTTACATAGGTTGATCAGGGCAGCGTTTACAAATGTTGAAGTTTAGAATGGGTATCTATATTTCCTTCCTTCTTTCTCCACTTCTTCCACTTCTTCCATTCTATTTGATTGCCGTTCCATGGACTGATTTTCTGGGTAGGTTTAATTTCCATAGCACCATTACTGGATGTGTTGTTTACTATTTATAATCATGACTTTTAAGGACATTCAGATCATCAGCAGCATAATCATCCTTCAACAAATACTTAAGGAAGTTGTGCTATATACACAAGACATTGTCTCAACATTATTATTGCCTTAATAAAAACAAAGTCTTACTTAGAATGTGCTTTTAAGAAATTCTTTTAGATTGTCTGCTCTCTTATTATAAAAAAGGAGCTATTTCAGTTATTAATGCGACAGTCTTTATAAGATGCCACCATGGCGAGCTGATTGAACTGCCTGTTGTGCTAAATATTGAAACAGTGTGGCTTAAATCTGGTAAATTAATCTATGTATTTGTATACATATAAGTATTCTCAACTTTTAGAGCTAATTTTAATTTTAAGTTAAATCCTATGGAATATTTACCCGATTTTCCCCCCGAGTATTTATACTAAATTTCCAAAAGTCTGTATGGTAGTCTTTCTAGGACTATGACAAGTAACTGAAAGTTTAAAGGAGCCAAGATGTATACTGGTTTCTGGTTTCTGAGGTTTTAGTCCAAGATGGGCTTGCTCCATTACTTCTGGGCCTGTGATGAAGTAGATAATCACCTAACAGCCAAGAAGCAGGGAGAGGAACTGGAAGGGGCTAGGAACAGCATGTCATTCAGTGCAATTCCCCCAGTGACTTCCTCCAGTTAGGGCACACCTCCTAGAGTTTCCACCACCACCCGTGGACCAAGTCTTCTGCTCCTTCTAGAGAACAGCTCATACTCAAACTGGAACATTTTCCCCAACCCCTAAAAGCTTACTTCCATGTTACAATGCAAAATGTTTCCAGTTGTCCCCCAAATGTTACTAGTTACAGTTCCTTAAAAGTCCAAGGTCTAAAGTCTCTGAGACTCAAGGCAAATCTTAGCACTGGCACATATACAGCCACCTCCTCCCCCTATACATAACACATAATGAAAAACAAACACAAGATCAAAACAAACCAACTAAACTGTGCACATGAAGTTTTAGACAGATATGACTAATCCAAATGACTGGTCTTTAAAAGAACTGACCTGGAAGGACAGATGTACTTTCAAATAATCATCTGGCATGTTTAGTAAAATGCCAACTTTGCCTAATACTAGGAAAGCTCAAACAGAATCATTTTGTAAGTATTTAGTATTTAGGGGCTAGAGAGATGGTTCAGTGGTTAAGAGCACTGGCTGCTCTTGCAGAGAGCCTGAATTTGATTTCCAGCACCCTCCTGGAAGCTAACAGCTGTCCATTACTTCAGTTCATGGCGAAGGTGCCCATTACTGATCTTGACATCATCTTGGTAACTAGGCTTTTGGGAAACACTTCTGTTTTCAGAGAGGAAAACTTTTCACATATAGGTCTCATTCCAGACAAATCTCCACCCCCCCCCCCAAATACAAAAATGCCTAGAAAAGTAGCATGGAGATTTAAGAATGGGCTCTTGCAAAGTGCCCATAAAAAACTAGGGGTTATTCATTTTGGTCAAGGATCGTATGCATTTTCCTGTTAAGATGCAAGTGCTCAAACATACTGTGCACATTTTATATATTTTAAATAATTATTTCGGGTCTTATAGATTGATTTTCTAGAGTTATTTGCTAAAGTGATAAGGATTTAACTCACAGCCTTGCACATGCTGCAAGGGGGCCCTGTGTTACTTACTTTTCTTGTTGCTGTGACAAAATGCTGACCAATAAGCAACTTAAGGGAAGAGAGTTTGTTTTGCTTATAGTTTGAAAATATAGATTCGATCCTGAGTGTAGGGGGAGCATGGTGGCAAGAACAGAAGGGGAGTAGTTATAGCACATCTATAGTGAGAAAGGAGAGAGGATGGCCTGTGGGGCTTGGCTGCAAAACCTCAAGGCCCACCCTCCTTGAATGCCTGTCTCCAGCAAGGCTCCACTTCCAAAAGGTTCCACATATAGGTCCATCCAGAGACCAATTTAAACATGAGCTGATGGGACCACTTAACATTCAAAACACAACAGGGTCCATTGAGAAAATTGATGTCTTCCATTGATCCATGTATTTATTCAGCCCCTTAATAATATCTGACATATCAAAGCACTTGAGTTCAGCTGAGACCTCTGATAACAGTTTGGATATGTGCTACTATTAAAGCAATTGCAATTTTACATTCAAAATAAAAATTGCTGATTTTAATGAATAAAATAAGTGGAATGATTCCATTTCATAGACACGGTATATCATTCTTTTCCCACAAGCAGTTTGCAGTTTTATAAAATCAGAAAACATGACTTATTATTATACCATTATTTTATATATTTATTCATTGTTATCAGTGCTTATCATCCAATTATGTAGCCACATTTTGTTCTAAATAATTGTAGCTCCTTAAAAATCAGACTTTCTTGGTGAGAAAAAAATTTTCCAGATTTTTCATGAGTGTACATTTCATGAAAGAACTGGTTTCTGAGTGAGAAAAACCTAGGAACAAACAGACATTTTCTATTTTGCTTTATTTTAGAAAGTACATATGTCTCTTCAGATTAAATCCTTTTTAAATATTTTTTGTTTATTATTTTTACTTTATGTGTACTAGTGTAGTGTCTGCATATATGTAAGTGAGCCTATGTGGTGCTGTACCTGAAGAGGTCAAAAGAGGCTGATGGATTCCCCTGGACTGGAGTTAGGGATGGCTGTTAGCCACTGTGTGAGTGTAGGGAATGGAATCTTGGTCCTCTGCAAGAGCAACTAGTCCTCTTAACCACTGAGCCACCTCTCCAAACCCTTAGATTAAATCTTACATGGCAATCCTTAGCACATAAAAATATCTAGGTTGTATATACATAGAGTTTAACTCTGTGGAGTCACTTGGCCTGGAAGGAACCAAATCTATTAGAAACCAGAAGTGTAGCAGTCAATTAAAAATTAGTGAACAGTGGTGCTTAGAGTAGTTTGATTAGTATAACACTATAACAGTGTTCAGCAGAGAAGACTCAAGGCATCAGTTATAGCAAGGTTTTCACCTAGACTTGGGTCAGGATCTGAGACTCTATTTCAGGAAGGTTGCCTACTCGGTATTTTGTATTTATTTGTAAAGCTTTATACAGAGTAAGACTGTATGGCTGTTACTCTGTTGTCCCTGGTAGTGATACATGGAAAAGGCCACTCATCAAATGGAAGCACATCTCATCCTCAACCAATAGCTTATAGATAGTGCTCTGGGCAAAGCCCGGCTTTGGACTTTTGAGGAGCACTGGTTTTGTAGCGAAGGCTTTTGTTGTCTGGTTGAGACCCTTTCAATATAACTTTAAGATGAATGAACCCCTCTTTGAGCTTTTTTAAATTCCAGTTCTCTTTTAGGGAAGTGGGCAAGCCAATCATTTCCTCAAAATATGTCTCATGTTCTAATATTGCAAATAGTTTTAGGATAGTGTTTGATGTCTGATAAATTATTTAATAAGCAAAAGGTACCTGTAATCACTAAGATATTTCTCAGTCTCTACATTGACTTCAATAAATTATATTTATATTTTCAAAAAATTAGATTAGAAAGATGTAAGTTTGTTGAGGGCCAGCGAGATAACTCAGTAAGTAAAGGTGCCTGTTCCAAGCCTGATGGCCTGAGTTTGGTCCCCAGGAGCCACATGGTAGAAAGAGCACCTACCATATGCGTGCCTTAGCACACCTGCCCCCCCCCCAAATATTTAAAAATGGATATATGTTTATTGATCAAATTTCAGCTATTATTTAGCTTCTAACCACCTATGATCAAAGCAAAGACCTTGCTATGTAGGAATAAGCAGTCAGCAATTTGGCTTGTGGGCATTCGCCCATGTTTGGATATATTTTTCTATGTGTATGTAGATATTTGTTGTTGTTTTTGCAGCCTCAGCTGACCTAGAACTCAGTATGGAGACCAGGCTGGCCTGAATCTTCTCTGCCTCTGCTTCTTGAGTGCTGGGATTTAAGGCTTATGCCACCATGCCCAGTGGTTATAGCTCCAATATTATGATCCCCTTGTAGAAGTTGCCTTTGTCAACTAACCTACTGTAAAAAAATGACTATAGCAATAAGCCCTTGTTCTCCTTGTTCTGGATATAAATGTTCAAAGAGACAAGTACTCTATTGATTAAAATAGTTCCAGTGAGTCCTATATCATTGTATCTCCTATTCTGGATTAGTGCCTTTTGGGCAGTAGACTGATCTGTAATAAAATCTAGTATACTGCTTTTTGTACAATTTTGTTTTAACAAAACTTATTTTAAAAAATCCCCAAGTCAGTGAGAAGTTTTTTCAGTATCTGTGCTTGATGTGTTAAGAATATTCTATGATTTATTTATCAAAGGTGTGCTGAATATTCTTTAAGAACTATATTTGTTCACATCCTTAGTTATTTTTTTCTTAGCAATTTTCAAGGAGTGAGCTTAGGAGTGGACACATTTTTAAGCTTTGATGTATGTATTTTAAAAAGTATTTGCTAGAAATTGTAGCAATTTATAATCCTGGAAATCATACTGTGATCTTAGAATCTGGAATAATGATGAAGCAAAAATATGTCTTCTATTTTTATTGAGCCAGTGAAATTGCTCAGTTGGTAAATGCAAACATGAGGACCTGGGTTTGAATCCCCAGTATGCACATAAAGGACTAACACAGGGGAAGGAGAAGGAGAAACTGGAGTCTTCCTGGAGCTTTCTGGTGGACTACCCTAGCCAAATTGAGGAGCTCTGGTTCCACTGGGAGATCCTGTCTCAAAAAATAACTTATAGAGTGACTGAGGAAGACACCCACCATTTTCCTCTGGCTTCTACATGCATGCTTACATGTGTGGTACACCCGTATACAGACATGCACCATACATGAGCATGTACAGCTCATCCCTGAAACCCCAGATTAAGTGAGGAACAGCTTAGGTAGTCTCTTGAGGCTGGTGGATTTTGTATATTGCTCTAGTTTTTTAAAGAAAGGGGTGGCTCTTGTACTCACCAGTGTCCATTTCACAAAGGAATGCAGATATGTAAATAATAAAGTGTGTTCATTAATGTCAGGTAAAAGTGTCCTGAATGTGTGGCAGTCACATCACCATTTCACACTTAAAGGTCTTCATACTTGTCAAATCATTCTTCATCATTTTCAAATGTGCCACATCAAGCTTGAAATCTTTCAAAAGCATCTTTCACATAGTTGTAGTTGTGCTTTCCAAAGTGTTTGAAATCATACTTGAAGAAAATTTAAAAAGTGAATTTTCCCTTTAGATAAAGATCATTTGAATTTGAATTCCAAAGCAATTGAATTTAGGATTTTACCCAATGAACTTCATATCTATGAGCCCCCCAAATAGGGGCTCTATTGTGTATTTCATTAAGGAATTAAGTTTTTATATGTTTTATTATGGAATAAGTGATTATAAAGTAACTAAAACTTTGCAAGCATCAAATAAACATAAAAGGAGTCATCACAGTTTTTTCCTCTTTTATTTGTTTATTTTTTAAGGGATTCTACAATATAATAGCACAGTTGTTTTCCAATAACATTGACGTTACTCTGTTTGCCATACAATTAGGTAATTGGTGCATTTTTTTTGGAGTGAGCCAAATTATTAAGCATAAGCAATGAATGTAAGTAACATTCATGTAAAACCAATTTGCAAGTATCTATGTCCAAATTTTGAACAACCCAAGGTTCCCATAGTCCAGTTAGAGAAGCTTGTATGCAGAAGCATGTTGATCAAATAGGAGTCCAGTCTATATTGCTGTAGTCTCACGATTCACCCCAATCTCTCCGCAGCCCTTACATTCTACCACACCTCCTTTTCCGCAAGTTGTTCCCTAGGCTTTGGGAAAGGGGCACAAGTGGGTGAGAAGCAAAACAGTCTATTTTCTCTGGAGATGTCATTTTGGACTCTAGTCTGTTCAGGTTGATCCCCTTCATGGGTTGACAGCTTATCCAGCGATACCTTTTTAATCCTACTAACAAAGCACAAGCAATTGGATGTACAAGCATTTAAGCAGTACTAATTATTATGGCAAGCTAAGCTGTGAGCATAGGAGTCATCACTGTTTTATCCCTGTAGAAAATGATGTACCTGGTGATGAGGACAGACAGACTTTATCCTGTCAAGTGTCAACTTACACAAGTTACTTCTTCCCCTTTCCCCTTAAGTTCCCTACCATGGGCATGAGCTATCCTGATTCATCTAGGATTGTCCTGCATTTAGCACCCAAAGCCCTGCATCTAAATAATGCCTACTTGGCCTATAATACTCTGCATTTTCTAGAGGTAAGTATGCAAAGTTAGAGGAAAAATAATACCCATACCCCACCCCATCCCCAACACGAACTGTATGGTGGAAAGCAACTTGATTTAGTGTTCGCTGAATCCAGTATGTGTGATCACTCATTCATAGTCAAAATACTAATTTTATTCTCAGTAATGGTACAGGTAACCATGCTTTAAATGAAATAGCGTTTAAAACATTTAGACTCTGCCTTGAATATAGTACCCACTCAGACCCTTTAGTGTTTATGGTTGCATTAAGTTCCATGCTGTTCTCCCGTAGTAACATGTACACATAAGAAGCAGCACTAACATGCAATTTCCTGATTAACATTACTGGAGTGCTAGACATTCCAGTCATTGCCCTTTGGATAGTCAGTAAAATGCCCCGCAGTCAAAGGTGCCCACCCTTCCTTCCCATTTTGCCTTTCTGCAGAGATGCTCTGCCCCCTCAAATATTTAGCAGCAGACTCCTCTCAATGTGTGCTCACGCCTCCTGTTACTGTTAATGGAAGTTACACATGTGTGCTCACCAGGAAGAGAAAGCCTTTATCCCATGTCGGGCAAAGACCCGTGATCCTGAATCTCTTTCTGGACTTCAGACCTGAGGAGAGCAGTGCAGAGAACTGCTGCTTTTTCACTGTATTAGCTTCTTCAATTTCCTTTTAATTGGAGCGTGCAATCCAGATTCTTGTAACTTCAGGGGAATGAACAACATAAATTAAGCTCTGGAGGCATTCTAGGGAAGTGCTCAATTCAAAGAACAGCTTTTATTATTTTCTTTTCTTTAAACCCAGCTGTGGCTATTCAAAAATTACATACAGTGGCCTAATAAGTTCGTATTTCCTTCTGAGGTTTCACCTTTGCAATCTACATAGCCGAGAAAGTAAGTGAAGGGTTCTTCTACCTCAGATGTGAGCCGACTGATTCAATGTATAGGGCAGACTAATACAGAGTGGTCAGAATCCTAAACCAGAGGCACAAATACAATATCTCCCCCTTGTTCAGGCCATTCACTTCTCCCCAAGAATTCTTTTTAATGTAAGACTTCAATTTATGTTTAAGAACTAGTAAACTATAGCAGTTTGACAGCCATTCACACTTAATTCTGTGCATTAAACCAATAGCATTCTTTTCCACAAACATCCATTGTTAGGACAATGCTCTCAGACAGAATTTATGAGAAATGGAATTATGTTACCAAGGAGATAGCATTTACTATAATGAAGAGTAGATCCTAGAAAATGGCCCCTTTTACAGCAGCTCAGAGAAGAGCCACAAAAGCAATTGATTGGTCTTGGCATTTAGTCTTATATCAGCTGTGTCATCCATAGCTTCAGGAGTGAGAACACTAATCTAAAGTGACATTTCTGTTCTGGCGGGCTTTTCTGCCCTGATGAAAGCAATTACTTCATTCCTAAATGATAATTTGTAGGAGTTTCAACCACTCTAATTGATAATTTTTTTTTGTTCTGAGTTCAATTGTGAAGTGATTAGCTGATTTGGTAAATAGAAATTTAAGGTGTGAAATATACAAGTTGCTCCAAGGTAAAGTGCTATTTATTGGGTGGAGAGAAATTACTTGATAAAGCTGCAGTTTCTTCCATTATTATAGAATTGCCAGTTGTATAGCTTAAAGTTCTAGGGGGAAAATGAAGAACAAAACACTTCAATTCACGAGGTTTTGGGCAGACACCAAAGCACACAAAGAGTAGTTTGGTCTTGCTGAGGTTCATTCAAGGGTTATTTGAATCAAGGTGAACATTGGTTGAAAAGGACTGGGCAGACCTCTCAGCTTTCTTTATTACTATTCTAATGACTCATTCTGGAATTAAATCCTCTTATTTAAAGTGTTAAGAATAAAAAGTGCTCATTGGCTAAAACCAATTAATTTAATTATTAAGTTCAAACATACACAAGACATTTTCTGAAGATGAGGGAAGGCATTCAGATGAATGCCTTTAATTACTCTTTTGATCCGTTTTACCACAAGTCAAATGGGTCCTGATTATTCAATCAGAATATGTCTCAGTTTAAAAACTCTAAGTATGCATCTTGGCTTGATACTTTATCAAATGTGAGCAGTTGCAGATGTTTTTTTTCTTGACACTTTTTAAAGCAATCAGTTTTGTATTTTCTTACATGTGGAAAAATAATGGTCATTTCACATGTTAAATGAGAAAAATAAAGCAAGAATGAAGGTCAAATTGATTTAGCACATCAAATAGTCTTCGTCAGCCAAGCTTAATATATCCCGAGTTTGTGGAACAAATGAAATTTTGCTGCTATGTTACACTTTGCTTCCAAACAACCATTACAACTGGTTTTATATATTGTGTGCGCATCAGACCATCAAACAGTGCATCTTTACTGACGTGTTGCCGCCGTGATGATCTACAGCAGCAATCTGCCATTTATATAAGGGCAAAATGTGCATCTATATTTAGTTGTGAAATTGGCCTATTATACTCTTGATGTTTACAGAGGCTAACATAAATTAATGATGACAGCTATGAGCAGTGCATTAGTTAAGCAGCACAGTTCTTACCTTGAACTTGAAGGTTCTAGTTTTAACTTCCAGTATATACTACCTGGCTTGCTTCATGTGCTAAATTAAGATTTCTGAAATTATTACTTTTCCTTGGAGAACATTGAAAGACCCCTGTTCATGAGCTCTGTTGTTCAGACCAGATAATAGTTGTTTATCCACTTCTCAATTATGCTACTTTATAAAAAAGCTGGTATTTATATTCATTCTAAAAATCTACCTGAAAGAGTTTTTATTCTGTAGCAAGCTGATTTGATTGACTTTGAACTCTATGTGATGTCAGTATGGGGAGGCCTATTTTACTAAAAGTAATGAAGGAAGGGCAAGCATTGCTTATAGAATCTTTATTGTGCATTTTCACTGGGCATCCTCCTAATTCAGCTCATGTCAGAGAAAATGTAGATACTGGGGTAGCTATAGATTTCACTGTTAACTATGACCAGAGATCTGACAAGTGTGGAGGTGTTCAAAGGTTCATGAGTTCAAATCATGAGGCCTTTGATGAATTTTTGATGGCTGCATTTTTAATACAGGTCGACCTTCCTTTGAGGCTGCATGCTAGATTAATTGATAAATAGTAGGAGTCTGTAGAGCTGGGTTCTCCTAAGCAAAACAAGTAGGAAAATCCATAAAATCTTGCCTGTCTGGCTCTTTAGACAAACCTTAAAAAGGTAAAATTTGAAGTCATTTTGGCCCTACATTTCATTTCCCTATAGTTAGATAACAAAACCCTGCCATGGTCCTTCATAAAGACCAGATGTTGTGGGTTTTTTTTTTTTTAATGATTTTACATAGTTTTATTTTTTTTATTTTTTTTTTATTGATGCTTTGTGCATTTCATACATCATTTTCCAATTCAGTTCAGGCATATTTCCCTTTCTCTTCTCCCCCACCCCCACCCCCACCCCAACCGAGATCATGCATTCTGCCATAACTGTCCTGCATATTTCTCTCAGTTTTTTTTTTCATTTTTTAGCTATAAGTGATAATCCATGAGTACAAGCATCCTTCATGTAAAACCAATTTGCAGGCTGTTGTGCCCAAACCCCCACAGCCCCACCTTCCAGATATTGTGTTCTAAAAGTTTCCTGATGCTGTTAAAACTTAGATCTAGAGGTAAGATTTTCATGTACAGAGGTGTGGTCATTCTGTTAATGTCAGCAACAAAAGTCTAAAAAGTATGCATTGTAAAATTCTTGATAAAACATGGCTATGAAAAAAATCAGTGGAAAGGAATAAATAGTTGGTGAAGCAAGTTTCTCTGCTCTGCAGTTCATCCATGATTGTTACTTCTGCTCTTCCTTTGTTATCAATGTAGGTGTCACCTACATTATTTCTGTAATAATTTTAACCATTTTGTGACATTAGAAGCCACAAGACTCAATTTTGCAAAGCTAAATTTGGTCTCCTCAAAGGATGTTGCTGGTTTGTAATGTTGCTTGTGAGCAGCTGATTCTAAAATGATCTTTCCCACTGTGATGCACAAGCAGGCCAATAAACAATTGATGCTCATATCTAGTTCCATGGATAATTCACAGAGATTGCAACACGTGATCAATTTTATAACATTGGCTTTTGGATACTGACAGCTTCCTTTCTCTAAGTGTTTTTTATTTTATTGTTCTTCTTCTGTTTCTTGATTTCTATATTATACATGATTTCTCAGTTTGGCCTGGCTCTCAGTGAGGAGGATGATGAGGGGCAGTAACCGTCAAGCCCACACTCTTCCCAGTTCCATGAGTTCTCCGTGATCCTGGATTTGACTTTGTATGATTTTCAAGAGAGCTTTCAGATTCATGAGCTTTGGAAGACATTTTGAAAGATAGTCTTTCTTCTAAGACCACCTTTATGCTCTTTGTAATTAATCACTTAAAAACTTTTCAAACATATTTTGATGATCTTCCTGAGTTATCAATTCTGTCAATAGTGGTTTACATATTCATTTTTTAAATGTTTTACTTATTATTTTCTGTGTCTGAATGTATTGCCTGCATGCATATAAACAGATCCATGCCTTGACATGCCTGAGGAAGTCAGAAGAAGGCATTGGATCCCCCTGGAACTGGAATTATGGATGGTGATTAGCTGCCATTAGGGTGCCAGAAATCAAACCCAGGTCATCTGTAAGATCAGTCAGCACTCTTAACTGCTGAGCCATCTCTCCAGGCCCATGTGTTCATTTTTATGTATAAACAAAATTACTTTTCCTGCAACTGGATATCATGGTCTAGTGTACTGAAAATGGCTACTCATTTTTCTTTTCAGAATTCTTATAAACATTTAATCTTACAATATTAATTATACATATATACATATTTATTTGAATAACTAAGTATATATCTGATATACAATGGATACACCATAAGAATCATAAATATTATATTAAAAAGAAAACTATTAGATGCAATAAAAGAGGAGTATTTGCTCATGTTAGCAAGAAGTGTGTGTGTGTGAATTATAAATGAGCATTGTGGGCATCCAAAGAATGGAAATATCAGTGTGAAGTGGGGTTACTCTTTCCTCAAACATGTTTCAGATAGTTACCAATGTCAAGTACCACCATACACATTTTCTTAAAATTACTGCATCAGATAATAAAGAGGGTTTATGTAGTTTCAATCTTTGCTGAGGATTAATGGTCTCTCTTTTCTGCTGTCCAGAATAGTGAGAAGTTTATACCCAGGAAGTAAGTGTGGATGTGAAGTTTCACCATGTTGTAGATGGCAGAGATTGACACTGTATTTTACTAATATACAACTCATCTGTTTTCTTTTGTATTTGATAAATGCAACCACAGAGTTTGTGGAGAACAAAACACACAAAAATAAACTTTATTTTAGATTTAATACAGACCTTAATTCAATTTGAGAACTGCTTATAACTAGGCTCTACTTCATAAAAGCAAGCAAAAGATTAATCCACAAGTTGTGTTATTGTCTTAAGGTCTTTAGCTTCATCTATTATACCAGAGTTTCAACAACCTTCATAATCCTTTGACTGTATTTTATTGCTGTTGGCCTCAAAACCAATTACTACTTATTACAGACACAGTGCTGTCATTCTGAAAGTCTTCTGAACTATGGAGCCTGCATAATGATGTGATGTGGGAGTCATGGAAACCCTTTATTATTAAGATTATGGCCCAGAACATGACTCCAGTAGGGGAATCCATTGTATGTTAGAGTTGGGGGAAGCATGGGTGAGAAAGTAGAAAAGAAAACAGCAGGGCAGATAGGGTCAGTATACAGGAAGTGAGGGAAAGGGACAGAGATCCTTCCATAGCACTGCTCAGTGCTGTTATATAGGCAGATGTAAAGCATGATGCTTAGGCAAGACACACAGAGGTGTCAGTGTCTGTTTACTCCCCTTCCCCAGGGGAAATGAGGCCCCCACAGACATTTTAGAAAGCATAAGTTGATCTCTGTGATCTTGAATTTTGCTTCTCCTGAGGATTGTTTCTTCTATTTTAATTAAATGATGTTTTCATGTTTTGTTTATTTTTATACACAGTATTAGCAATATATGTATAGATACCATGTAATATTAAATACAGGTGTACATTGTGTAACTTTTAAATCACATTAAACATTTATGTCTTTAAACCTTTAGCATTTCTTTATGGTAAAATCCTTTCTTTTAGTTTTTGAAATGCACAGTACATTATCGTTATCTATAGTCACCATACTGTGCAATTGTACCCTGAGCTCTTTGTTCCTAGTCAACTGTAGCTTAGTACTCATCGATCAACCTTTCCCTATTCCTTTCCCGTTCTCCTATTATTCCCAGCCCTCATGAGGATTAATTTTTCCCTTAGTTTATTGACAAGCCTATTCATTAATATCAATTTCAGAATAATTGCTTAATCATCCACTTTGCTCCAGTTGCATAGAAAAAATTCTGGTGTAAATATTAGGAATATTAATTAGCTAATGAATGAATTCATTTATGATCATTTGGGTGACAAGGAAAATTACACATAACATCTATGTAAAACTACCTTCATAATTGGCCTCCCAAATTATTATCCAATTGTTAAATGAGACTCTGATCCATATTTGACCATGACATGGTTAATTAACTTACACAGTTCTTAAAAACTTTAATTAGTTGATGTATTAAAATCAGAAAATTTCACATGAAACTTCAGAAATTTTCTCTAGAAACTGCAGCAATGGAAAGCTGGCAACGCTGGGCAAGCTTTCCTCAGACCAGTGTCCAGCTGAAATGGTGTGTTATCCTTTAGCTATGGATGTTCACCTCCAATTCCCCGGGGCCGCCTCTGTCCTCTTCACTCACTGACATCACCCACCTTCACATTAAAAGCTCTGGAGTTGTCAACCCCTGCTCTCGAGCCCTATCACACTCACCTACTCTACCATAAAAATGTGTCAGCTTGTCCCCCCTTCTAGAGTAGTATTTAATTACACATATGCTAGAAGAAACATGGCATGATTCTTTGGGCATACATATCTCACTTAGGTGCCCTAGATAGATTAGTTTTGCTGTATAAAAGGAAGCCCAAGAATCTTTTATCTAAGGTATTAACCCAGATCCTCATTACACCTACATTTTCTCAGATTTTAAGACATCTCTAACATGTTATTTTCAACAAGCCAATATTGAAATCTTGTAGAATCCAATGAAGACTGGCAAAAATATTGGGAAGTATGTAAAATAGCAGAGTTTTTCCTTGTAAATTAGCAATATTTCTGTCTGATGTTATCACCAGAATCACACTGTGGGACAAAGATTTGTTACCTAAATGACATAAAAATGATACAGTTTACTTATCTAATATATATTTGTCTAGTCTATATTTCAATAGTTATTAAGGGTGAACATATATGTTGGTTGGGATATTAGATCAGTGGTTCATGGCATTGTTTAAATGGCAAAGGTGTTCAGTGACGTCTTGTGGGAATCTGTAGAGCCTGGTTTCCACTGAGAACAATGCGATGGCTTTGGTAATGTGAGGTTGATGCATGTGTCTCCATAGTAGACATATATATCACTTCCCATAGAGAATGGATATATCCTGCTGAAGCCATATTGATCTGCTCCTCTGTGCTTCCTTCCTTTCTCTTTTCTTTTTATTCTATGAGAATCCAGACTATAGATGCAATAATTGAAAATGTCTCAGAGTTCAGTAATGTGGATAGTTAGTCATTTTGTTAGTTCCTCGGCAGTGTAAATATTACCCAGTTATTTATCATAGGGATCTGATTTTGAATGCATTTCTCATCAGGCATAAAACAGTGAGAATGCTTCAGAGGAGGTGGAATTCTCCTGTCAGATGCTCACACACAAATTTAGCTGTGCCAGATTCTGCCCTCAGCAATGTGAACATACTTCAAACAGAAATGCACATGAATAGTTAAAGGAAAATTCTGGATCCAACCTGTTGCCTCTTCTGTGAAGAAAAATGTCTATAATGTCGGTAAATTTTAATAACCCAGACAGGGTTTTATTCTACAACATAAAACTTATGTTTTCTGAAGTTTGACTTTTGGGGGGCAGTATATTCTCTGGTTATCTTAGAAAAACTAACTACTAATACATGCCTCGTTAATAAAAAATTATAGTATTATCTTATCAACTGGACATCAGTACATTTTGAAGTCTTTATTTTCAATGTTAGTGTTCTTTATGTGACTGGAAGTGTCGTGATCCTTGCTGAGGGCTCAAAACATTTCAGTGTTACATTTGTTGATTCTGTCAAAATGGCTTATGTTTGTGTTTACTTTTAGTTCCTCAGGATGATAATTGAAATAAATTTTCAGAATGTTTTATTTTGATGGTTTAAGATCCCATAGCAATGACAGTTGATCAAAGCAAATCATTATCTTGAGAATTGGTATATGAACACAAGCTGAGTCTTTTAAATTGCTTGTAGTAAGAACACCAAGCCTCACCTGAAGTCTCCTGTGTTGGAAAAAAAGAACCATATAGCAATGCATGGACAGTTGGAGGAGAAAACAAGCAAACCACAATTTTTACTCATTGTACTTGAGTTTGTGATAAGAGGGCACAGTAGAACTTACAGTTTCTGACATTACTTGAAACTCAATTTGCTATGGCTGAATTTTGAAGTTATTTTGTGGGTGGAGAGATGGAAGTTCGGAAGCAGAATCACATGCTAATCACAATCCTTTTGCACTCCTTTGTTTTCAGTTTACAAGCACTGAGAAAAGAAAAATCCAGAGATGCTGCTCGCTCCCGCCGGGGAAAAGAAAATTTTGAGTTTTATGAATTGGCCAAGTTGTTGCCTCTTCCTGCAGCCATCACCAGCCAGCTTGACAAGGCTTCCATCATCCGACTGACAATTAGCTATCTGAAAATGAGGGACTTTGCCAACCAAGGGGACCCTCCATGGAACTTGCGAATGGAAGGCCCTCCACCAAACACCTCGGTAAAAGGTAGGTTTTAGGCCACTGGTCTGTCTGGATTATAGCGGTCGAAGCTGTCTCTGAGATGAAATGTTTACCATCATCCTTTCTTCTTTTCCTGCATATCAAATCCTTTAAAGGGATACAAATGTGGAAATCTGAACTCTGCATG
Organism: Rhizomys pruinosus; assembly: GCA_009823505.1. NCBI lineage: Eukaryota > Metazoa > Chordata > Mammalia > Rodentia > Spalacidae > Rhizomys > Rhizomys pruinosus. Next base: position 411,551 of record VZQC01015494.1, read on the forward strand.
AGAAAGACACCGTGTGAAGGTGAAATAAACCTCTTCTATTTCTATTTTATTTTCAAAAAGTTTGTCAGCCTAAACATTCTATTAGTTAATATAAGATTTTACGGAAGTGAAGATGAAATTTTTTCCATATTTTTTTAAATTTATGTTATACCAGACCATGCAAATTCTTGATGATTGGAGTATGGGGATGTTTGCTAGTCAATGGAGCTAATATCTTATGTCTTAAGTAAGCAAAGACAGGCAAGAAACAAGATCCAACCAGAGCAGGCATTTTTTTAGTTAAAAATTTTTTGACCTTGAAAATTGATCCATGTATTAATTTTTCATGTTTCTCTATAGACATGTGGGCTAATAGTTATAAATATAAACATATTTGTCCTTCAAACTTTGAAACAGTTACTCTTAAAATTATTTTTAACTGGTAGGCATTTTTTTCTTATAGTTAGAGTCAAGTATTTTCATCTTTGTTCCTAAAACTTCTAAAAATTGAAAGCACTTTTAGCATTTATTTATTTATTTTTTCTTTTTTTTTAGTGACTTTAAAAAAAATTTATTTATTTATTTTCTATGAGTATGAATGTACTGTCTGCATGTAGGTTTGTGCACCCATGTCGTGCAATGCCTCGGAGATCAGAAGAGGGCGTCAGATTCCCCTGGAACTGGAGTTCTCCTGGAATTGGAGTTACAGACGGTTCTCAGCCGCCATGTGGGTGCTGGGGATCGAACCCAGGTCCTCTGCAAGAGCAGTCGGCGCTCTTAACCGCTAGGCTATCTCTCCAGCCCCACTTTTAGCATTTATGAATGCGTGTATTAATTGTTATATTTGTGCTATCGGCCATTGATTTTCTTTCCTTAAGGTTGTGTTATTCATAGCAAATGCCCCCAAAGATCTAGATGTTCATGCCTCGACTTTCAGTCTAGACCTTTGACTAAAAGCATAGGGGCACTTTGATCCAGGAGTGGTGGCATGACTTTAATCCCAGTACTAAGGAGGCAGAGGCAGGAGGTTCTTTGTGAGATCTAGGCTAGCCTGGTCTATATAGCCAGTGCCAAGCCAGCTGGGATTACAGGGAGACTCTCTCTGTCTCTGTCTCTCTGTGTCTCTGTCTCTCTGTGTCTCTGTCTCTCTCTCCATATATATATATAGGCACTTTAGGGAGGTGCAGGTGAGCTCTTCTGGGGAGAACAGTGAAGAACAGTGAATTAAATTCAGTTGTGATTACATCATACCTACTACCTTTGGAAAAGCTCTAGAGCCATGGCTGATCTAGGAAAGTTATTGAAAAGAGTACTAGTGTGGAGCTCTAATCATCTGCTTGGATTCCCATCAAATTGACAATATAACACAACTGATTTTTTTTTCATTGCAGTGCTAGACTATAGATATAGAGATATAGAATATATTATAATAATATATATAGGTTCAATTTGAGAATCCCAAATCTGCTAAATCAAAAGAGTTGTGATATTTTATGAACCAATATAATGCCACATATATGTACAAGATTACTACAAAATTATATAAAATTACATTAAGGTTACATCTGTAAGTATCTAAGAAACACAAATGAATCTTGTATTTAGAACTGGCCTTTTAAAAAGATCTCTCCTATTTAGGAAAACATTCCAAAATCTGAAAAGATCTGAAATCTGTGACCCTTCTGGTTGCCAACATTTTGAATAAGGGATACTCAGTCTGTACCTAGTTAAGAAGTATATTATGATTATGAGAACATAGAGACTAGAATTTGATTTTCTTCAGATTATTTTCCTCTAGAGCAGTGGTTTGCAAACTTTCTGTAAAGGGCCACATAATGAATATTTTAGTCTTTGGTCTCTACTCAACTCTGCCATTATATCATGTACTCAGACATAAACAATATGTAAATGAATTGATGTAGCTGTGTTCCAGTAAAGCTGTATTCACATACCAGACAGCAGGTACAGACTTTGGCTTCTAGGCCATAGTCTATAGATAGTTGCTCTGGAGCATATGACATTCGAAGGTTTCAGAGAACACACCATCAAGTACCTGTTACAGCTAGGATGTCAACACGCTAAAAAATGAAAGCACACTGTTGGTGGGGGTGCATAGCCCCTGGAGAATATGAATATCAACTTGGTGATATACTAATACATATTCTAGATACTAAAATCATCCTGAAACTTGACAAATTAAAAATGTACATATAATTCTGGTATACACATGTTAAATATACTTTTTACTCTAGCATGAGACATGTCAGTCTTCATGTTTCTTTACAATCATGCAAAATGAAATAAGTTCAATGAATCAGAAACCATACAGTGTGAAGAATATATTATTTAATTTCATACAAATTGATTGACCAGACTTGCATATATTTATTTGTTTAATATAATTATCATTTAATTCCATTTTTAAAAATAGTTTATAATGAACAGGCTTTCTTGGTAATAATGGCAGTCAAAATAGAAAAAAAATGGCTCCATTGTCCATTCTGTCTGGTATGCTTATGTTTGGATTCAAGTCTTTAGATCATGTAGAATTATCACCTCATTTTACATATAAGAGAGATGATTTCACAACTGAGTGTTTGCAGACCTATGGTCAGAATCCATTGTTCTTGTCCCTCACATATCATTGCTATAAATGATGCTCATTTTGTGTCACTGCCATCAAACATTGCAGGTGAGAATTTTCTCAGATTTAGACTATGATTAATAATTAATTTTTACTGTGTGGCTTTCAGTCAGCTCAACTGTGTAATTACTTACCATGATGAACTGAGTAAGATTAAGACAGCATGGTCTCAACTCCCATAGGTTTTGCAATGCCATGAGGTGTCACTAAGAGAAACAGGAGGTCCGAATGGGTGTCTAGGAGCCTGGAAGGAGAGAGCCAATCTTCGTTAAAACCCTTCTATCTAGATAATAACAGAGCATGGAAGTTGATACATGTTCACTATGTTCACTATTAGCAAGCTGGCCATCGTCTAGAACTGAAAATGCAAGCTCAGTGACTCTATTCTGTGCTGGCTTTCGGAAGTCTCTATGATGCACTTTCTGTAAGCTGCTTCTGCTACAGAATGTGTGTACAATTTATTGCTTTACTCTGCTGCTTTAATGCAAAACTGCTACTCATTCTGATCAAACATTCATGAAACAACAACATCAAAAGAAATTCATTTTAATTTATTAAGGTCTTCTATGTTGTGCCCTTGAAGAAGTTCACATGGATAAACAAGCTTATACAAATAGCCTGCAGCATCATGTGAAGTGCAGTTCATAATCCAACAATAAAACCGATAGACATTATACTTTGTGCCTCTCCAAACAGTTTCTTGAAAAACCTAAAGGCATTTAGAAATTTATATGAAAAGTACTCACATTATGTAGGCAGCGTTTTCAATGTGATGAGTTGATCATGCTAATAATTAAATTTCAAAGCTGAAATTTAAATTTATCCCACACAACTATATAGAATTTTAATTATTTTAATTCTCTGCTTTGGAAAGGTCTTTTACTCTGCCCTGCATTCATCACATCTTTTCTTAACAGTCTATAAAGCGTTGATGACTTTGTTGTCTGATGCCTATTGTATACAGATTATAACAAGTCATGCTTGCAAGGAGAATGCTCAGGTGACAGTGTATAATATGTCCTGAGCCAATTACTTCATGGAAATGATATGTTAAGCAATTGGAAGGCAACAGATAGTTTTTTCTATTATTTTAGAAATATCTGTATTGTTATAATACAGATCAAATCTACAATGAACATTATGCATTATTCAAGAAATGACCAGGCATTCTCAGCAGTGTTTCAGCTAAATAACTGATGATTGTAACCTTTAAAGAAATCTCATTGTGGTGACTGTTGGTAAATCACTTCTCCATTCATAGTAATCTCTATTTAGAGGCTATCTAGAAACCATTACATCTTTTATTAATCTTAAAAGCAATAGCTGCTGATTTGACATTTGCTAAAACTAGATAAATTCTCTGTCTTTCTAATATCATAGACTTCAGTCAATTTTTGGAGTATGTCTACTGCAACTCTATTAATCCAGGAATATTTACCATTGTAAGCTGAAGTTTTATTTCAATTTAAACATTACAGATTTTAAGCGATAATTTGCCTGTGCATTTGGCAGCAAATGATGCTAAATTATGTAAAATATAAGACATTCTTAGTCCCTGCAAAGGAACAATTGAAAAATATGCAAGATGATTTGTGATTAAAGCCCAGTGAATGCCTTGGGGATGAGCTTTACTATTTTTACAAAATTTCATTTCACTGGGGGCTAGCGAAATGGCTTAGTGGTTAAGAGCACTGGCTGCTCTGGAAGAGGACCTGGGTTCGATTCCCAGCACCCACATGGCAGCTCACAAGTGCCTGTAGCTCCTATTCCAGAGGGTCTGACACCCTCTTGTGGCTTCTATGGGCACCAGGCACCCACATGGCGCATATATACACGTGGGGGCAAACAGTTATGCAGAGAAAATAAAATAAATATTTTTAGAAATTCACTTGTTTCAAGCATCTATTATGAATTCAGCTGTAGCTGTTTGTGAGAAGATATGCTTGCAGAGCTTTGTTTAAGCATGCCATATCTCCCCATTCAAAGGCTAGACTCATATGCAAACAGTGGAGGCTCAGGATATTCATTCGTGTCGTCATAAATGTGCAGGTTAACCTCTGGAGTGTCGTTAAATTACTGCTGTAATGGTTATCTCCAAAAACTTAGATATCATATTGTAAACTGGCTTTTGTTTTCAGGTGACAGGTAGGGCTTTTAAGACTGAATGGTTGGTCTTCTTGGTCTGAACAGGTAGAAAGTCTTCTACTTCCTCTCCTGGCATTTTAGTGTGTGCTGACAAGCAAATGTTTCTAGCAAGTGATATTCATGCTTAGGGAAAGGGTCATATTCCTCCTTAATAGGAAATCTTCAGGAGATGAGTGTATGTATTACATGGCTATGTGCACTTACCCCACTACATCCTTTTTCCCTTTTCACATAAGGAAAGCTTTCAGAACTAAGTAAATTCTTAGGTTCTGAGCAAATGCTTCTTTAGAGTTGGGCTAGTAAGTTAAAGATGGGAGCTTGGTAATTGCTTGGCTCCTGTTTTTACCCTTCATTATCAGGAGATTGAGGGATGACCCATACTGGTCTCTAGTTCCTTCTACCTCGAAATGGAAACAGAGTCATCCATAGGCTGAGTCGCCAGTGTTTATTGCTGTTTGTATGGTAATGCAGGCCAGGTAGCTATGGAAATATGGTGTTCTATAATTGCCTTTTCTCAGGTATGCTTGCTGGAAGCCTTTTAAAATTACACACTACTGTTCTTTTATTTATTTATATGAAGTTATGATGTCTGAAAGGAGTTCATTTAAGGACCAGCCTTTCATTTTATCTAGTTTCATGATAGGACAAGTAATGTACATGGTACAACCCTTCCCCAGGCTCATCCTTTCTGATGCTGGGTGGAGCAGCTTTTTGAGAAATGGAGGCTTAATGATGCTATGGTAGGCTTCTGAGAGTCTTTTTTTGGAGTTTCACACTAGCATAAAAAACTTTGGGGGGGCTGGAGAGATGGCCTAGCAGTTAAGAGTGCCGACTGCTCTTGCAGAGGACCCGGGTTCGATCCCCAGCACCCACATGACGGCCAAGAACCGTCTGAAATTCCAATTCCAGGAGAACTCCAATTCCAGGGGAATCCAAGACCCTCTTCTGACCTCCACGGCATTGCATGACACGGGCGCACAAACTTGCATGCAGACAGTACATTCATACACATAACTAAACAACTAAATAAATAAATTAATTAATAAAAATATTAAAAAAAACTTTAGGGCTGGAGAGATGGCTCAGTGGTTAAGAGCAGTGACTGTTCTTACAAAGGACCTGAGTTCAATTCCCAGCACCTGCATGATGGCTAACAACCATTTGTGACTTTAGTTCCAGGGGATCTGATGCCTTCTTCTGACCTCCATGAGCATTACAGGACATGAGTGCACTTACACATATGCAGGCAATACACTCATACATATAAATAATAAAATATTTTTAAAACTTTTATATTTATACAGGCGGACTGTATCCTGTGATTTATAATGTAGCATAAAATATTATATAGCATTTATAATGTTTTTGCTATATATAACCACTGTCAAGGGGGTTGACAAGTTAGCATTGTTTCCAAGAGCATTTGGTAGTAATATTGAACATCTAGAATACTTGCTCCCCTCAACTACAAACACTGAAGGAAAACTTAAAGAGTCATCACTGAGAATATGTGAATTGTTTACAAGGAACAACCAGTCTCACCATCATAAGGCTGCATTTCAGAACTGACATTGTGCAATTTCTGCCCACATATAGTTTGAGCAAGGCAAGTCCATGTATAGGGACACACAGTGGACCTCTTTTGTAAAGCAAGACGTGGGTACAGGATTAAGATTAGGAATTAGTAGTCCATTCTGCTTCATCAGGGTTATACTTGTGCTTTATCTTCATCTTATGAATTAGTTTTTCTTTTGGCCAAAAAAGGAAAATAGAGACAAGGATTTTTGTGGGAATTTCATGAAATGTGGGGATAGTGGATTCTTTGGGCATCCCGGGTTAAGTTCCACCAGTCTTCCCCTCTTGCCATTTCTATCCCATTTTTCCTCTATCATTGTCACATGCTGTAAGGCATGCATGCATGTGTTTGTACATGCAAACATGAGGCAAAAATACTCATTTCCTTTGTAACAGTAAAATGATCATTCCTCTTCCTCCTCCTCCTCTTCTTCTGTTTCTTCTTCATCCTCTTCTTCCTCCTCCTCTTCCTCCTCCTCCTCTTCTTCCTCTTCTTCCTCCTTCTCCTCTTCCTCCTCCTCCTCTTCTGTTTCTTCTTCCTACTCTTCTTCTTCCTCCTCCTCTTCTTCTTCTTCCTCCTCCTCCTCTTCTTCTTCCTCTTCCTCTTCCTCCTCCTCCTTCTCCTCCTCCTCCTCCTCCTCTCCTCCTCCTCCTCCTCTTCCTCTCCTCCTCCTCCTCTTCCTTCTTCTTCTTCTTCTTCTTCTTCTTCTTCTTCTTCTTCTTCTTCCTTATGATTTACATCTGTCTAAACATAGTCTTTTACTAATATTATTTAGCTCTGCTAATAGTCACCTATAAACTGGGCCATAGCTGACATCCTTATACAAAACATGAGTTAGCATGAGAACAGTGCAGTGAATTCATTTAATCAGATTTTATGTTACATGAAAGCCTTAAGCAAGGCAGACCTATAGACTTATAGAAAGCTATATATTCTGATGTCAGGTTCAATGAAGAATTGCCATTATGTGTGAATGTGACTGAACAGAAGGGTATCACATCATAGACCCTGAGAAGGGCATGCCTGAATTTTTTAGATTCTTCTGAAGCCATCTGTAGACCTTTCATCCTTTGGGCCATAGGACAATACCTGCCACATACAAGTCTTTGGAGGGAAATGGAGGTTATCATCACAGAGTTTTGTGTCTTGTTCTGGGGTAAAGAAGTTTCAGTTTCTCTGTTCTCATTAAGGATAAATAAGGTATAGAGAAAGGAAGTTGAAAGTCAGAAAGAACCTCTTACTTCCAAGGCTCTTCTGGTCTCTTCCATTTCAAAGTACCCAGCATGCCATAATTTGGGGTACTTTTTTCTAAGTTCCCAATACCTTCTGAGTTTGGTGAGCTCCTATTCCACTTTCAAAGCCTAGCTTAGATGTCCTGCTCTTACATGCAATTGTCTCCTTCCTAGAGCATCAGGCATTTCTTTCTGTAAGTAATCATTACATTCTTCTGTTGCTTTATTATCTACCTGTAATTTTTTCTTTATGTACCTGTCTCTGATTTAGACCATGAGCTCATTGAAAGCATGTTCTGGCTCATCTTATTCATTGTACTATCTCCAGAACATTGTCTAATACCTGTAAGAGTCAGTAGTTAAATCATGTTTTAAAATTTAGAAATGTAGAGTTCCAGGACAGCTGGGGCTACAGGGAGACCCTGTCTCGAAAAGACCAAAAAAAAAAGAAATGTAGAATTGAACTGTGTGTGGAGATTTCTAATAGCAGAGCTAAATAATATTAGTAAAAGGCTATGTTTAGGCAGATGTAAATCATAAGGAAGAAGGAGGAGGAGAAAAAATGGAGGGAGGACGATAGGACCAGTATGAAAACCAAGGAAAAAATGAGCTATGGGGCAGGCACTAGAGTGATGTCTCCTGGATGAGCTGCCACTCCCCATCTCATGGGTTCGCTCATCTGAGGTAGAGGTAGAGAAGGTGAAAACACTAGTCTCATGAAACCCAGGAGTACTAGCGTTTAAATTGAAGTCCATTGAACACATTTCTGAGTATCTTCTTCCCCAGTTCTCTGAGATCTCCACCTTGGAGAGGCATAAATGTGAAATGGGTAAATACTGTTATGGCAGCTTTGAATAAAAATTAACAGACCTGTGTTACGAAGACTCCCTAGAGCTCAGTTTTCTCATCTAGACTTTCTTTTTGTCATTGATTCTGGTCTGGATGATTACATACTTTCTAATCCTAAACCCTGATTCCTTAGAAAGGGATTAACAAGTAGGATCTCCAGTTAGACTCTCCAGGGGCTGCCAAGTTTGTTGAAGCTGCTTCTTAATAGTAGCACAAGCTATGAGCTTTCACGCCTGCCTCATAGTTAACTGATATTATTTTTCTCTTTTCTTTTTAAATTTATTTATTATTTTTTATGTGTATGAATTTACTGTCTGCATGTAGGTTTGTGCACCCATGTTGTGCGATGCCTTGGAGGTCAGAAGAGGGCATTGGATTCCCTTGGAACTGGAGTTAAAGACAGTTCTTAGCTGCCATATGGGTGCTGGGAATCGAACCCAGTCCCTCTGCAAGAGCAGTTGGCGCACTTAACCGCTGAGCCATCTCTCCAGCCCCTGTTTTTCTTTTATTTTGTTTTATTCTCCCATAAATGAAGGTCATATGTCTAATGATTTTTATGATAGCTATAGCCACACAGTGATTTAAACTCCTAGTTTTATCAGAGAGACAACTAATAGATTATGTGAGGAGGCTCAAAAATATGACAGGCACACGTGCACACATATATACACGCCTGTATTCATACATATACATACATATGCACAGGCAGACCCCATATATATTTATTATATATGTTATTTGTAAAGATTTGTGTAATATTTATTTCTCTTGCAATCTTTTACCTGTTTTTGATGAGTGATACTTGAGCACATGTAATCATTACAAATAAGGCCAAGGAAACAAGGCACGAGATAATGTAAAAATATGATATAGACAGATGAAGATCCTAGAACTTTATGTATTTTTCATTTGCTTTTACCTTCTTGACAAAACTTTAAGGTTCACACTTATTCTGCATCATATCAAACTTATTTGAAAGTCTACCAGGTTGTGATAGTGTGATCTGTTAGTTATGGCATCCTGTGGTACTGCATTATGCTGGACTGTACCCACTTATTTAGGACTTTCAAGTTTATATGCTCTGTTCTTGAGAACTAGAAATCTTTAATATGCTTTTGTTAGCCCTATCACCTCTTGCAAAGCACAATATATAGTTTCAGTGCTCTGCAGATAACAATATTTCATGGGCATAGCAAAGAAGGAGTCACCTCTGACTGCTTTATATGATTGAAATTGTACTGTGGCTTTAATTTTCTGAAACTGCTTTCTAGATACTGTGCATACGTCTTAGCTGAGCCTTAATAAACACATGGTGACCTCCACCTGTGAAAACTAATGTGGCTTTGAATACTGATTGGCTGCAGCGTTTCACATCCCTTCTGGGTCTACAGTATGGCAGTAAATGCCAGAACCCAGGCCAGAAAGGAAGGCCGAGAGAATTTTTGGTAGGAAAAAAAATCCTCTTGTTGTTTTCAGAAAGAGAAGTTAATAGAATGTAGAGAGAGGTGCAATGACAAGCAAACAAAGTAAGCATCAAAGTTGGAACCAGAATTCAAGCCTCTGGAATTTCTGCTTAACACATTTCCCTGCACAACAGAGACCCTATTCCACCTTGTTAAAATTCACTGAAATCTCTTTGCTACACTGACCTTTTATGTGCACATGTGAGGCTTGTGTGTACCTATGGTTTGCCAGTCCCTGTATGGCACTAGAGTTGCTGGAAGTAGTGGTAGTTTTTGAAGAATTCGTTTTGGTAGGAAGCATAGTACTAATTGTACACAGTTAATTCGTGTTTAAGATGCATAGCAATGACTGTATGGCTGGGAATGTGTTTTTAAAGAAATCAGCTTCAGAGCTAGTGAATGTTAATAGACCTATGTATTAGGATGATCAACATAAATAACTTGTGCTTCAGCCTGGGGTGTGGTGTTGGTATATGCTATTAGGCGGCCATGGGTATTTTCTACTTTTATAGTGGTTTAGCTTACTGTTTTTTTTTTAAAGTACATTCACAACTTAATGTAGGAAATGATTAAAACAAAGGCTAATCGGATAGTCACTTCTGGATGCAGGATGCCATTAGAGAACACATTGTCTATGAAAGCAGTTATTTGGGTTTTTTTTCACTTACCCTATCAAACAACTGCTCAGTTGAGTTAAATAGTTTTGATTTGCTTCCTCACATAATCTATTAGTTGTCTCTCTGATAAAACTAGGAGTTTAAATCACTGTGTGGCCATAGCTATCATAAAAATCATTAGACATAAGACATTTGGGATTTGTATATTGATAACACAAGATTAGGTCTAAGGGTGGTAGAGTGCCTGCTTAGCATGCAAAAGGCCTTGGGTTCAATCCTTAGTACTGCAAAAATTATATTATTATTATTACTACTATTATTATTGTTAAGTGCAGGGTATCAAACCTATTGTCCTATTCATCCTAGGCACCCAAGAATCTAAAGCTGTTATCATCACATTGAATGAAATCTGGTAAAGCTAACCTGAACTTTTGCAGATAGAATTTCACATATTTCTAAAACCATGCCAAAATGAGGAAAGATGGTTGAATTGGAAAGCATAATTTAATGTTTGCAACCTATTATATCAGTGAAATCAAACATAGCCAATGGGAAATGGCTTCGGTGGCCTTTCCTCTTGTCCACTGGGCATCCGTCTTTCACCAGGGTCTGGCCAAGTGCTCTACTTGTGAATGCTAGTGTACTAAGTACTTAGAAGACACTAAAATTCAGAGAGTTACTTATCATAGCTTCCCAAAGCACTCCAGAACAAACAAAATTTCAGTAATGTTTGGTAATTAAAGCACATCACTCAAATATAATTTTACAGTTTGGGAAATAAGGCTGTGTTGAATATCAGCACTGATGATGAAAACAGACTGTGTACACAGTTTGGATTTTATATAAATACTTTAAAATATTGGCTTTCTTCTATAAAAATAGATGAATAGTATCCAGGTTTTTACAAGAATTTTAGCATAAAAGCAAAATTGCTATCATTTTCCATTTTGAAAGGAGACATGAAGAGAGCGTAACAAAATGAGTAAAGCACAGTGTGTTCTAGAGAGATATGAAGGGAGCCTGGGGAAGGGAATACAGGTAAGCCTTGCTCTGGGCATTCTCAAGGATGTTTGGAAAGTGCTGCACTGATATTTGCTTAGCTGACACCTGACCTAAAGTGCTTTTCATTGTATCTGCTGTGGATATTGAGCTACTGAAGGTGCAGAAACATCTGTTAGCAAGTTGTTAAGTGTATACTCAGTGTTGCTTTACATCTGGCAGGTGATCAGACGCAGCCCTCTTGTTGGTAGTCAGTTGCTGCATTTGTTGCTACCTGAGCATCTCCAGTTGGAAAAATAAAACACCACTCTTGATATTAGAAAATGAGACCTTTGCAGGGTATTTTTGTTAGTTTGGCTATTAGGCCAGTCGGCCACAGTCTTGGTGGCATCAACAACAAACTTATTCTGGAGGCTGGAAATCCAAGATCAAGCTGTGTCATGGTCTGATTCTCAGTGAAATCCCTCCTTGTGGTTCATGTGGAATGTGGTGGGAAGAGAGAGAGGGAAAGAGATGCCATCTCTTCTCTTTTGTGAGATCACTAATCACGTTTCTGAGATTTCTACCCTCATGATAAATGCTTTCCAAAGCCTCAGCCTCCACATAACATCACACTGGGATTTAGGATTTTATTAGACAATTTTTTTGAGGGCGGACCCAGTTAGTCCATAATACAAAGAGTTCTAACTATGTATAATAAAGGCACAGTGCATAGGCTGCAGGCTAGAGACCCAGAAAACTGTATAAACCCAGTGGTAACAATCATCTAGTCATCTTAGTATGACTTCAGAATGGCTTACTGATAATAAGTTCTAGTTGAAGGAATTGGATACTCTTGAGTTCAAATCTTTGTAATATGAGCCTGTAGGCCATTCCCAGGCCTGATTAGTAAGCGATGTTGCTGAATTTTTTGCTGTGCCATCAACATGGCACCCTTCCTGGCAACAGCTGCATGCAGCCCCTGACCTTGATTAACCCCCCACCCCTGTGTTGGGCTTGTAAACAATGCGTGATCATCTATAGTAGCATGTGTAGGCTGAGGACCATGTAACTGCATGATTAGGTTGACCTTTTCAGTTATTGGATACACTCTGATGCTCTCTGTGGTGATTGGTAGACGCTTCCTATATACCTTGTACTGGAAAATAAAGTTTTGAGTTTCTCCCTCTAACTCACTCTCGGAGTGGTCTTTTGCTTCATTGCATATACCCTTGGTAGAGAGTGGACCGACAACCAGCTGGAGAAAGGCCCACATGAGCCAATCTTTGACCTTAGTTATCTTGTTTGAGAAAGTCGAATCTGATGCTCTGGTTGTTGGAATACACCTTCTTCTGCAATGGGCTTGAGGCCTTCTTTTTGAGAGGCTTGAGTTTGCATAGGGACTACCATCAACATACTAGGATTGCTGTGATTTATACCACATGTTAAAGATATTTTTCCTTTGTTTCTGTGTCATTGAGACTATCCAAGATGAAGTTAGTCAGGAGTATAGTTGAGGTCAACATATATAATATAATAATATTTAGGAATTTAATGTGAAAAGTTCTTATAACATGATAGAAATAGAGGAAATTTGGTATGTATTTTTAGTATTTTGTTGATTCTTTGAGAATTTCATGCAGTATATTTTGATTATACTAAGAGCCCCCTCCCCAATCACCTTCCTATTGCCTCCCAACTTTATGTTCTCTATGATTTTAAGGGCCTTATTGATTTATGTTCTCCATATGCCACTGGATATGGGTCCATAACCTGGCCAACCTATTTGGGATCATACAGTTCAAGAAACTGACTCCCCCTCCTAGCAACTGTTAGTTCCCAGTAGTTATGTAGTTAGGGCTGGGGCTTTTGCCCACCTCTGCTCTCTATGCTGGGCTTTTGTCTGGCCTGGGCACTTACAGGTCTTATGCATGCTATAACAAGTGCTGTGGATGCATATGTGCAACTGCCCTGTTATGTCCAGACACCGCAGTTTCCTTGGATTCGTTCACCACCTCTGGCTCTTACAGTCTTTCCACTCCCCTATTTTCCAAGGATCCCTGAGCCTTGGGAGGAAAGGATGGGATATGGTTTTCCTATTTAGCATTCCCCAGTCTGGTCTCTTATTCTCTGCATGTTGACCACTTGTACCTCTCTGTGTTAAGTGTCATCTACTGCAAGAAGCTTCTCTGAATATAACAATAAATCACTAAGAGTCAGTTTGATGGTATATTCATTTAGCAGAAAAATAGTGGTAGCTTCTTCCCTAAACCTTATGACCCATCTAGCCAAAGGTTCTTGGACCTGATAACAGGGCCAGGTATGGGCTCCATACCTTGTGAATTATTCAATCAGAAAGGGTCGATTACTCCCATAACATTCATGCCACTATTGCACCCATGGGCATATCATGTCGAGTCAGTCAGTTTTGGAACTCAGGGGTTCACAGTTGGATACTATTGATGATTATGAAGCTTCAAGGTCAATATCAGCACAATTTCTCCACGTTTGTTCTATTATTCACATATTTAGTATCCACCAGCATGTTCTGGTGGGTGACCAAGAGTAATGACAATAGCCAGTATTGTTTGAGGGTCTTTGGGATTCCATGGTCAATAAATCCAAAGAATGGCATCCTTTCCTCACATCGGCTTTTTATTTATTCACCTGTGGTCTCTGATAGTGACAACTCCATGTCAAACAATTGCCAAATGAACCCTCATGAAACTAAAAATCTTCTATACAGTAAAGGAAACCATCATTCAAGTGAAGCAGCAGCCTACAGAATGGGAAAAAAATCTTACCGGCTATACATATGACAGAGAATTAGTATCCAGAATGTGCAAAGAACTCAAAAACTAAACATCATAAACAACACAATTTAAAGTTGGGGCAAGAAACTAAATAGACTGCTCTCAAAAGGTAAAACACAAATAACCAAGAAATATTTTTTAAATGTTTAATATCTTTTCACCAGACATATGTAAATTAAAACTACTTTGAGGTATTTTTATTTCTTACCCTGATCAGAATAGCAGAATGACTAAGATCCAGAAAACAAGTGTTGGTGAGGATATGGGGAAAGGGAAACACGCACTATTGGTGTGCAGTGCACCCATTGGTGCAGCCATGATGGAAATCAGTGTGTAGGTTCCTCAGAAAGGTGGAAATAGAGCTTGATCCAGCCACACCAGTCTAGGGCATATACCCAAAGGACTGTAAATCCTACTACAGAGAAACCTGCTCATATTCTTTGCCACTCTAGTCACAGTATCTAGGAATTGGTAACAATCTCGATGTTCATCAGCTAATAAGGAGATAATGAAATTGTGGTGCATTAACACAATGAAATATTCAGCTAGCTATACTGGTAGAACTGGAAATAGTCATCTTGAATGAGACAACCCAGACCCAGAAAGACAAATATCACATGTTCTCTCTCATAAATGGCTGAATCTTAGATATGTGGTTCAATTGGAAAATTCACAGATGTCAGGAAACTAGTTAGGGGCCTGTGGGGGAGCTTCATGGGAGGGGAGGCAGAATGCAACAATATAAAGGGAGAAAGGGGAATACTCAAAGAAGAAATGCTATAAGGATTGGGAGGGTAGGGCAGAGGAGGGCATATGGGGAGGCATAGGTAGCTAAAACTAGGGGCTTTTTGAGAAAGTCATATGATAACCTTCTACCTTAGAAGATTCTGTAAACTTTTCATTTCTTAAATGGCACAATGCTAAAATAGCTAGTTTATTATAATATTTAATGATAAAGTCCATAGAAGCTGTTTTATGACTTGTTAATATGTGGATATTTCATTGAATTGATAAGAAAAAAAAGAATTTTTAAAAATATTTTATTGCCAAAATGCAAATAGAACTTATTGAAATTGATACTTTCCTTTCTCAGAAATGTAGCTTAATAGAAATAAACTTATATTGAATTTTAGGATATAATTTTTTGTCACTAAAATCAGAAGTGGGTCTCATTTTTCCTTTTGTTTGAATTTCTCATTCGTTCTTTAAGTGTTTGAATACTATATTATACAACTCTGTGCTAGGGAATGCAAAGAGGAAAGACCTGAACTCCTAGTTCCAGAGAAATTACTTTTCTAGTGGGAGTGACCACTTCTCACTGGATGATAACACAAGTTGTTATTGTTCATGTCAGAAGAGAGCTTAGCCAATATTTAGGATCTTACAGACAAAATGCAGCCTTTCTACTACAGCTGAAAAATGCACAGGGTTTTCAGTTGCATAGGTGGAAATATTAGATGAATATGTGTGGTACTTTTTCAACAAAATATTGTATCATTTTTTAGAAAATTATTGCTGGAAGTTCTCTATTCAAATGAATATTTTTGTAACTCTTAACTTCAGACAGTCATTGGTACTGTTCTCTATTCAAATGAATATTTTTGTAACTCTTAACTTCAGACAGTCATTGGTACTGTATTATTTATGTATGATAAATTTCACATAGTTAATGGTTTAATCCTGATGACATTTAATGAGAAATTTGCTCCTGAGATTTCAGGTGAGCTTACATAGGGTTTCCTTTGCAGAATATCTGTTTTAGGCAGATACCATATATTTCTGTTATCTGAACATCTCCTCAAACAACTAAAAGCATAAATCACATACTATGGTTTATAAAGATAAACCAACAGTTTAGTGAAATATAATCTCCTAGCATCTTCCCTTTGCTACCTTTGCTTTTCATATAGGAAGAAGGAAGCTGGGCTGAAGTGTATTTTTAAAAGTTTTATTAATTCTTGGAGAATTTTATACAGTGGATTTTGATGGCCTTAACTCCCAACTTCTCCCTATTACTCCTCCCAAATCTACCCCCACCTTCCTGCCCTCCCTCTGTGTGCCTTCTTTCTCATTTATTTTCATTTACTTACATTAACATTTAACCCGTGGACTCCACTTTATGTTGCCCACGTACTTCTGGGTGTGGGGCTGTCTACTGGAGCACTGTCAACCTGCCATCTCACTCTTTTAGAAACCATGTGCTCTTCATAGCTTCTCATTTAGGGGCTTCATGCCTGAGAGCTTCTCTTCCCTCCATGGTGGAATGCTGATAGGCTCTGTCTGGTGTGGGTCCCTTGCAGGCAACCACAACTTCTGTGAGTTCATGACTGCAGCAGTCCTGTCATGTTCACAAAGCATTGTTTTGCTCCAGTCTGCCCCAGTCTCTGGCTTGTAGGTCTTTCTGTCCCATCTCCTTTGCTAGTCCATGAACCTCAGGGAAGGGCTGTGATTTGGATCTCCCATTTGTGGCTGGGCACTTCACAGTCACTTACTCTCCATACTTTGACCATTTGTGAGTTTCTGTTAATCACTAGGTTCTGCACAAGGAAATTTCTCTGGTGAGGTCTGGAACCTGCAGTAATCTATGGGAGAGAGATACAAACTCAGAGAACTATGAGTCCAATAGCAAGACAAATGTCATGAGGTAACCAACCACTTTCTGATTAGATTTCTACTCCATAGGAGGAAACGTGCCTAAAGTGTATTTTAAAATTTTAAATCATAATATATAGAATTCCCTCAGCCTCTGATACCTAAATATAGAAAAGCTCCTAGCAGAGCAAGAGCCTGGGGAAGTCAAAGGGCCAAAGTTTAAGGGCAGCCATGGGATGCTGGGAAAGTCAAGCTCTCACCTCCATTCAGGGAGTGCATGATGCTGCTATAGGCTATGATTGAGAGGGAAGACTAGACAGCGTGGAAGAGAGTGTTTTGTACTTTTACCTCCTTTAAATTAGCACAAAGGGAGAGAATGATTTTGCTTCACGTGTGAAGTCAGTCATTTCTTGGGCTGCTAGCTCAATGTTTTAACAGAACAGCTGTTCTGTACAATGTGGCTTTCTGCGAGCAATATTTCCACTGCTAGAAAAGTGGCAGTCTGCCAAAGAGAGTGCCCAGACCAACCCCTAAACAAAAAAAATCTTTTGTCAACGACTCTAATAATTTGTACAATTCAGGAAAGGGGGGCTGCACAGTCTTTGCAGATGTGCATTTATGATGCTATTTTTAAGCAGAGCAGCATGAAAGAATAGATTCATATGAATTGTAAGTTGATCATTCATTTTATGCATTTGGCTTCTGCTCCTGCTAAAATTTTATTCTGTGTAAAGAAAACACAGCCAGCCTTGAAACGAGGTAAGCCAGGGTGTGACAACAAGATGAAATTTTTCATTTTTGAGCCTGTGATGCCTGCTCAAAAACAAAGTGCTTTGGAATCTCCCCCGCCCCCAGCGCAGGAGATGAATGCTATTTGCTGATTTTCTCCCAGTAGAAACTTGCCATCCTTCAGCATTTTGAGGAAATAAACTCTTAATGAGCCTGCATTCTTTTACAACAGTCCATTCTCTGAAAATGAGTTTAAGTGCTGAAGGAAATGCCAGCAGCATGTACACAACCAGCACCAAATTAATATGTGTTAATTCTCTGTAATTTAACATCATAGACACCATGCAGTTTTTCTAGTAGCAAAACATGTCGAAACTCAAATATGTCATCTATACTCTGGTTATCTGAAGCTACAGAAATAGGTAGCTCACTTTTACTCCACTGATGGAGTTAAGTGAATAAAAATGATAAAAAAATGATTTTTATAAATTAAAGTCCCCAAGAAATAATTCTCAAACTTCTAGCAGAAAAAAAAAATCTTATCAGATCCTAATTTTAAACTTTATTCAGCAACGCACTTGAAATGTATAAAAGGGAGAATTAGATCATGTGCTCAAGATTATTAAAAAATGAAATTATATACCCAGAAATGACATGAAATTTACTAGAGACTCATTCCACAAAGGAGATGATAGCAAAGAAGACTGAGAGGACCTCTTTGGGGATGACGTTGGAACTGCTTGCCGCCTTCGTCGGAGCCTTCCCCTGGCTCACAAAGCTGAGCCCGCCCCTTCCCATCGCTGTTTTCCCTTAAGAAAAATCCAATCTTTTCCTATTCTGCATTGGTATAAGAATTGCTTAGTGAAGTGTAGTTATATTGAGCCAGCAGTACTTTTGCTCTATTCAGAATGCAGTCCAGTCATGGTAGGCTGTCTAACCCTGAAATAGAGTGTTTCAAACACACTAATCAAAAAGCACAAATAATGATGATAGGCAATGATTAAAACTGAATTCTTTCCCTCTTATCCTCAGATACGCTTTTCAAAGTAGGTGTTCAAGGAAACTGCTGCACACCTCACATTGTTACACAGGTATTTTTCAATGTAGTAAGGATGTTCAGATACCATGTTGATTATTTTCATTTGTATATGTCTGAAAGTGTAGGGTCACTGCACTTTGTGAAATGATAAGACACAGACCAATTGCTTATAGGATGTTTATGAATATGTTTGCAAAGTCACATTCCATATATATTAGAGACATCCTCTACTTTAAAGATTTCTGTGGCTTATGTCTTTAGTAAAAGTTGTTCTTTCTGAGATGGCTCATTGGTTAAGAGTGCCAACTGCTCTTGCAGAGGACCCAGGTTCGATTCCCAGCACCCACATGACATCTAAGAACAGTCTTTAAGCATGGTAGTGCATTCCTTTAATCCTAGCACTCTGGAGGCAGAGGCAGGCAGATTTTGTGAGTTCAAGGCCAGCCTGGTCTACAGAGTGAGTTCCAGGCCAACTGGGGCTATAGAGAGACCCTGTCTCAAAAGAAAAAAAAAAGTTGTTCTTTCCATAAAACAATGAATGCTTCTCTTCAAATAATCATTTATGTTATTATCCTTAATTTTATTTATTTTAAAATATTTTATTTATTTTTATTGCATGTTTTTGGATGTATTGTCTGTATATATTTAAGCGCACCTGTGTCATGCAATGCCCAAGGAAGTCAGAAGAGGGCACCAGATCCCCTGGAACTGAAGTTACAGGTGGTTATTAGCAGCTATGTGGGTGCTGAGAATTGAACCCAGGTCCTTTGCAGAGCAGTCAGCGCTCTTAACTGATAAGCCCTCTCTTAAGCCCCTTAATTTTTATTTTTTTTTAAGTAAAGAAATAGATGTGTGTCTACAAACAATAAATCTGAGCTGCTCCCTTGTGTCCATTACTGGTACATTTTAGGAAAGCATTGGCAAAACAGTTATCCACACCACATTCCTGTTCCCGTGCTCAAGCCAGGTATCACTTACTGATTTCACTTTTGATGTGATACTATATGGAGACCTATCATCATTCTTCATACACATTATCTTTTCCAAATATCACATGATTGGCAGTGTGGTCTTTTTAATTAATTGTTTAGGAATACCTGGATAAATATAACAAAACCATTGACCATTACAAAATCAGTATTTTTTTTTCTTTTTGCATGTTGAGTTGCCTTTATGTATTCCTGATCTTTTAATGCAAACGATAAACAAGAAAAAGGTGGTGTTTTATGATCCTTTCTTAATGTGACTGTAGTTACTTTGAATGACCAGTTTTGCCAAATAAAATGTATTCAATTTGATCCATGTTCTATGTAAATAATCCAATATATTCAAATCCATCTAACATTAGCTTCTGTTCAGGACAGTAAAAAAGAGTAAAAATAATTTTTATAAAATTTTGTCTGCTCCAGTTCACGTTAAAATTCCTGTATAGACTATTGATATGGATTTAGTTACCTTGCCATCTTGTCTTCTCGGGAATCACATGCTTGAAAGTAGATTGAAAGTGGCAAGAAGACAGTTACTTAGATTGTGGACCAAGTGATGTCAGTGTCATCGCATTTGTTAGCCTTGGAGGAATTCTCCAAGAAAATTCAGATCCAATCCATAGCCTCAGCAGTAAACCAATTTGATGTCTAAAGGGGATTCTGAGCAAGAGGGGACGTTGCTTAGAGGACGGTATCCCCACCCTGAAGCCTGTTGTTTTGACTCAACTGATAACTACACCTACACTTTTGAGCATACACTCATGCATCTATTCTTCTTTTATTTTTTTTCATTATGTGACTTTATATTTTGAATAAGACAACTTTCCTCCTGTTAACCTGTGTTAATTAGTTTCAGGGTTTGTAATTCCTTAAGAGTATTAGTTTTTCCTAAACTCTCTCTCTCTCTCTCTCTCTCTCTCTCTCTCTTTTTTTTTTTTTTTTGAGATAGTGTCTCCCTGTAGCCCCAGCTGGCCTGGAACTTACCATATAGACCAGTCTGTTCTCCATCTCATAGAGATCTACCTGCCTCTGCATCCTAAGTGCTAAGATTGAAGGTGTGCCTGACTCCCTCTTTCTACACTGCCCTCTCTTTTGAACTCTGAGGCAAACCTCAGTCTTCCTGCAGTTAGTGAAAGGTGTTAGTGGATGCAGTTGGTGAGATCTGAGCCTGGCCTACAATTCCCTCTCTTAGTATATACTTTCTAACATTCTTTCCCACATTTTTCCTGTTCCCTATCTACACTATTCTTTTGAGGTATTTCAGTTTATAGCCTTGTTCAAAGATTTGAAGTACAAAATTGTCCAACAGTGGTTGCATTTTAAGTAATGATTAAAAAATACTCAGAAGAGCAGCCCATCTGAATTAGATATTTAAGTAGGGGTTTCTCACTATAAGTGAATGTTTCATTTGCTTCCATTTCTAAAGCATTCAACACTGGATGGTGAGTTTAGAGTGAAGAAATTCCCCAACCCCATTGCATTATAGGACACACCTACCCTGCTAGTATAGGAAACTTTATATCCACATTGTGCATTACAGATCTTTGCTACTAATGTTAGTCACTTGTTTTGCAGAACCAGAACTGATAGGTTATCAAATTATGACAAACAATACAGTGGTCAAGTTATTTAAGGTAATCATTGATCAGTTCTTTGGTACTCTAATTTTGAATGAGTCTACCTCAAAGAATTCGTGATATTTTCCTTTGTTTTTATAAAGGCCATGAATGCCAACTCATAGTATACTCAATAAATTTAACCCAAAGTGAGTCAAGAATGTTATAAATTAGTTTCATTCAGATGAGTGTAAAAGAAATGAATAGCCACAAACTAAGTGAATAGCAATGAATAGCAAAAGAAATTAATGCCACAAACTAAGTGAAATTGAGGGGAAAGCATGTGTCTAGTAGAAAGCACAGCCAACAACACTGTGTCTTGTTTGTGCTGGGAATGGATCTGATTAGATTTCTTAGTATGGAAAGGGAGAAGCTCTTAACTGTAGGTCGCCCTGCATTTTAGTTTGCTAATGATTTCATTTTAATGTCACCGTTTAGTTTCATACTGATCATTTATACTGACAAAAAGGAAGAAAAGAAAACAAGGAACCTGTCATCAATCATTCATTTAATCAAGTCGGAAAAGTAGATAAATAAACATACTGAGTTAATTATTCTTCTGTATGTAGTGATTGACAATAAAGTTAATTTATGCTTATTTTAACCCTTTAGTGCTTTGTGCTGTTAGAATTAATAGGTACTAACAGTTGGAGAAAGATCTTGTGGTGACCCTTTCTCTCCCAAATTCTCTTAAAGGAACTCGTGTCATACTCACGTTCCTTATTTGAGATGTTGAGAAAAGTTAAAGTTACTTGCATCTAGCATATTTACTCCACTGTATGAAATGTGTTGAAAAACCACGAGGTGAGGTCGTTTCTTTCCTAGTTCTATTCCTATTTAGACTCTTTAATAAATACTTTTTTGTGAAGTGTAAATTCTTAATGTGGAAAATGACTTGCAGCCAGACATATATCTGCTGCTAATTCAAATATGCATTTGCTTATACACTCAAAGCAAAAAAAAAAAAATCTCACAGTAAAGTGCTAAAGCATATCTCCAAGTTAAAAAGGATCTTGAAAGTTCTCAAACCCTGTTTTGGATTTCCCAGTTTCTTCCCTGTTTTCTAGGTATATTAATATTTCAGGGAGTTTCTTTTAAAAATTGTTTTTATTAAACTTTCCATAAGCCATCTTCAGGTAAGTATGGATCCAAAACAAAAATGTCTAAATATTTCCTCTGGAATTGTTCTACCAATTTTACCAAAATCAACCTGCATCTGAGCAATGGGGAAGTAGAAAATATTTGAGGACATAGATAGTAATATGGAAATTGCTATTTAGAGACTAGAGGAATAAAGAATTTACAGATACCCTTATGGTTAGAGATGCATTTTGTCTGGATACAATTTATTAAATGACTTTGTCTTTAGCAGTTTACATGTTCAATGGAGCTGAATTCTGACAAATTAGTAGTCTGATGTCCCTCTCAACTGTCAAGCCACTTCAGTCCTAACACACTAGAACTGGATTTGGGGAGAGTTAGTGGACAGGGAACCAGTTTGGGAGGACATGTCACACACATGTCACCCTTCTGCAGACTATCGTCTGTCACTGTTTTTCATATTCCTGTATTTGATTTTTATTGCTCTTGTTGAATTTCACTTTCTGTAAGCATTTAGCTTTTGTGAGAAGTTTGGCTCATGAGGCTTTTCGACAACTGCGTTAGATAAGGTATTGAAGTTATGTAATGGCAAAGTAAAATTTGGAAAATAACCCTTAATTTGTAAGTTACAAAATAAATAAAACCTTGTGGAGAAAATAATTCATTTCATCTAGTCAATGTGTAAATGAAGTACTTGCATCAGTGAAAATAGTTTTGCAGAAAATGAATACTGCTTTCATTTATTAATTTTAAATAATTATGTTTGCTAAATATAGCCTTCCACCCTCACTACTGTCTCCTGCCAATGGTACCTTTAAGCTTCATGAATTTCTGAGTAAATGTGTCAAAGAAAAATCTTTTCACTCTTTTTGCATTTGCCCTTTGATTAGCCTCATTTTACCTGCATGTGTTAATTAAAAAGTATGAATCAAGAATGGGAATTGACAGCCTTCCTGCTCAGTAAAATAATGGTAGATGTCATTCATTTTTGTCCAAGTTATGGCTTTTGTTTTTATATTCACTTAAGATTTCTTCAGCTTGCTGGTTAAGCTTAAGGCAGGTTATAATCACGGTAGTAACAGTAAAGTCAACGACTCCTTGAAGAACCCTTCAGTATTCTTTTATGACTGACATTTGAGAGAGTTGGGAAAAACAGAGAAGGATTTCCAAAGATTCTCTAAGTAGTTGGGATCTGTGGATGCCCATATCCAGGCTCAAAGACAGACAGTTGGGACAGGAATTTGAATCTTTACATTGAAATATTTTATCCAAATTCACTTTCATTTAGTTCACAAGGAAATAAGAACTTCTAAATCTGGGCTTCTTCTTATTCTTGGAAACAGCAGATCCAATGAGTCTCTTGGCCACAAGTATCGAGATGAGTGTTTCATGGATATAATGCTAGGAGATCCTTAGCATTTGTTTAATTTGTCTTGCCATCTTGATCAGCAATTCTGTGTCACCCAACCCCAGGACTTTAAACCTGAAGTGTGCAGGGCTCTTTGTGATTTGCCTTCTGCCCGTTTCCTGGATTTCTCTTCCTTGTGTTTACTAGAAAAGAATCAAAGGGGGGAAAAAGCATTTGTGTGTCTGTGTGTGTGGGTGTGTATGTGTGCATGTGTGTGTTTGTGTTTTATATGTATGTATTCTTGTATGTATACATGGGGATACATAAACAAATGTATGCACATATCAAGTAGAGGCCAGGGTTTAACATTCCACACCTTTCACAATTGGTGATATCAATACCCATCCATATCTATATACGTGTGGGCTGGGGGTGGGAAGGGGGGTC
Source organism: Rhizomys pruinosus (assembly GCA_009823505.1). Classification (NCBI taxonomy): domain Eukaryota; kingdom Metazoa; phylum Chordata; class Mammalia; order Rodentia; family Spalacidae; genus Rhizomys; species Rhizomys pruinosus. The sequence goes on from VZQC01015494.1 coordinate 435,705, forward strand.
TCTCACTAAACTGGAAACTCATTGATTTGCTAGACTGGCTGGCCCACTACTCCAAATATTCACTTGTCTCCCCAATCACTATTTTTGTGTTACAAATACATATCGCCATTCCTGGCTTTTACACAGATACTGGGAATCTGACTCAGGTCTCAGGCATGCACAGCAGCACTTTGTGGGCTGATCCATCTTCTCAGCCCTGAAAGTATTTTCTGATGTGATGTTGTTGTTGACTCAGGGTGGAAGCTGAAGCTAAAGCTCTCTCCCTGGATATCAGGTTTGCTTGTTGTTTTTCACTCAAACTCTGATTTGCTCCTGTGTGCCACTTACAGTTACTTCTGGTTCAGGGTCCCTCTGCTATTAGAAGATTAGCAATTTCTTTTCTTTCTCCTTTTCCACTGCAGTTTTCTTTATCCTTTAAGAAGAGCAACCCTGTATTAACCACCTGCCATGTGGGCCCAGTTATCAATGATAGAAAGGAAATATAAGATGCATGTCTTCTGGTAAAACATTTATAACTTATACTTTATAGAAATAAAATGTGCGGCTTCAAAATAAAAGTTTTGAAAATAATTTGTGAGAAAATGTACTACAGAACATTCTAGAATCACAATGGGCACATGGGAAAGCTTTTGTCAGCAATCTCCTATTTCAGACAACCAGTGATTCTAGGCAGAAAGATAGGTACTGCACAGTGGCGTAGATGAAGAAATGAAGTCACAAAGACTAAGTTCAATGTCATATGGTCTCTTAATTCTGGGTCATGTATTTATTCTCTGGGCTTTAAGCCTGAGCTTTATGACTACTTGGAGGCCAACTCTGTGGTGAGGGTTATTGCGCATCCTCAAGTTTGGCATAAGCGCTCCAGTTTGCGGTATGGAACTCATGGTTATTTTATGTTGATTTTCACAGATCTCAAGGGAATGGCTATAAGTGATACATGAAAGAGTGTTCTATGTTTCTTGAAGTAGCTGTTTAATAGCTACCACTGCAACACTATACTAAACCTTTGTTAACATTTAACTTTTAGTCTTTATGAAAGATAAATCAGTGTTTTGATTTCATAGTTACTGAAATTACAGTGAATTATCAGAGAGCTGTTTTGTGTAAAACCCTAAGTGAAGCTCCACGGTCTCAGAATGACCATCTAACTGTGCAGAAGTTCACTGAGGTGCATAGAGTTTGGGACTGGGTAAATATTTGTTTGAGTGGCTACCTTAATTGAGCTGTGTGTGATGTTTTTTATATGTGAGTCCATAATAATAAAGTGATTTACTTTTTAAAAGTGGGGAAATTTTAATAGATCGTGATTGAAACCATTCTGGTGCTTTGCTGCCTTTTGGAAGAAGCCTATTATTAATAACGCCAGTGAACAAGAATATACAGGCATGTGTGCATTTCAGCTTTCCTAAGAAAGAGAACATCCTCCCTAACATTTCAAATGCTGGTCTTGATATCATGATCTTTAGATGTCTGACATTCCATTGCACTCATTGATGAAATCCTTCTGTGTTGGGAACTTTTGTCTACTCTATCTGTTAGATATTTCTAGGACCTTGTAGTGCCAGTTTATTGGCATTTTAGTGGGCAGCTTATGTTCTCAAGGCATCACCTAACTACCAGCAACACATTCTTGACTGAATAATGATGTGTATGGAATGTTACTTTTCTTGCCTTGTAAATGGATAGCAATTTACACAGCTGTGGATGTGGGATGTTTCAATCCCAGACCATGTTGTAAGAAAAATTGAATGACAGTGAGCAAAACAGCAGTAATTATAAAACTAATTACTAAATGCTGATGATGCCCATAGGCTTTGCATAACTAAAATTAGAAAAGGAAATTGCTTTCGGCTTCAGAGAGGCAACATGCTAGTTATTCCACTGTTTCAGTCAAAATGGAGGGTAGTATATAAAGTTCAATCAGGAAAATATACATGCATACATATATCTGTATATTTGCATATACATACATTTTCCATGTTGAAATGTTATTCATTCTATCGTACAATTTTATTTATAGAACTTTATGCATATTTACATAAAGTAGATAAATATTAAAATATTTAAGTGCATCTTATATTTACTAGGCATTTTGCATATATTATAATTATAACATTAAATGCATATATTTACAATATATTTTTATATATTTGTTTTTCTCATGAATGTTTTCATAAGCAAAATATGTACATTTCCATCCTTACCTAAAGACCCTAGTTCATGGTTCAAAACAAAATATCAAAAGGATTATGACATTGATCAGCTCATAAAAAATTAAGTATTGTGAATAGGTAAGGGAAATCCTTGCTGCATCCAAAGTCTCAAGCCCTATCATTGTTCTTACTCAGTTTGGACCTAGAAAACATGTTAAATCTAGTAACATTACTGAGATTGCAAACATATTGCCTACAGGGCCTGGACAATTCTGGGATTATAAATGTCACAGCTCATACTGATAATATTTAAATATGAAGCACAGAGATAATAAATGTGTCAATATGAATATAAGTACAAAATGATCTAATAGACAAAAATGTCATTGTTTTTGCTGAAAACATTTACTTGTCCCTTACAGTTAGTTGTTTTCTATTTCTGTCCTTTCTGCATTCCTGTAGACCAATGTTATAAAGCACAGTGCTTTTTAATAAATTCATAATGGTTTTGTATAAGTTTTAGACTGAGTAGATCATGGATCAGGAAGATGAATCTTTGTTGACAGAGAAGAGAAATGAATATTGCATTTTAAAATTCAAGTAGTTGAAATGACCTAAAATGTGATGTTTTATTTAATTTTCTGTTGCATGTTATTTTAAATCTTAAGAAATTAAAATGACAAAAGATGATACTGTCTGCAGACATATATTATTGAAATGAAAACCAAAGTAATAATTGAATCAACCCTGTAATGATATTCTTCTAACTTTTACCTAGTGAGGCAGTTCAATGAGTTGGTTCTTCCCATTTGTTTGTGAATTTAGTAATTAGTTCTTTTACCAAGGCAAGTGGTCTAATAATGAAGGAATAAATCACAGAATGGCACATGAAATGACTATGGAAAATCCTGCTTCATATGTAATGCCTGGTAGTTTAGTCAGCTGTAACTAATATGTACACAAGTTGGAGTACAGTCTCTACGTATCCAAGTTATCTAGAGTAGTAAGAGCTTGGTCAAATCATGACTGCTCATCAGATGTTCTTCAGGTTTGAAGTTATGCCACTCATGATCATAGGTATATGAAGAAAGATTCTAATCTCTTGGTGTGAGCACAAATGAAACTAGCAAGTTTACATGAGATTTTGTCTTTTTAAAATTTATTATTTTATTTTATGGTTATGAGTGCATTGCCTGTATGCATGTAAGTGCACCCATGTCATGCAAAGCCTGCAGAGGTCAGAGCAGGGGTTCAGATTCTCCTGGAACTAGAGTTATGGACCATGTATATCCCCCCATGTGGGTGCTGGGAACTGAACCTGAATCCTATGCCAGAGAAGCCAGTGCTCTTAACTGCTGAGCCATCTCTCCAAGCCCATTTTATTTTGTGTTGAGTGGTGTGTATTTGCTCTCACATTTATTTATCTTCTACTTTGCTGTTTTGGGGTGTCTGGGGAAGGATTGTGTAGTATATTGAGAAATTCTAGCATTGTTTTAGTTAAGTGAAATGTAGAAATTCCAGGGAAAGAAACAGCCAGGTGGGAGAGAGGCATGAGCTTAAAGAAGACCAATTTATCCACACACTGAACAGATAATTACTGTGAGTCTAATGTGTGCCAGGCTTACCACCATCTTGAAATAAAATAGAAACTTGGCTTCTAGCGATGTTTGAACTCAAAACTTCATTATTTTATGTGTGAATAGAATTTTAGCAGAAGACAGATAGCAAAATAACTAGTTTTTCAAGGCTCTTTGTTCAAAATTCACTGTCATTTGACTCATTAAGGCAGCGCACAGTGGCCCGTGGGGTACTGTTTTTATCAGTCTGTACCAGGAAGCCTGCTTTGCTCACAGACAAGATCATTTTCTACAAATTTTCTGTCATGTTTCACCTTGGTAATCTCCATCTCTTGTGTGAAAAAAGAAACAATTTATTTTCAACACTTGAGGGATATAGAACATCTGACTGCTGTCATAACCTATTGTTTTTAACATAAACATTATAGCTGCATTTGCTTTGAAATATTGGCCCATTATTGCATGAATCTGAGCTGTGTACAGGAGTGTCACCTTGTGCTCTCCAGCATCAGAATTGAGACCTATCACCTAGAAAGTACAATCTGTTCCCCTCACGTGCATTTACTTCAACAAAATTAGAAATAGATTTCCTTTTCATAATTGAGTTAAACAGTGCAGTACATGAAGAAAATCCTGAGAGTGTACCACGCCTTTAGCCATAGCGTACAGAACCCTTCAGATGTAGCAAAGGACCCACTATATTTCCCTATATCAAAAGATGGTTGATTGCTTAATGGTCGAATCACTACTAAATAGCTTATTTCACATTACTGGAGAAAACGTACTTTACATCAATTGCACATTGTAATTTTTTCTATTATTTGGTGGAATTGTTTTACCTTGCATAGGAGCATGCATATAAAAGACAGATTGATTTGATAATCTTTTTTGATAGTAAGGATATTTGAAATATATTATTCACTGGGTTGTATTAGTTCATTTGGAAAGCTGGCACTGTGTGTGTGTGTGTTTTTTTTTTTTTTTTAGCATGATCACTTATTTTCAGGATACTATAGCTTACAACTTCACTTATCTGCTCTGAAATAAAAATAAGTATTTGTATGTTGCTAATTATTGGATTTCTACTCTTTGTTCTCTTTTCTTTTCCTTCCTGACCTGCTTCTAATTTTATATTTCAGAGCCCTCTAAGCCTTATTAAACAATGTCTGCAACCTTGTGATGTATCAAAAAGAATGATTGTCTAACAAACTCTTCCTTTGTATTGATACCCTTGTGTGTAAACTTTTCAGTCATGTCTTGTGCTACAATAAGCGATCCTTTACTGTAGCATATATTAGCTTACTTTGTTTCCTGGTTAGTATTTGTCTTCAGCTATCTCTGATTCCATGTTGTAGAAGTTAGGCAAATGTTCCTTGCTCCCCAAGATGTCTGTGAGAGGCTTTGCTTTTTTCTCTCTTGAAAGACCATATCACCTCCATCCCTGTTAACCACTAGTTTGAACTGTGTTACAGCTCATTCCTAACCTGACATTCTGTGATCTTTTGAAGTACAGTTTTCAAGTACCTCTTTGAGACTCAATGTTTTCACTCCAATCTAGCCTTTTAATTTACTGATCAGTTGCCATTTTAGAAGTTTTTATGTGGATTTGGCCTCTGTAGCCCTCTTTGTGTTCTTTTCATTTTTATACTAATAATTACAACACTTCCCAATTAATTGCCATTTGTGAATATAATTGGTGTGCTTCCTTCCTCTCAGACCACTAATGAAGATGTTAAATAAGTCTTAGCATGAGGCTAACCTCAGCAGAATTCCCCTGGACCTTGGGCATATTAGAGTTTACCATGGCTCTATTTATTTTTTATGCCTTTAAGAGTGCTTCTGGATGAGACATTTTAATTCATTTCTAGGATTTCACAGTAGTAGAGCTCGGCATGAAGTGCCTGTCCAGATATATTATGCCTAGTGAACGGTGATTTTCTGAAAACTAAGACTATTGATTTATTTTTATATCCTAGAATCTTAGAAGCATTGTTTGCATTCAAGACAGTGAAAACCAAAAGCTTTTGTGAATTTAATGTGTGAAATATTATCACTGTGAGATAAATTCAGCTGATTTTTCCATATTTGGTAATATCAGCATACAGGAGTGTATCAAAGGTGTTTGACACAAACAAACTCTGTAACTATCTGAGAAAAGACTGCTTCCATTTCAACCCAACAATGTTGGCCGCACTTTCTCTATGATCAGAATATTACAAAGCGAGTGGAGAATAATTTATATCAGAGGTTCTGTGACGGAATGAAATGGAGCCCTTTTGAAGTATGATCTCTGAAAGCACAGCATGAAGCTCAAATAAAGTGAAGGACATTCGCTATTACAAGTAATGTCCTTAATAATCTTGTTAGTCTAGTCTCCCTCTGTACGAGACAAATGGAACATTATTGGCTTATGGGCTGTAGTAAATAATTTAGTTTCCAATATTCAGGCTGCTTTGACAGTAAATTAAAATGACATGAAAGGGGCTTGTTGAATAAAGAAAGTATCCAATCAAATTTAATTGGCATGACTAAGGCAGTAGAAATATGTTTTATAATTAAACCATGTTGTCTTGGAGCTTTATAAGCATGTATGAATCAAAATGTCAAAAATTATTCTTTGATAGTATGCATTTAAAACTTTTCATGGTGAATAGTTTTCTTAAACAAGCTTCTAGACACGCATATTGATGTACCATGGAAATAATTTCATGTTTTAAATAAGTGATAAAACTTACTTCTCCATTTGTAAACCATTTTAACTAGCAATTCTGATAGCATACCCCTTGGAAGTTTTCTTCATGAGATTTCATTTTCAAGTGAATGTATTAATAGCCCAGGAAGCTATGATTTTGGCTGCGGTGGTCTTCTGCTATTTCAATGTTCAACCTTTTGGGTAAAGGAAAATAGCTTCTAAAGTCACTGTGATAAACGTACACTAGAAAAACAATAATTCTGAGACTCAATAAAGAACAATGTAAGGTACATTTTGGTATACCATTCCATTTTCAGATTCAAGATGAATTATATTTTCTAAATCTGGCAGTGGAAGTATCAAATGCTCCTGCTATAAAAGGAAGCTGTGGTGGGGATTGCAGATTTTTGTATGACCACCTGTTCTGTTTTTTATTTTCTTCCCTGAAAATAGTGCATAGCTAAGTGCCTGTTTGTAATAAAATTCCTAATAGTAATTCTTTCTGTAACTTAGCTGGAAAATATATGACAGAGTCTTGAGTCTAGGGAGACTGCTTATAAAAATATAAATGAGATTAGTGAAGCATTTTTCATTCATAGCCCTTTCAAATGTCCTAGGCAAAATAAACTCAAGATTAGAGAAGGTTTAACAATGGAGAAGTTTGGATGCATCACCATTATTCAACTGATGAAGATCATATTTTTTAAATTTATAAAATTATTATTTTCTAATTTCTTGATAATTTGTTGGCCTAAAGGAGACTTTTGTGAGTTGTCACTCTGTTCTAATGACTAGAACAAATGCAAAAAGATGCTTCTTCTATAATGTTTCATTAAAGTCTAAATCTAAGACAACATGCTACAAATATATTTCTTTGAAAAGTTTTTTGATTTATTTATTTTTATTTTATGTGTATGAGTGTTATGCCTGCTTGTGTGTAAGTGCACTCATGTCATACCTACAGGGGAACATAGTGGACTTTGGATCCCCTGCAACTAGAGTTATAGACAGTTGTTAGCCAACATGTGGGTGCTAGGATTCAAACCCAGATCTTCTGTAAGAGCAGCCAGTGCTCTTAACAACTGAACCATCTCTCCAGCAATCTCTCCAGCTTCCACAAATATATTTTTAAATATCAATTTCTTGTGCAGAGCTTAGCACTAATGACATGGAAATGCATTAAGGTATCTCCTTTGAGAAAAAGTAAGGTAATAAAAAAATGAGTATCCCCTGATACTTTCCTTTGAAGTCTACATTTCTCTCCAATTGAAAGTTTTTAAATTTCAAACATGTTTTGATTAAGATTTTGTATAGGAACAGATTAAGGAGACTTTTTAAAATTCCACGATGATCAAGTAAACTCTATATGCATGCAAGTTTCAGATAAATGTTAATTTTCATTGTTTTATGTTGCTGATTTTTAACTATATGGCTAGCAAAAATCACTACTAACAAACTGGTTTTTGTACTACCGTGACCTCAAAGGATAAAAAATACATGAATAACTTTATAATGGAAGTGGAAATGCCTCATCAGAGATAAAATTTCTGGTGAGAAAAATGCAAACTGGATTATCTACGTATGTAGCTCTAATCACTGTGTCTAAGAATGGTGTTCTTTCTTGCTAGTTCTAAGTAATATATATCAAGTCTTTTTTATATTTTTTATGAGTACCTACTTCAGTTTCCCACACGTTGGCATGAATCAGAATCACCTGGATGGCTGATTGCTAGACTCATCTTCAGAATTTCCAATTAAGATGAAGTCCATATTTAGATGAGAGATAGCGACCAATAATTTGCCTTTTTGGCTAGATCCAGGACCTGAAGAGGAGCCATGTCTTGAGAGCCATTCACTCATCAATAAACATTAGCAATTTCCTAGTTGCTGGGATTTTACTGCCTCTGCTGCCAAGGAGTTGATGGTCTGTTTGAAGGAAGTTAACACAGAACATAGATATCTAAGTAGAGTATAAATGCTACAGTGGGTGTCAGCCCATAGCATCAGGTCATGGGTTGATTTCTAAGACAGCTTTGGGGAGAATTTGTCTTCAATTTAATTACTATTAATTTTCTAAATCTTCTAAAGAGAAAAAAGTGGCCTTTGCCTTGAATAATTCAGTTTGGCAACTGTTCTTTGTTTGGAAAGGATAAAGATTCCTTTTCATCGTGGTTGTCCTAGCCTGGTCCAGTTTACTTCTGGGCATGTGCGCTTACTTGGTTTTATACAGGAGTTGAGGACATCTTTTGCACTAGGCATTTTCTTGGTTAACACTTCCAATTTTGTGGACAACTACATTTATAACAAAACAATACATGGAAGTGTAATACAGTATAATACAGTACAGTACAGTACAATGCAATGCAATGCAATGCAATACAATACAATACAATACAATACAATACAATACAATACAATACAATACAATACAATACAATACAATGCAATCCAATCTAAGGATTTTCAGTGATTTTGGTTTGTGCCCATTGCCATAATTTGGCTTTGGCTTTGCAGTTTTATGGGAACTCATGTCATTTACTTCTTTCAGTATTATGGAAAGTACCCAAGAAATGCATTGGGAGATTTTTTTTAACTTAAAAGCATCATTTATTAAACAAAGACTGCAAACAAATATTATCATGTCTCTTGCATGTAACAAATGGGAATAGCTTTTAAAAGAAATTCATCAATCATCCAAACATCTTTTTATTATAAATACAGCTATCAAAACAATCCTGAACCTATTTTTGATACTAGTAGTAGTCAGCACCCACACCTCTGCAAAAATTAACACAATTTGTGACAATCTCCATTGTACCTGCTACTTTAAACCATTTCCACTGCAGCTCTCTAAGTAAGATGGATAAAGCAGTCCATTTCTGTTCTCCCTTCTTGAGATTTTAGTTTTCAGCAACATGAAAGTCTCCACCACCATCTGACAGTCCTGGCCGTGCTTTTGGCTTGTAATCTGAATTCAGTTTTGCTACTCCAGGTTCATGTTTAAATGACAACACCTTAACAAGAGAAAGAAAATTGTCCCCCTGTTACCTGAACACATAATAGGTATACACATATTAACATATTCTTATAAATGTCCGGGTCATGTTTACCAGCTGGAATTCTTTTACTTAATGTGTGGGTATTTTGCACTGTGATATTTAATCAAGACATTAACATGAGTAGAAGGTTGTTGATTAAGACAAGTTTGAGATTCACTAAAATTAATTGCTGTATGTCTGTCTTTCTGGTGGCTGTGGAAGTTTCATGTTTTCTTTGGACATCATTAGATGTCTTAGCTCTTGAAGCACAACTTTAATGCTATAAAAATTTTGCCATTTTGCTAACACTGGTATGCTCCCTGCACCCACCATTCCACTGGAATTATTTATTCCATTCATATTAATTTTTATACTTTCTTTTTTAAAAAATTTGTATTTTATTTATTTGTTTGTTTATTTATTTATTTATGTGTATGAATGTACTGTCTGCATGTAGGTCTGTGCACCCATGTCGTGCAATGCCGTGGAGGTCAGAAGAGGGTGTCGGATCCCCTGGAACTGGAGTTCTCCTGGAATTGGAGTTCTCCTGGAATTGGAGTTACAGATGGCTCTCGGCTGCCATGTGGGTGCTGGGGATCGAACCCGGGTCCTCTGTAAGAGCAGGCCATCTCTCCAGCCCCTCATATTAATTTTTGTTACAAATCTAACTGATGGAGGAGCTTCTGGGTATTTAGGTCCACATTCTACTTTCAGGCTATGTATTCTGTTTTCATAGTTTGTCCTTGGTGGCACAATAATCACCCTGTCCACCTTGTAAGTGTCATATCTTCATCATCCTCGAGGTCCCAACTAACTGTACCATTGCCTACTCCTTTTTGTCCTTCTTCAAGTTCTTCCAACAAGCAAAAATTACAGGGAACTTTAACTCCTGTGGAGACCACCATCTTTTAAAAATCCATGATTTATCAAGTATCTTTTTTATATCAGTATCTGGAATTGATGCTTCCACAACTCCAGGTCTTGAGACGATATGACAAACAACATTTGTGGCACTTGCCACCTTGGGGCTTTTACAGCTGATGGACAGCATGTAAAATTAAAATCATTTTTCACTTGTCTGTAGATTTTTTTTGCAGTTTTTCTCCATTTTAATTTGTATTTTATCTTTTAATATAATGCTTTTTTTGATGTTTTGTGTATTTCAAACATCATTTTTCAGTTCAATTTAGACATATTCCCCTTTCCCTTCCCCCCACCCCACCCCACCCCAGATCATGAATTCTGCCATAACTGGAATTTCATGCATGAATATTGTCTTTGCATCATTTCCACCCTTTCCTGTGTTCCCAAATCCTCCCACTTTCCCTATTCTCTTTCAGGTTCTTGAACTCTTTTTTGATTATTATTGTTATATAGACATACATTTACATATATACATATATATTGCACCAAGTTCATTTAATGCTGTTCCTGTGTACCTATGTTTAGGACTGTCCATTTAGGATTAGATCGCCTCTCATGGAGAAGGTGATCTAATGATCCCCCCTGACATCCACTGATTGCCTCTAACTCTTCATCTTGAGGTGGGTCCCTGGGCACCCCCACCATCCACCTTGGCATGTCAGTTGGTCTGGTAATTATGCAGATCTCATTAGACTACCATACAGTGGAGATTTCATTGGTACAGCTTCCCTTTCCTGTCTAGAATGCAGTAACTAGCAGCAGGTGACTTCTTCCTCTGGCTCGTACATGCTTTCTGCCCCCTCTTCCATAATGTTCCCTGAACCTTAGGTATAGAGGTTGTATTACAGATGTGTGACTTAGGGCTGGACAACTCACATGCACTTATTCTCTGCATTTGACTAGTTGTGGAACTTTCTAATATTCTCTTTTTGTTGCAAAAAGAAGCTTCTTTGATGAATGGTAAGAGGCAAACTTGTTTGTAAGTATAAGGACATATTTAGAATACAGCAAGAAATTACATTGGTCTAAGGAAGTAACAGAAATAGGTTTTTCTGTAGGGTCTATGATCTCTCTAGCTATGTATACTTGGTTATGTTTATAGTACTATGTATGATTTCCCTGCCATTCAGTGGGCCTTAAATCCAATTAGACAAGTGTTGATTATCTCCAAGACAAAAGTGCCCCTACTGCACCAGTAGAGAGTTTGCTGGATATGTCATTGTTGTATTTTAAATTGCTGATTTAGATCATTGATTTGTTTTCTCCCTCAGCAATTTGTACAGTAGCTTCTGCTACTATGAGAGCTAGTCTTCAGAGGAGAGACCTCCAGGTCAGTTCCAACTCAACTCTTCCAATTCCTGTGTCCCAAGAATGGCCCATCTTCAGCAATAGAGAATTACCTTCAAGTTCTGGGAGGCAATAAAGGGTTGTGGCAAGAAACTGTTACACTAAGTGAGGTAACCCAGACTCAGCAAGACAAGTGATGCATGCTCTTTTTCATCTGTGGATCCTAACTCAAAGTCCTTAGATGTGATGTCCTGATGTAACTGTAGGAGCCAGGAAAATGAAAAGTAAACAAGGGTAAAGGGGAAGAAGGAGATTGAGAGAAAGGAATAGTAGGAAATCAGTTATCAAGGGGGAAGCAGGGGAAGCTTTACTTGCAGAGGGAGGGGGGACAGGCTATGCAGGGCAGAGAGGAAAAAGATACATAATGCTTAAGTGCTATGAAAACCAAAGGGAAAAATACACACATCATATGTACATGAGTGCATGTGTACAACTGATGACAGTGTGGCAAAAATGTCAGTGCTAGCCATGGAAGCCTCCCTTTGAGTTTGCTGCCTTGAAATTTCAACAAACTCCAGAGTATGTGCTATCATCGTGGTTTAGAAGAAACAGACCAGGAATGATGGAACCGGAGGGGAGTGGCCACTGTATATTACTGCCAAGATTAGATTATTTCATTTGCTTTACTGTTTTTTTTTTTACTAGACTACATTGCCGGACCCTCTAGTGTATTTATAACCGGAAGCCAACGCTGGAGCTCAGCGCTGTGCACTGTATCTTCAGTCTCACCTACTTCCTCTGTTGCTTCTTTTGACCTTGCTTCTTTTTATCTGGGGACAAATGGTTTTCCCCTAGCCCAATAATTCCAACTTCTTTTCTTCTCTTTTACTTTAAAGGTATTTTACTCTGAGATACATACAAATCCACAGAAGATGGTTTGAAAATCATAACTTTGACAGCTATCTCGAGCTAGGTGAAAGCTTTTATGAAATGGAATCTGTATCCACAATTAGATCACCTGATTCTAAATATTTATTGAAAATCTAATTATCAGTTTGATTGGCAAATAATAAATAATATGCTACGTCTTTATCTCTATGCATACATTCCACTAAGTACACTTGGTGAATTAGTTTATCGAATCCTCACAGTATAAAACTAAACAATTAGAAGAACCCAGATAACCCATCTATACATCCAAAGCCCTTAATTCATATTCAGAAGAGCTCAGGCTTGATTTCTTATTTCATACGGATTCTTTACTTATTTCCACCAATCTGGTACTTGCCTCTTGGCTGGTTGATTCTGTATCAGGGGATGTCTTTTGTCAAAATACTAATGTTCCCCAAATTCCCATGTTAAAAAGTTAACTATCTTAGTACTTGGGAGGCAGAGGCAGGCAGATGTCTGTGAGATTGAGACCATCCTGGTCTGCATAGTAAGTTCCAAGCCCTCTGGGGCTACAGGGAGACCCTGTCTCAAAAAAAAAAAAACAACCCACTAATAATGATGTATCTTTTTACAAGCAGTAGGGTACCAGATAAGAAAAGAATGAGTCAACCCGGTGGTGTAAACCTTTCATCTTACCTCATAGGAGAGGCTGAGAAAGAGACTCCAAGTTTAGCACCTCCTTGGCCTATATATAGAGGGAGTTTAAGGACAGCCTGGGTGACTTACTAAAAACATGTCTGAAAATAAAGGGTGAAAAGAGAGCTGAGATACAGCTCGGCCTAGAGCCCTTGATTCAAGTGTGCAAGGCCCTACCTTCAATCCTTAGCACTGTAAAACCAAGTAAAACAGGCATTAACTAAAACAGTGTGCTATGGTCACTCTCCCTCAGTCCTCTAATTATTTATAGGAAAAGTGTAATAATAGTTTCCAAATGAGATTTGAAAGTGAGATTTAAATTTTGCATCATGAAACAGGCTTTTTGAGAGCCCCAAAGAATTTCTTCTAAGCTCTTTCAGATTAACTGTCCCATAATTTCTCAAGTATATTAGTTAGTAAAAAGCCCAAAGCTATCTAATGCTTTGGTGAAGTTTTTGAAAAACTATTTGGACAGGTGGTGACTTTAAGTGCTCTAGGTTACATAATATCTTTTAAAAATGTTTTATTTATTATTTTTATTTTCTGTCCATGAGTGTATTGCCTGCATGTATGTGAGTGCATGCATGTCGTGCAATGCCACGAAGAGGGCATTGGATCCCCTGGAACAGGAGTTAAAGTTGGTATTTAGCTGCCTTATGGGTTCTGGGAATCGAACCCAGGAACTCTGCAAGATCAGCTAGTGCTCTTGACTACTGAGCTATCTCTCAGGACCTAAGCTGCATAATATCATCACAAAACTACATTTAATTTTTTCCAGAAAATGAATGTGTTGTTTAAACATATCAACTTCATTAGGTTCATAATGACTGAGAGATAAGTGAAACACCCCTATCAGTGTGTCTGTGAGGCCATTTTGAGAGGCGTTCAGATCATGAAGTCTTGATGTAATGTGTTGATTAGCCCCATAAATTTGTAATATGGCAGCACTATTGGTAGAAGGTGGAGCCCAGTTGGATTAAGCAGATGGCTTGAGGGCAGGACCCTGGGCATTTATCCTTCCCTGGCCCCTCCATATTCCCATTCTCTGCCTCCTTTTCACCGGAAGTGAAACGGAGCGTCTGTCACACACTCCTGCCACCATCTCAAGGGCATGGACTGAAACCCCTGAAGCCATAAGCAAAATAAAATTTTCCCACTTTGCAATGCCTTTGTCAGGTATTTTGTCATGGCAATGAAAAAAAGTAAGAGAACTGGATTTTTCTTTGTCTTTTTTTTTTGTGTGTGTGTAGCCTACTACTCTCTATTATTCTTAAAGGCAAACCAACAAAACTTTGCATTTTAGCTATTGTTATTATTTCCCTTCAACTTTTTAATAGATGTGAGGAGAAACCTGAGTTTGAAGGTCACTTGCCTGAAGGTCGTTGTGGCCATGGGCAAGTTTGTGATCTGCTCTGAGTTTTCAGGCTCCTGTGGTAGGACAGGAGAGAATCTGAGACGTGCGGCCCGGTACCTGACTCTGAGAAGGGACTCGGAAATTGTTTCAAATCTACCATCCGAGCTTTGATCTAACCCCAGAAGTATGTAGGTATCTGCTACAGTTCTGGTTTTCAGAAAGGAATGTGTTCTTCCTGAAATGGAAGTTTCATTAGCTCAAGATACGCTAGTAAGATAAAGGTGAAGATACGCTAGTAAGATAAAGGTGAAGGCAGAGTCCTAGGACAGTATTTTTAGTCACATTTCTTTAGAAAAGTTGAGTAAATATTTTGCTGGCCATTCTTCAGGTTCGTTTTTGTTCTCTATTAACTTGATACAGTCTCTTTTCATATGAGTTTCCCTTCATGCTTTGTAAATACCTTTACAAGGATAGAAGCATTTCCTCCTTCAGCTCTGTAGGAAAAGCTGCTAAACCTTACCATATTGCAGTCGCTGGTCATGAGTGGAGGGCTTCAGTGCTTCTTTTATTTCGAAATGCTTAGAAATATTAACAAATGCTTTTTCCTTTACTCAAAAATGAGGTGGAAACTGAGCTAATTTATTTTGCAGTAGAGACTTGGGCTTCCTTAAAACAAGGCGACAGCGAAGTAACACTTTATGATCTGGGTAGCACAGTTTGTAGAGATAGTTGAAACAGACTTTCTTTAGACATTCTATTTTCAGGGCAAACGCACTGCAACCTTGTAAACATCTACATATTATTATACATTTGTGATAATTTTCAAATAAAGAGATTATATTCAGACTTTAGACAATTCCATCTCAAACATGCTTCACTGAGAAGACACTTCATTTTCATAATTTTCTTTTAGAATGATAGACAACTACACAGTTACTATTTTGTGTGGCATGTTTGTCTGTACATTGGGTGCACGTGTGTGTGTGTGTGTGTGTGTGTATGTGGATGTGGATGCACGTGTGTGAATGCATGTGTACAGATGCATGTATGTGGATGCATGTGCCAGTCAGAGGATCACAGGTGTGATTCTCTGGGTACCACCCTCCTTTATTTTTTAAGAAAAAGTCTCCCATTATTCTGGAACTTGCCAAATGAAGTAGGCTGTTACCAGTGAGCCCCACGACTTGCCTGCCTCCTCTAGCATGTGCCACAGTGCCCAGTTTCTTTTTCAACATAGCTTCTGGGAATCAAACTCAGTCCTCAGGCTTCCCAAGGTAGGCACTTTACTGAATGAACTGTCTCCACACCCCTAAAATCATTATAACTAATATCTACCTGATAATAGCACTTTCTTAGCTTTGGGAAAGCAGCCTCAATAGTAAAGTGCAGGTTAGCAGGTGAGACTTGGAAGGAACATAAATCCCTGAAAGTTTCTGTTCCTAAGTTCATTACAGACTTACAAAGATAAGCACCCTAAATCCAGAAGACAAACACTTCCAGAATCCAGAATTATTTAAAAAGTAAATTCTATTTTCATGACATGGTTCAGCTAACTAGATAGCGTATGTCGTGGCAGAATTGTGATGAAGTCTAAATTCAATCCATGTAAGGCAAGATGAATGAGCTACAATGTGTGAAAAATGCCTGCAAGTGATAGGTTTTTACTGAACAAAATTCACAGTGATACAACTGCTTACCTTTTCACAGTGACACTTATTAGAACTTATGAGAATCATAGCAGGTATGTCTTCCAAAAGGCAACATAACTTTGGATGAGCCACAGTATTGTGTATATTGCTAGGGAGGTGTGTAGTCTGTCTTGCTTAATCTGGATACTGCCACACTGGTCATCACAAAACCAATTTATAATTCTAACCTCTTTGCTACATAGTTCCATGTCTCTTCATGATTCATAATTTTACGTGTTCTAAACCTTAGTGGAGAGATTTAAGTTGATTATGACATGTATATTTTTCATTCCAGCATTCATTTGAAATATACAAGATTTTAGCCTCTTACACATTTTCCCTTCAGTATTTTTATGCTGGAAATATGAGTGTAAAAATAGTACATTTTTTTAATGCTTTTGTGTAGGCTCAGGAGAGTCCTTCCCGCTGTATCTAGCTGGAAAGGTAATGAACTGTAAAATATGTTGAAATGATTGGGGATTAAAAATCTCTGGTGTGTAGTGACAGTGCAATTATATTCCACAGTAAAGGTTTCTTGTATTAAGAGTAATAAATAAAACTTATTTTTTCCTACTGTGATTGGTTGTCACCGCCATAATGATAGCTTTGACCTTCTTCCTCTTCAAATGTCGTTAACCTGTGACCAAGTAGTCAGGCTACATCAAAATGCCTTGAAAACCTACATACAAAGTCAGATTTCACCAAAAACAATTCTCCTAAAATCAGAGCTATGGAAACCTGAGAGTACAGTTGGTGCCTTTCAGAACTCTGAAAAAGGGCTGCTTTTCCAATGTAGCTGTAAACTTTTTTCAAATTTTTCTTTGACTTCAGTTTTGGATGTTGGGGCTTGTTGGAGCTGAGTTTTCTGTATTGCTCATATTTGAACATACATTGTGGAAGTAACCGAGCCTACTAGTTTACAGACTCAAGACATCAGGCTCAGATGGCTCCTGGCCATGCTTCAGGAAGTAAGTTAAATAAAAATTTAAATCTTTATCTAGAGACCATTAAATTTTTCATAGATTGCAAGAGTATTAAATTTTTTGTGTGTCAATGGGGTAGGGGATTTAAGATTAAGTAAACACTGTTTCTTATTCATTTTTGCTTTGGGGAGAAGTGAGGCCAAGAGTAACAAATTCTTCAAAGGGTCCAAACTGTGAAACATAGTGTTCTTCATTCAGCTAGAGCTCGCTGCTCTTTTTTCTTAGCAGGCTCATCTGGAATGTGAATGTCGTGGAATGCCTCCAGTGTGACGCTCCCGAATAGCACTGGGCCATATTCATTCATTAGAATTATGTGCCATTCTGTGTCCTTTCCCTATTAGGCCCCACTTGTCTGTCTAGAAGGTCAAAGAGCAGCTGCCTTGGGGCTGACCTCCCTGCACCTCTGATTGTTTTGCTCATCCAAGGGTCCTTCTTCCTTCCTCCTTCCAGGGGGCCCACTGGATTGTCTTTTCAGAGCATTCGCCCTTCCTTAGGTCAGGGAGCAGGAAGGATGACCACTGGCATGCTGCCATAATCCCCACTGCTCACTGGGGCAGTTCAGGCATCAGTCGCCATCTGGATTATTGGATGCTGTCTCATAATAATTTATGGGTCACGAGTGAAATCTGCAAATCATAGACAAATTTGTACTGCTGTGTAAAACTCTTTCCTGAATTTATGCTTTTCCTGGGCTTATTACCCTGGGGAATGGCATCAAACTCATTCTTACTCCAATTAGAATTTGGAAGCAAATCTATCTATATACAAACCACACACACACAGTGTGTGTGTGCGTGTGCATGTGTGTGTGTGTGTGTGTGTGTGTGTGTGTGTGTGTGTGTAATATGTCATATGGTTATGTTAGCCCTGTTACTGTTTAATAAAAATGAGAGTTTGGTCATGCATTTATCACAAATGAGTGGCCACTTACTTCCAATTTCTGTGAACCTGTGATAATCAACAAGGAACTCCTTTACTTTGCTTGAACTTCGCAGTTGCAGTGGGGTAGGTAGATAATGAAAGAGGAAAGCATTGAAATGTGCCTAAATAACATGCTGTTACAAGCCTTATGATAGATTTGTGTTTGACTTAACAGCTTTTGGAACCTAATAAAAAGAACTTAATTGACAATTTCTTGAAATTGCTAAGAAAACCTAGTGATGCTGGTAGGGTGTAATAAGGACTTTCTCATCACTGTCTTCAAGATTGAGCCTATACAAGAAAAAAAAGAGAGAAAGAAAAAAAAAAAGAAAAAAAAAGGATTTATCTCTGTGGTAACTCTAAGTAATTGATATACAGACAAGGTTTGGTTCCAATTTGCCAGCAATAAAGTTGTAATAGGGTTTTCTCTGCAATTTTAGCCTTAATGTGCTCATTCCAAAGAGCGGTATTTTTCCAAGCGAACAAATAACATCAGTAAAGCTTACGATCAGTAATAGCCCCACACTGATGCTCACATTAAACTTGTTAAATCAATTCACTAGACACTTTCTAAAGTGGACTGTCTGTTTACTTTGACTTGTACCCTATGCAGATGATCCATCAGTTACATTTATTTGAATGATCTTTACATTCAGAATTGGTAATTATTCATGCTTATTGTGGTTATGAATGGCCTTCTTTCTTTTTTTTTTTAATTCATACATAGTTTTATGTCTGTTCATTTCCCAGACTTTGGTGTTTGAAGGATGTGACTGTTTCATATGACTGACTACTTAAATGGAAATTTTTTTTCTCTCCAAATATTCATATACATACTTGGTTCTATAAATGTTATGGATAGATATCTTCCACAACAATCAACCCTAAATTTAAAAGTCTTGTTTTACTTCAAACAAGTAAACACACACACACACACACACACACACACACAAACACAAACACATACACACACACACACACCCTACAGGGGCACTCCCACATACACACATCCACACTTCAAAATGGGGATATAGTCTGTTTGACATGGAAGACATTAGACTGGGGAAAGATAGGTGGTGTTGTAGAAAGCAAGTATTTTTTGGAGGTAGACAGGCTAACTCTGCTCATTTTTCACCAGAACAAACCAAGCCTGCTATTGCACACTGTCTTTTGTCAGTAAACACAAAGAGAAATCTGGAGCCATCAATCTTGCTTATCAATGCTACTCAGTGTGATTCTTTTCCTGTTTCTGTTTCTCCTCTCCTTTTCTTATACAGAATTCTATTTTTCTCAGTGTCCTTTTGATATGGCTGTGAATAAGCTGAGGGTCATGTTGGTTAAAACAAAATTAATGCTACACATCTGCAGAACTGCGTGCTACTTGGTGTTCTATGGATGTGCCTCCATTCATGGAAGTCAAAGTGGCAAAAGCACATTTTCTGAATAACTTGCTGTTGTCTATATCCAATGTGATGATAACCAATTGAACTGTTTTCTCTGGCTATATCCATAGGTCTAGGTGTGGTGACTAGAAGGGCTCCCTCTCCTGCAATTCCAACTTTTATGTATGCTTACCTGTGTCCTTGGACCCAGACTGTACTTTCCATGATTATATGCCCTTCATATCTTTTTTCCTGCAGAAGCAAGTATAGCATAATTTTAAATTGGATGTGTTGTATAGCAAAGAAGTCATCTTAGAACAATACAAAAATATTTAACAAATGAAATTAATTAAATCTCAAAGCCATATACTCTTGTTCCAATTGAATATTCTCATAACCATGTTTTCTTTGATCACATGGAAAAACTCAATTATGAAATAGACTAGTGCCCAAAAAGAGTGTCACTTGTATTCTGAACTCAACTTTGAAATATTTTTGTGCATTCCTTTTGATTTTAGTGGAGACGTGGCCTAGTTTCTTTCAGGATTGGGAATGAAGGACGTTATAGCTCACTTGACTACTTTCCACTACTTTGTTCTGTGTTGAAATTCATAATGAAAGGACTAAACTTATTGGTTGAAGGATATTTGCACCTTTCTATCTTTTGTGTATTATATATTAAACTCAGTAGATTGATATCTATTGCATTTAAGTCTATGAGAAGCTACTATGATTTATGTGGTATCTATGAGTAACTACTTGTGAGGTGTTTGAAAACTTTAAAAAGTCAGGTACAGCTTACAGTACCACATTTCAAAAGACCAAATTGTATTTCCTGTGAATATGAAAGATATTCAGATGCATCCTAAGATCAGTAGAGGATAATATGCCAACTAGGCAAATGATTTAAGTAAGACTTGACTGGGGACTGGAGGTCTTCTCTGGATATAGCAATCTATATGGATGCCTATCTGCATCTGGGCAAGTACTTATATATTACATGGTGATTCTGAGGTAGTCAGTGTGGGAGGTTCATATATGTGTTCATTCAACTTAATATGCAAAATTACCATGACCTGGTGATGCTTTGATTTTTTTTTTTTGAGATGAAGAAATAGAAACACAGAGTGATTAAATGAGTTTTCTACTTAAGCATAGCTATCAGTTGGAGGAGTGAGAATTCAAACACTGATCTAGTAAATTCCCAAGCCTGTGAGTTTTACTTAGTACAAACCAGGCTTTAGGGAGTAGATTGCCTTCCCTTTATGAGAAGGGACTCAGCACAGGTTACTTCCCAACAATATCAAGCTTCTGGTTTCATTTCCAATAACCTTTGTGTCGGTCCTAGTTTTTGTTACTCATGCTGTCCTGCCTCACTACCTTACACCCTTATTTGTATATTCTCTGCTGGCCTGAAAGACCTCGGAGTCTTTTGTTTTGTTCCTTCATGGGTTTTATGTGCTTCATATGCCCTTAGATGCAAACATTTTCCATGCTTGGGTAATTTTTTGTTTACTTAGACTAAGTGAACTTACTCTCTTTTGTGGTTTTTTGCCTCCTAATAGCTTGTGGCAGGTCTGTTCTCTCACCCAAGATTTCTTTCCAGAGTTCTCTGTTCATGTGTTCAACTGTCTGCTATGTATTCTGCTTTGATTTGCCAGAGGCTCTTCAAATGTGAAATGTTCGATATCAGCTATATTCTAAAAACCCATTTCTTTTCCTATGTCTGCTAGCTTAGTAACATAAGTCATTTCCTGTCAGGCACTCAAGCATGTACTGCAAAGTTAACTTTGAGTTCTACCTTTCATTCATGTTGGCAAGATCTGCCCCTTGCCATCCCCATGCCCTCTGCCTTATTTGAACTTGTCATTATTTTAACATCTGGATGGCTCTGAAGCCTAACTGGAGCCCTGCTGCAGCCTGTTCCCTGTCCGTCTTCCGCCCAGTGTTCCATGTAGCTACTTCCGTGGGCTTCTTTCTGTAACGGAAACCCATGCATGTCCCTTTCTTGTATAAAAGTATTCCATTCTAGTCTTAGTCTTTTGCTTTCCAAATGCACAAGATGCCATAGGACAGTATACTCTAAAAATATACCCACATTTCTAGCTCCATCTCTTACCATCTCCATCCATGACACATACCTTACCTTTTGTCTTTAAGTGCAATGATGATATTCCCATCTCTCCTTCTTCTTCATTCTGTACTCTAGAATGACACATCTTTCCAGCCTTTACCCACATCTCCAGTCTTTGAAGCTCCCACCCTCATTACCACGACTTAGGCTCCTTTGGGTTTTGTATTGGTGTTTCTTACTGCAACTTTTCATCTCTATAACTCACAAGCTTTTCATCTCTATAACCTCAAAGCCTACTGCAGTGCCTGCAGTATGGCTGGCACTCATTAAGTTAATTACGTACTTAAAAATAGTTTAATGCATTGGAAGAATCGTTCTTTCAGGCAACCAGTTACAAAAACTGTGAAGTTACTTCATATAATAATGGAAACCTCTAAAGAAACAATGTGGTCAATGAATGAGAGGGCTGCCTAATCAGCAGCATTTATTAGCTAAATTCTAGAGGATTTATCAAATATGAAATGTTTTGGAAGAACTTCATTATAATTCCTAAATGTCAAATGCGTAAGGAAAATTCTAAACTTTGAGTATAGGTCATTGTGAAATCCTATGGAAATATATATTAATGGATTCTGTCAGGGGGTGATATAATCTTTCTGGAAACTTCAGAGGAATTTGTACAGGAAACTAGTTGCAGACTGACCCAGTCTTTTTATTTTTAAAACTATTTCTGGAAAAGTATTAAGGCTCTGTTTGCCAGAAAAATTTGTAACTGGGAATAGGCCAAAAGTCTGTATGAATAGGAAGTTTGCTTTTGACCTTGTTCAGTAATAGATATGTACCTTTCCAACTCTAGCAGGCCATGGTTAGCACGGAACTTTGAAAATGACTCTGTTTTGAAATTGCTTAATGCTTGTCTTCACTTTGAAAGTAATTCAGGGAGTAAGTGAGCAGAATGCCTAAATAAAATGATGGTCAGAAGATCTTCCTGCCAGGGTTGTTTGACGGTGGTGCTACTTTTAATCAGAGTGAAACTTTGGAAACCTGTCAGCATCTCCCATCTAATTTGCAATTCTTGTAAAATGATACATAGGGAAATTCATGCTCAGTAGCCACATTTGAGTGCTAATCATAATAATCACAATATGAAACCACATGTCCCCAACTCAAGTATTTATAAATCATGAACTGTTGGATCTAAAGGGACCCTGTGTTGTCATATAAAGTGTTTTTTTTTTCCAATGCCCAAATTTCAAATGGGATATTAGTTTCTATCTTTCTTTTCTGTGATAGTAGATGTGTGTTCATTTCGACCAACTCCTTCATCCCATGTGGAAGGCAGTCATTTAGCTCAGTGATACCCTGTTCCAGATAAATACTTAATAATCCTAATCTCTGAAGGTGTTCCAGACCGAGCTTGGAAGGCCAGTTTGCAGTGATTAGCACCCCAGGAGAGGGTTTCATGCCCTCTATGATTCATGAAGTTTTAGACCAGTGAAGTAGATATTTTTGCTAAAATAAATGAGGTTGCCCTGAACTCACACTTAATTGGCTTATTCCAAACTAAAGACCACAGGATGGACAGAGGTGCAGGGTGGAAGACTTCTTCCAAGCCCTGTTAGGCACAGATCCAGAGTCCTGTTTAACATTGAGCTCATTTGGGGGGAAAAACTTGTATTTTGTCTTCATTAATCAATCTTGAGTCTATTTCTTCATTTAATTAATAAACCATAAGCCAAAAAAAAAAATGAGGTTGGGGCTGGAGAGATGGCTCCATGGTTAAAAATGCATACTAATCTTTCTGAGTAGCTGAGTTTGATTTCCAACACCCCTGCCAGATGGCCCACAAACACTTGTGACTCGATCTCCAGGGGATCTAATGACTTCTTCTAGCCTCTACAAGCACCTGCACTTATATGTGCACACATATACACACACACACACACACACACACATACGCACACATACATACATACATACATACATATATACACAAACACATACATACAAAACATATACATAATTAAAAGTAGCATAAATATTTTTTAAGAAGGAAGAGAGGGGGATGGAAAGATGGCTCAGCAGTTAAGAGCACTGGCCATGGCCTAGAAAACACTGATGTTAACATGGTGAAGACACTGAAAACACAAGTCAGTGGTATGAGGAGTGTGATGCCCCTCCACAGTACCCAAGAGAGGAGGTGATGGCTGAAGTCGGCAGATGAAGATCCATCCACACAAGTGGGAACAGGAAGCTGATGCAATGCACACTTGGGATGTTAGTTTCCAGCAGGAAGTAAGAGGACCCTCATACTTCAGATGACCAGAGTTTGGTTCCCAGCATCCACATGGCAGCTAACAACCATCAGCTCTAGTTCCAGGGGATATGACACCCTCTTCTGACCTCTGTGGGCACTGTACAACACAAGTGCACTTACAAATATGCAGGCAATATACTCATGCACAGAAAATAAAAATAACAAATAAAATATTTTTAAAATAAAATACAAAAAGAAAGAAAAAATAAGATGCCCTCAAAAAGGATTCTTCTCTGGTTTAAAAATATAGCCAATAAATTGTTTATTTTTATACATCTACATTATAGAGATGAATGGATTTTAAATTATTCATAAAATGCCTTTCCTTCATCCTTTTTTTTTTTTTTTGGTCTTTTTGAGACAGGGTCTCCCTGTAGCCCCAGATGTCCTAGAACTCACCCTGTAGGCTGGCCTTGAACTCAGAGGTCCACCTGCCTCTGCCTCCTGAGTGCTGGGATTAAAGGTATGTGCCACCACACCCGGCCTCCTTCATCTTTTAAGCAAGAGCCAAGGCATTATTAATATATCACTTCCTGTATTCCAGGTACTGTTTCACATTAGAGTTAATATTTGTCTCTTGGATAAAGTCTGGCCCATTGTAGTTATAGTTTCATGCCAAAGAACCCAGAAAACCATTTTTCAGAATCACACCACATATATAGTTTTAATAGAGTGAATTTTCTTAACAATGCTAAGGATCATCTGACCATAGAAATTAATTTAATAAGCAACAACTTTAATTATAGAATAACTTTCTATGTCTTTTGTGGTGAATGGATAAATAAATAACTTCACTCATTTGGATTAGATTGCAGTTATTTTGGTTGATTTTATTTTCATAAATTATAGATAGTAACAGGACTCAATTTAAATCTAGGAAATAGTAAATTACTAGTAATTCTACTAATTAGATCTTGAGATCCACCTCCAAGTATTATCAATTTCAATTTTCTTTTCATTCTGTGATGGATCAGGATATATCTGCAAAGATCCTTCAAAGCATATTCATTTTACCATTCTTTCACAGTGGCTAATATAATTTACAGAAGAACAACAACCTGGAGCCAAATATGGTTCATTTTCCTCCCTCTAAACCTGAATGGATATATATTAAGTACATTTTTCAAGTACAGTTTAGTTTAGCTTTATATATTGTATTATATATTGTATAGTGTATTTATATACACTAACCTTGGCTGGCCTGTTGGTCCTCCCTCCCTTCCTTCCTTTCTTCCTTCCTTCTTTTCTATACTGGGAATTAAACCCAGGACTTCTTTCACATGGTAGACAAGCACTGTGTCACTGAGGATACCCAGGCTTTTTTTCGTGGACTTTTTATTTTGAGACAGGTTTTCACTAAGTTGCCCAGGCTAGCCTTGAACTCACTCTATAGCCCTGGTAGGCTTGGAACTTGTAATCTTCCTGGCACACATTTGGGATTACATGACTGCCCATGCTACCAAGCCTAGCAAAAGTTTTAAAGTTTAATTTTGGAATACACAAAAATAACTGGAAAATAGTATCTATCCTACACTCTCTCAAGGATTCATTTTTTAACTTTTTAAAAAAATTTTTACTTATTTTAAGTTGACATATAGCATTGTGTGCTTTTGTCACACACAACATATTATGAAGAACATGTACATTGTGAAATTGATTAACAGATTATTATTTCACCTACTTATATTTTTATGATGAGAACATGAAATATCTGTTTCTTTCAAAATTATATTCATTTCTAGTGGTTACATTGCTATACAATAAGTGCCTTGAAATTTGTCCCTACTATCTTTTTTCTAGCATAATTTTCATCTTAGTATTGTTATAAAGTCAGCCACTCCCTATATTATAATTTGATTAAGTGGATAAAATGCCAAGCAAAAATCATGGGAAGCTAGAGATGGGTAGCTCTCATGGCCCATTTAGTCATTGTCCCTAATTGCAGACAGGAAAAAAATTGCTAAAAGCAAAAATGACAGAGAGACTTGAAGGCAGACTGCATTGTAGGTGGGTCTCTCTCTTCAACTGAGCCTGGAGCATTGACTTGTCTCTTGGATCCAGTTACAGATTCTTATAGGTGTTCCTGATCAAGTGGGCAGCACTCCCAAATGACTTCTCTACTGTTGACCCTAATTCTCTCTGTCCTTCTCCTCTGAAGGATGAGGGTCCTCCTACTTCCTACTGGAAACTAACATCCCAAGTGTATACTGCATCAGCTTTCTGTTCCCACATGTGTTGATGGATCTTCATCTGCCAACTCCAGTCTTCACTTCCTCTCTTGGGTACTGTGGAGGGGCATCACACTCCTCATACCACTGACTTGTGTTTTCAGTGTCTTAACCATGTTAACACCTGTGTCCTCTAGGCCTTGGGCTGTGCTAATCTCCACAAGCATTGCACAACATGGGTGCACTTATGCACATGCACACAATAAACTCATACACATAAAAATAAAATAATAAATAAATTAATTAAATGACACAGAGAACATATAGAATCCTTGAAATATCTCCTGATCATCCCCACTGAGTATGTCTCTTATTCACAATTCCCTATTAACAGGTCACTTAGGAGAGTGTGACCTATTGATGACAATTAAACAAGTTAATCTCATTTATATACTCACATGAATAAAAGTAGCATCTCATCTTCTAAAGGTCTTTTCTATTCAGTCACAACAGAGAAATGTCACAATCCTTTTCCAGGGATGGATTTATTCCAATAATCATAAACCAGTCATTTTTGGACTTTACTTAGCTTAATTTCATTTTTGTAGTAGACTTCACTACTTCAGCTACATTTTATAAGACTTCCTAAATTTAGTAGAATTTTGGCATATTTCAAGTGGGACTTTGGGAGAATTACAAAACAAAGAAATACAATATTGAGTTGTTGTTGTCACTGTTGTTGAGTTACTACTTTGTAAATAAGAAAGCTAGGCCACCTAGCTTAATAGGATACTGAGTTCTTATAAGGAAGCAGAAGCAAATTAAAGAAGACATGGTGTTGTAATTGAGAACTAGAGAAAGATAAGTACGGAACTTTTATTTTATGATTGAGTAGAATTGCTATGTGCAATAATGCGAAACTCTACAGACCATTGTTTGATGTAAGTCTGCGAAGATAAAGGCAAGTCAAATCAGAGACAGGCAAGTTGACCTCATATCATGTCTTTGTTTCACTGTTCTCATTTATGAGACAAGAGGTCACACTGTAACCCAGGCTGGCCTGGAACTAGTTATGTAGACCAGAATGGTGTGGAACTCACAACCCTCCTTCCTGTGTTAGCCTCTGGAAGACTGGGATTCCAGGTATGTGCAACTATGCACAGCATCTGATACTTATTTCTTAAATACATGAAACAGTCAAAACATCATGAATTGCAGTTACACATAGGACCTTATAACTCGTGTTAAGAAAGAGGGACAAAAGTTGGGGGTGGAGATGTACCCCTTTAATGCCAGCACTTGGGAAGCAGAGGAAGGTAGATATCTGTAAGATCAAGACCAGCATGGTCTACCTAGAAAGTTTCAGGATAGCTGTGGTTATAGGAAGACCCTGTCTCAATAAATAAATAAATAAATAAATAAATAAATAAATAAATAAGTAAATAAGTAAATAAATAAATAAATAGAAATGCAGACAATAGGCAATATTCATGAAAAAATTTGTTGGAAAAATGTTGTAAATATAATTCATATTATAAAAATATATTGTTATTCATTTTATTTTTAAAAAGAAGAATAAAAATGGGTAGGAAATAATAACTCACTTCCTGAAAGCTTCTCTGTAGGTTACACAGACCCACCATGATTGTGATAAATTATATAAGTGGCTAGATAAAAGCCAATTTGGACATTTTGTATTCAATATTAGAATATAAAAAGTAATAATGAGAGAGCAGAATCATAAACTGACAGTGGATCAGTTGACTCCTTCGGTGGAATATGGAGGCTAAAGAGAGGGAGACCAGAGCTTGGGAGGTCTCCAGGCCGGGCATGCATGGCTCACTGTACCGGTCAGCAGACCACTGCGAAGTAAAAGCCCACTGCAGGCAGCACCCCGCTGTGTTGCCTCAGCACAGCATCTCCCTTGCATGTAATTCTTTCTAAGGATGGCGTCTGACCTCCACAGCTCTTTGTGCCAGCCTCTCTTTTGCTCGGCAGTAAACTTCTTTCCTTTTCATGTTATAAGATTTTTAGATCATTGTCTTCCTAACTGGAAATTTAGACTTCGATTTTTGAACATGTGTTTGTGATAGATGAGTTAAATGTTTAAAATATTTAAAAAGAAATCCTCTCTGCAAGATCACTTTATTCATGTTTTAGATCCTTGTTTCCTGTCTGGCCATACAAAATGTTATTCATCTAATTTCCTTAATTTCCTCTTTCCTGCAGTTTGTCCAAGAAATTTCTTTGAATAATAATCTTAACATATTACCCTCTTTTGGTCATTTTTCTATTTAAAAACCTACAATGGCCATATTTTCCCTGTTAAATAAAGTTAGTTCATGGTTGCTAAAAATAACCCTGTGCTTCTTCAGTGGGTTAGAATTTCTAAAGTGTTTGAGGATCATTTTTACTGCACAGGATAGAAGTTCATCAATCCCCTTTTAGATACTAGGAATGTGTAAAGGGACATCACCTGTGTTGTTTTTCTTTAAAGAATACCCAGTTTCTTGTTTTGGAAAACTCTCTCCCTCCTCCCTTGGTGTGGTGTTTTTGGTTTCTGTAGTGGGTATTCTCATTGCTTCATTGGTGCTAGGAATTGAATTAATGGTTGTAGCTAGACTCTCCTAGACACATGGTAAAAAGTCTCTCCTCTCCTCCTCCTCCTCCTTCCTCTCTCTCTCTCTCTCTCTCTCTCTCTCTCTCTCTCTCTCTCTTCTTCTGAGAAGCAATTGTACCAAAAAAATTCAATTTGATATGCACACTATTTATAGCCCTGATAGAGCATTTAAGCATTTTTCTCAGATTAATATTTAATCAAAAGGCAGTGTTTTGATTCTTTTAGGTATTCATACCCTAAACCAGTTAAATAGCTAACAAGTTAACATTTCAGATCATCATAATACAAAGTTTGACATAACAGTTTTATGTGTCAAAGTAATTTTCTTCTAATATATTTTTTCATGTAAGAAGTTAGGTCGTTTTATTTCTATTCTAACATAATAGAGTTTGCAATTCAAACATCATTTTATCCCACAGCAATAGGAGAAATAGATGTGGCATCTATCTTATTATAGGAATTCCTGGCTCTTGGGCTTAACAATAATCATGAGGAAGTAGTGTTTGCCTTGAGAGCTGGGGTAGAAGTTTGGGAAATGTGCAGCATTTGGTGAAAGGCAATGAAGCAGAAGGCACAGCCCATCTAAAGTTTAAAATAAACTACCTGCTAGTAACCTGACAGAAGGTAAAGGCTTGGGTTAAAAATGACTCTGTCCTTTGCTTTGTTTGAAGCCTGATGTATTCCAAAGATATAAGTAGGGAGAATAATCTTTAACAAGTTGAGAGGAGATAGCCTTTTTCATAGACAGCAGCATGCAGGCAGCTCTCACAGGCTGGTTCCTTCCTCTGCTTCCATCACCCTAGATGTAATCATTAGAAATTCAAACCCAGCACGAACTTCTTGCCTACTTTTATATCATCTCATAGTTAAATTTTAAAGGCAATCTGTATATCAGAAATCTGGAGAATAGAATATATCTAGTCTGGAAAATAGAATTCTACCATTTGCACTAGTGCCTTAGGTTTCTCTAAGTTCAGTATACAGCCAGGTGGTATTATATGAAAGTGTGATAGAGCTGGGTGGTTGCTCATACTTTCACCTTGAGTCATTGAAATTGGAAAACAAACAATTTTAATGATTTCTACCAATAAAATGCCAAGTTGTGGCCTTGTGTATATATGACAATGGTAAAGCATTGCCTAGTTTTAATTTCTTCACAGTCATCTATGGCGTTTTGTACACACATCCCCAAACCAGGTTCATCAACTCAATATAAAGATATCTTTTTTACAATACTTTTATTGATGTTTTGTGTATTTCAGATATCATTTTTCAGTTCAATTTAGACATAGTCCCTCTTCCATTCCCTTCCCCCACCCCACCCCAGATCATGCATTCTGCCATACATGTCCTGCATCTTTCTCTCAGTCTTTTTAAAGTTTTTCTCTGTGAAGTTTTATTGTTTGGCGCAGAATTTAACTACATCAGTCCGTTCTTTGACTAGTCCTTATGTTGTGGTTCCCTCCCTATTGTATTGCTCCAAAATATGCCTATATAAACCTCATATATGTACCAGAATTATGTCCTCCAGAAATAAACTATATGTTAACTCCCAATATGTGTTTAGGAGTTCACATTTCCCCTCTAATTTTATATTACTCTAAAATATGAATATATATCTTCTGCCCATATACATTAATTACCATGTCTGAAAGTGGTAAGTTAATTCTAGGGCTCATTAAGGAATTCACATTATAACATCACAGTTGCTTTCAGATATAAAGAAATATAACAACACTGCTCCGCTTGGCTTTCAATTGAGGGATTTGGTGTTAGCATCCAAAAATGAGGGAAACCATTCCCCATTTGTTTTGGGGGGACTGTGTTACTTCACTTAGCATAAGACTTTGAGTTCCATCCATTTACCTGCAGAGTTCATGATGTCATCTTTCTTTACTGCTGCATAGGTCTCCATTGTGTAGATGTACATTTTTGTTATCCCCTCATCAGTTGAGGGGCATTTGGGTTGGTTTCAACTCTTTGCTATTGTAAAAAAAAAAAAACTGCAATAAACATAGATGTGCATGTATCTTTGCAGTAGGATGAGTCTTTTGGGTATATACCCAGGAGTGGTATGGCTGGGTCAGGTGGTAGGCTCATTTTGAGTCTTTTAAGGGTTCTCTACACTGCTTTCCATAGTGGTTGTACGAGTTTACATTCCTACCAGCAGTAGATGAGTGTTCCCCTTTCCCGACAACCTCTCCAGCATTTGATGTCTTTTGTTTTCTTGATCTTACTTAGCCAGTCTTATTGGAGTGAGATGATATCTTAGAGTAGTTTTAATTTGCATTTCCTTACTTATTAACAATGTTGAACACTTTTAAAGATGTTTTGGGCAAAGTTTAACTAACCTTAGCAGCAGCTTTGGTGCAGAGATATTTGCCCAAACCTTGGCAGTGGATAAAGTCTTTGGGGAATGGACAATAAAGGCCAGCTCCTATTTGATGCCCAGATTTTCCTAACCTTTTCTTAATTTTAAACCCTAAAGCTCTATTGCTGAACTGTGGTCTAGCATTATTTCAAAAAGCTGTAGACTCATTTTTAAAAAGCTGTAAGGTGAACTTAAAGCACAGACTTGATGATACTTTCCAATTTAGAAACAGTGTGAAACACAGTGTAGAATTTTCTTAGGTCTTCATATTTTCCTCATCTTTTTACAATACACTTTCTACCTGTGGATGTCATAATCTCTATTATGTGCTAATTAATTTAACCTTTTCTGTGATATTTGGGGTATCACAGGGTATTAACAGCTTTTTCGTGTAATGATAGCAAATCAAGTAAAAGCTAGCATTTAATGAGATAGGCTCTGTTTTAAACTCTTTACATGTGCTAACTTACTTAATTCTCACCACAGTCGTATTAGGGAAATACTGTTTTTCTAGACTTGAGAATAGTGATACAGAGATTAGTAATGCATGAAAGTAAACTGTGGAGCCAGAATGCAATCCTGAATAGTGTGTCTCTGAGGCCCAGGTTTCTAGTACTGTGATTTAAACTGTCTTTGTTTCTATTTGCTTTAAATATCTTAATCACTAATTTAAAAGTAGAAATCAATGGAGGCCATCCTGGTCTGCATAGTGAGTTCCAGGCCAGCTGTGGCTACAAGGGAAACCCTGTCTCCAAGAAAAAACTTATATACAGAATAACATTTTAGAAGCTGAATGTATACATATATATATATATATATGTTACAAACATATAAAGACATACTTATGATGAATATAGAATGTTCATAAAAATATATAAACAAGCACAAACATGTTTACTTAGTCTGTCTCTTAAAGAAAGTGTTGTGCTTCAAAAGCTAACAGGGAACTATTTCAAAGCTGTGATGTCTCTTGGGAAGTTACTGCATGTGCTTTTGTTGAAGTTTGCTCTGTTTTTTCCATCTGATACTAAAGGGGTCTATCTGCTTAAACAGCATAAGGGGTGAACAAGGCAGTTTCTTTCTTTATATATCTGATAGACAACATTGAAATGATTTGTATTAAACTGTGGACCCTAAGACCATATCACCAGCTTTGAATAACAGAGAAAGTCCAAAGTTCTTTTTTTTTATAAAGGAATCTGAAATGAGATAATTGAGACTGAAGGCGCTCACACTGTGGGTTCTAAGTCGGTCTTCACCCAAGAAAGCTCTCATACCTCAGCCAATGTGGGGATTCCCTTGTAGACAGGTTTCCCTTGGCTTTGCTTTTGGAAAAAAAAAATGTATGGACAAACTGAAAACAACAAGATGACAAAACTCCTATTATTTAATTGCTGCCTATATATCTGCTACTTTGCCTGCCTTATATACATCTGCCCCAGGTACCTCATTTTACAGATGAGATAAAACTGAGACTTACAGAGGGAAAGTGACTTGATCAAGGCCATTCTGCTAATAATGCCTGATATAATAATGCCTAATATAGTTCTAGATCCTCCATCTCCCCATCAGATCTGCCTTTGAAACACTCCCAGAAGAGACCTCCAGTAGTGCTGCAGAACACTATTAAAGAAAATTGGCATATAAAAGACTTTCCATTCTTCAGCCACTACAGATATTTGCATTCACATCCCAGGTATTGTCAGCACCTCTTATTGATCATTTTAGAGATAAATATCAAAGGTCTGAATGCAGAGGACTGTTTAGAGAGTTAGCACATTTAAAAATTCTTCCTTATTTTCTGTCCAGAAGAGACACATTTGAAATATATGACTTAGCAATGCAAAAGATTGTTGGGATGGGTAATTGCCAGCTTGACATTTGTTATTATGGCTTTGTCATTTTTAGCCTGTAGTTTATGAAATCTGCTATTGTATATTGCCCAAAGGCTTTAAAAAATCAATGGTTGCATTTTAAAGCATATAGAATAAAATAAATTAAATGCCACAATTCACATTGTATAATTTTAAGACTTTAGGGAAGCTGAGCATATCAAGGTCAGCCTATTCCTGGGGTATTAGGAATACTAGAAGATATTGCTTCGAACTCATTGTATGTTCTATATATTTTATGGTGTCAATTTTACTACGTAAATGTACAAATGAGAATGTATTAAGTGAATGCATACAGAATGAAGAGTTTTGAAATTCAGTGCTGCTAAGATGGCCAACATTTAAGGGTCTTGAAATTATGGGAGGGCTGGAGACATCCACTCTTACATTTTATCATCTCATCAAAATGTAGAAAAGAGAATTAAGAACTAGGAGGAGCTGTGTTTGCACAAATCAGAAGATTTTTGTAGCTACCCTGAATGTTTATGAAAGCTCACCCATGAAATTAAGGGTTTTATTTTTTATTTCTGTGCCTCCATATAAGCCAGCATTCTTCATGAAAGTAAAAGAGAATTCATTGGCATATTCCCCTGGAGATGTCTCACTACTTAAGAATTTTCAAAACAATTTATGACGGTAACAATTAAAAATATTCTCTCATTTAAAAAAATGATAAGGCTAGAGTCTTAACTACCTTAAGCTAAACTACAAACTTCCTGGGGCTAGAAGCTGCATATAAACTTTGTTTTGATCCTACAAAAGGCCTAGTCCCTGGTTAAGCCTCACATGCACTAATGACACAGAGAGAAGGGAGCAGACTCTAGATTGTGAATCTCTGGCCAGAGCTAGTTGGTCTTACTTTGTTTCTCTCAAAGCTGGGAAGAATTTGGCATTTACTTGTTCATTCAGCAAATTTCTTTTGATCTACTACTGTGTGTCCAAGGAACACAAGGAAAAAAATAAACAAAGCTGGGTGCAATACCATATGCCTTTAGTCCTAGCACTCATGCTCCCAAGGCAGAGGCAGGAGGATCAAGGCCAATTTGGTCTATATCATGGGCTCCAGGCCAGCTAGGGCAACAGGGAGATCCTGTCTGAAAAAAAACCCAAAATAGAAACATCATTTTTAGATTGTCCCTGAATTTTCCCCCTAAACTTCATAAAGCCTTGGGATAGAATACTTGTTCAAAGAGATGTGCGCCTGCTGGGATCATGGGATCAGGTGATTTAGCCTGCCAGGAACGTTTTGCAATTAAAGCCCTTTTTCTTATTTTTTGGATGAAGACTCTGCATTCCAGGACTGCCCTTCCTAGATCGACTATTGTTCCTGGCTTTTAATAAACAGGCATCTGCATGGTCTCTTCCTCAACTTAGACTCCTTGACTCCTTTCATTTGTCAAATTATGGGCTGTTATCTCAACATACAATATTTTGTAAATAAAACTAATAATATGAAAGACTAAAAGAGAATTGTGAAGCCTTCAGAGTGGGGAGGATCTTTGTTCTCATAGGCATGTGGATCTCGTAGTGCCTTGGTTTACCTTAGATGTTCCTTTAGGTCTCCCTTTTTCTCCTTACCAGACCTGCTTCTTTCTTTGTTTGGTCAGTTCCTTTGTTTACACTGCTATAAAAGGTGGCTTTGACTAAGATTAACAGGAGCTTATGATCCAATTATAAATGCCTACCACTTGAGCACATACAATTTCAGCCATCTCATATTTGACAAGGGGGCCAAGAAGACACAATGGAGAAAAGACAGCATCTTCAGCAAGTGGTATTGGCAAAACTGGATCACCACTTGTAGAAGAATGAAATTAAACCCCTACCTCTCGCCCTGTACAAAAGTCAACTCCAGATGGATCAAAGACCTCAACGTGAAACCCCAAACTCTGAAGGCAATAGAATAAAAAGTTGGCATCAGACTACAAGACATAGGCGTAGGAAAAGACTTCCTAAATCAGACAGCAGCTGCACAAGAATTAAGGTCGACAATTGACAAATGGGACCTCATTAAACTCAAAAGCTTCTGTACATCAAAAGAAACAATCAAGGAAGTGAAGAGAAATCCCACAGAGTGGGAGGAAACCTTCACCACAGAAACATCTGACAAAGCATTGATTTCCAGAATATATAAACTACTCAAAAAACAAAGAAAAAAGAAAACAAATGACCCATCAATAGATGGAGCAAAGAGCTGAACAGAGACTTTCACATGAGGAATTAGAGATGGCTGAGAAAACACCTTAAGAAGTGTTCAACATCACTAATCATTAAG
This sequence comes from Rhizomys pruinosus, assembly GCA_009823505.1. Taxonomy (NCBI): domain Eukaryota; kingdom Metazoa; phylum Chordata; class Mammalia; order Rodentia; family Spalacidae; genus Rhizomys; species Rhizomys pruinosus. The sequence continues at coordinate 471,008 of VZQC01015494.1, forward strand.
GAAATAGCAAATCAAAAACCACTTTAAGGTATCATCTACTCCAATAAACTGGCTAGGAATCAAGAAAACAAAGATACCAATGCTGTGAGAGGTGTGGGGAAAGGGAACACTCATCCACTGCTGGTGGGAATGTAAACTCGTGCAGCCACTATGGAAAGCAGTGTGGAGAACCCTTGGAAGACTTGGAATGAACTTGCCACCCGACCCAGCCATACCACTCCTAGCATGTACCCTCAAGACTCACCCCACTGCAGAGATACATGCACTGCCATGTTTATTTTAGCTCTCTTCACAATAGCAAGGAGCTGGAACCAACCTAAATGCCCCTCAACTGATGATGGATAGAGAAAATGTGGTATAAAAAAAAAAAAGCAGCAGTAAAGAAAGATGACATCATGAGCTTGCAGGAAAAGGCTGGATCTAGAGGAACATCATGCTGGTGAAGTAACACAGTCCCAGAAAAAAACGATGAATGGTATCCCTCATCTGTGGATGCTAGTGCCAATTACCTAGTTGAAGTATTTCCTGTGCAGGCCCCTTGAGCTTTTGTCCCAAAACAGTTGGGAGTGATGCATATTGGAAAACAACACAAACAAAAAGGACAAACAGAAAGGACTGCATCAAAGAAAACTTGACTGAAACAGTGAACTTCTGCTCAAAACAGTCAACTTCCCATCGGAATATTGAGAAAGACTGAGAAAGAGATGAAAAGCATGTTTGGCAGAATGCATGAGCTCTGGCTGCGGGTGGGGGATGGGGGGACACGGTCGTAGATTTTGAATTAGAAAAAAATATATATTATAAATATATATTATATGTAAATAAAAACTAAAAAAATAAAAAATAAAATGACTTACCATGGGACACTGTGGAAAAGATCACCAAATATCCATTGGGAAGCCTGTATCTAAGATGCTTAGGAACTTGAGGAGACATTTCTGTTTTCCTCCTGTCAGTGTAGGTAATGGATAATGAAAATCAAAAGTTTGTTTGCACATTTTAAATCCAGAGGAGAAAGCTGATACTCCCTATTGGGATATTCTCTGTGAATCCCTAACCTCCTGGCTTCTCTTCCACAGGGAGAAGTTCATGGAGAGGGAGCAAAAAAGAAGGATGATGGAGAGAGAGACAGAGACAGAGACAGAGACAGACAGACAGATGAGACTGAGATAAACAGAGACAGAGAGAGAAGGAGAGAGAGAGAGAGAGAGAAGAGAGAGAGAGAGAGAGAGGCTGTCATGGAAAGGGGCTTTCCTCTGCCCTCCTCATCTTTCCTGCTCGTGTCATCATTCACGTCCTCAAAGGTCATGGCTGGATACTGTTTTCTGAGTATTGGTAATAAATCTCTACGATTCAAATCTCGTACAGAAATGCGATGTGTAATTAATGCATACATAAAATCTAGACACTAGACAAAACTTAACTCAACTCACTTAAAGAAGGGAATGACTGGTTGCCGCAAGCCGTGGTTGGAATTCGAGCCGCAAAAGTACAAGGATGGTTCTATGGCATTTAGCGAAGTTAGGCCCTGAGCTTCCAATTGGCTCATAATAATATGGGCTTATTAGAAACTCATCTCTATCATTCCGGTCGGACTGGCGGTCCATACGGGTTATTGCTAACCTTGAGGAAATACCCTGAATTAGTCAGAAATCTGGATGTACGCTGGGGTGACAACTTTTAATACCTTCGATTCTAGGACAACCAAATCGAGACATTCGATATTGCGAATATCGAATTAGGCAGTCATTCATCAATCGCGCGGATGGAGCACATCCTATCAGCATAGCTGCGCCCTAGTTGCCGCTACAGCATACACCTATAGCTATAATATGCCACCTTCAGTGGGATCCCGATGGATACTCACTTGAATTAGTGGGATATAATCTCACGAAGAATTCATTTGTTTTTCCTAGAAACATTACCATTCAATATCTTCCTTACCGCCACTTTTACAAGTCGTCATGATGGACATAGTAAAACTGGGAATCTTGAAAATCTTCTCACTGACCATTCTAACAATTGTTTCTGTGATTGTAAAGCTATGTCTGGAAATTATTAGTAGGACCCTGATTGTAAGCACCAAACAAAATTGATTGATTTTATCTAAATACTACTTCATAAAGTATTCTGAGGAATTATAAGACAAAAAAAATCCCACATATCATAAATGCTTGCTATATGCCCTGTTTAATGTTCTTTACCTATATTGGGTTTTTTTTTAATCTATTTATTTTTATTTATTTATTTTTAATTTTTTTAAATTTTATTTATTTCTGTATGTGTATGAATGTATTTTCTGCATGCAGGTCTGTGCACCCGTGTTGTGCAATGCCGCGGAGGTCAGAAGAGGGTGTTGGATTCCCCTGGAACTGGAGTTCTCCTGGAATTGGAGTTTCAGACGGTTCTTGGCCGCCATGTGGGTGCTGGGGATCGAACCCGGGTCCTCAGTAAGAGCGGTCGGCACTCTTAACTGCTAGGCCATCTCTCCAGCCTAAAATTTTATTTTTTTTTTATGTGTATGAATGTACTGTCTGCATGTAGGTTTGTGCACCCTTTTCGTGCAAAACTGCGGAGGTCAGAAGAGGGCGTCGGATTCCCCTGGAACTGGAGTTAAAGATGGTTCTCAGCCACCATGTGGGTGCTGGGGAATCAAACCCGGGTCCTCTGCAAGAACAGTCAGTGCTCTTAACCACTAGGCCATCTCTCCAGCCCCCTATATTGGGTTTTAATACAGAAAAAGCCTTCAAGGATGGTATCTTGTAGCTTTCCTAGTTTTATAGATGAGGAAACAGCAATTGACATGGTGTCTGTCTGTCTGTCTGTTCATCTGTCCAATCATCTTTCTAATGTGAAGGCTCAAGTCTAGTAAGTGGCAGAGCTTGGATTTAAAACCAGTTCATGATTAGTCAGGAACCACTCTGAATTGTCCTCCCCTTTGAGAACCCACTCAATATTTGGATATAAAAATATACAGTAGATGTCTTGACTTTGAAAACTTAATAGTATTCATAGTTCGTGCAGTAGTTTTAAACTCCCAGTTCAGATAGTTGTTGAAGGAAGTTCTGAAGAAGTGCAGGAGTGAATTAAAGCAAAGGAGTACTAGTGACAAGCATGATTTCAGAATAGCCCCAGATGAGAGAATTGCCTTCAATACCAAAAGGCTTTTTCAAATGTGCATGACTCTATATTAAGACATTAGCATGTATCAAATGCAAAATACCTTAATTAGGGGGATGTAAGTTGAGCCCAAAGTACTCATTCAACTGACAATTTACAGAATTATTTAAGTTAGAATGTGCGGTTCTTTGAATATAGAACCTAGGAAGAATTCTTAAACAAGCGATGTAGTGAATTGTGTCATATGAAGCTTGCAAGGGCTTGAGGGACACTGGTGACAGAACTGGGGAGGGTTGATTCTATGGAGACTCTGGATCAAGAAATTTCCATTAAGTTAAGAAAGGGATATGCCCCCACGTAATTGGGTATTGTCCCCCTTCTACCCTTCCCTTCCTGGTATTACCTCCCAGACATTTTCAGAAGACTTGGTACCCAGTGGCTGACGGTGTGAACAGAGAAGGAAAAGTTGACTTCTGCCTGATGAATTTGGAAATTTTAGTTATGAGTAGCATAGTGTGAACAGGGCACTCAATAATTAACTAAAGTATGTGAAAGAGGATGATTCAGAGAAAAGAAAAATAAAATACTTACTTTGAAAATGTAATGTGGTATGTAAAACCCACCATAGTATAGATTTTTAGACTCATTCACCAAGATATAAATGTACAACATGGATCATTTATATGGTAGGTACATTAGTTTTATCTCCCACCTTTCATGATCATAATCTAAAAGTCTTCATCTGGTGTTGTTTTTTCAAATAGCCTTGTGTATTTAGATGTCAAGCACCTATCCTAAGCCTGGGTTATCACTTGACAAGCTGCACCATAGTGGACAGATGGACAGGAAGCACCCCACCAGCCTTGCAGATAACAAACATATCTAAGGAAAGAATGTGATTCTACCAGTTCTAGTAATGCAGAGCTTTGAAACACAAATATTTATTAAAAAAATCTCATCTTAAAAATTCATCTTGGTTTGCTCGATCTGCCATCTGGTTCCACACTTAGGAGAACAGTATTAGCATAATTAAATTAGCACTTTCCTATCTCACCTTCTACTGTTCTGGCATGGACTGTAACTAGTGTATCCTTTGCGTGGAAGGGAGGGGAGTAGTTTTTGACAAGGTGTAAAAGTAAACAAGTTAAATTCCTTGTAATTTAATAGGAAATAAAAGATTGGCCCTTGAATGATCCTTAGTGACTTTTTCAAAGTAAAAGTAGGAAAGTAAAGGGATGAAGCCAATTGTGTTACTGTAGCATTGTGTTGGGTTTTTTTTTTTTTTTACATTTTTTTCCAAAATGTAGATAAATTAAATGACTGCAAATATTCAAAAGCAATGAATAAGGTGGTGAAGATCAAAGTGATGTCTTCAAGTATTCATCAAGTTCCAGGCTTGGGCCATTCAACTTGTGGAGCACTTGTAATCTGTGTGTTGCTGCCAAATCATGTCTCTAAGACATGGTTCACTTAGATCCTCAGGGAAATCATGATTTGAAATATATGGACCATTTTTTTGTTTCTATAAAGACTAATTTTAAGTGTGTGTGTGTGTGTGTGTGTGTGTGTGTGTGTATGTGTGTGTGCAGAGGAGGGCAGATGCATAGGATCCTTTCAGAACTGGAGTTTCAGGAAGTTGTGAGCCACCCATCATGGGTGCTGGGGCCCTCTGCAAGAGCAATCCTTACTCTTTAAAAAAAAACAACTTTTTTTATTTTTATAATTTCATACATGAATATTGTGTCTGCATATTTCCATCTCTCCCAGGCCCCATCCAACTCCTCCTATCCATGGCCCTTAACTTCCTCTCAATTTCTTATCCTTTTCATTGATTATTATTGTTACACGTGCATACATGTATTAATAAATATACAACACACACACACATATATATATATGTATTTATATATGTACAAATCACAGAGTTCCTTCATTGGCACTCATAGGTATCTCTGTTTAGGGCTGCCCATGTGGGATTTGTTAATCTCTCGCTCCTTCATCATCCACTGATCACCTGTAACTCTTCATTTTGAGGTGGGACCCATGACATTCCCTCCATCCACCTTGACATGGCATCCAGTTTGGTCACTGTGTAGATCTTTTTAGCCTACCATACTGTGGAGATGCCATTGGTACAGCTTCTCTATCAGCTCTAGAATGTATTAACTAGGAAAAGGTGTATTGTCCCTCCAGCTCTTACATTCTTTCTATCCCTTCTTCCACAGTGTCCTCTGAGCCTCGGTTGTAGAGGTTGTATTGTAGATGTGTGATTTAGGGCTGGGAACCTCACAGTCACTTTTCTCTGCATTTGACCAGTTGAGGAACTTTGTTCATAGTCTCTATCTATTGCAAAAAAGAAGCTTCTTTGGTGAGTGGTGAGAGGTACACTTGCATCTAAGGATAACCTTGAAGCAGGAACAGAGAAGAAGTGAATGTCTACTCCACATAATGTAAACCAGAATTGACTTTGTGTCCCTCACAGTACCAGAATTCTGACAGACTCAACATTGTATGATATGAATAGTTTTCATATAAAGTAATTACTTTTGGAGGAAAAAAAGAAGTTCCCAAGGAGTAATGGCACTGGATAAAAACAACCCTTTTAAGAAATATCTAAAATCTCTTAACTTTACGAGGAAAAGTTTGATCAAATTGTCATCTTGACTCTACCAACACCGGTTACTTAGGCCCAGGATTTCTTCTTTGATTTCTCTCCAATTTCATGACTTGGCATTTTCTTTCAGTGACCATTGCCACATGTTGATCTGGCCGCAGACCTGCAGTGCAGAGCTCCAACCCTCGCTGTGTTGCTGCTGCCGGCCTTTCTACTAGAAGACCTGAGTGGTGTGTGGTCGGCACCAAGGTCACATGACTTCCCTGGACCATTTGACCTTGTGGATGGCTCCCTTCCCTTTTTCTCTTCTCTAAGCTCCTTCACTGGCTTCTGATGACTTTATTCTGGATCTGCTGCTCTTTCCTCCTTACATTGATCCTTAGCTGACTTTCTTAAATGGTGACCTCTCTCTTATGTCTTCCCTAGGTAGCATCTGTTCTTGCCTTACACAGGTTGGGAATTAATAGATTTAAAGTTGGGGAGGGGTACTTAGGTTTGAATTCTGACTTACTAGTCGGTATACTATGACTTAAAGAGAAGCTTTAATTTCCAAAGGCTACATTAGCTTACCTACAAATTGTAAACTATATTATTTATTTCATTCTGAACAACTGTGTGTGTTAAAATGCTTCACACAGTCCTAGTTCATAGGATAAACTTGAAAATTGTATCTATAAGCACAATGATTTTGCAGGGTTTGAAAGCCTGAAGGCAGGGACACAAGGCACTGGTTTTATCGTGTCTCCAGCACTGGAGTAAATGCTTTGACACACTAATGTTCACTAGTGAGTGTTGAATGAATGACTTATCCAACAAAACAAAACATCTTTTATGAACTAGCAATTTCAAAACATAATTAGCTGTCCTGGCTTACCTCTCAGTTTCCATCTTCTCCATTTCTCTGGTCACTTTAAGTTAAGCGTGTCCATGAACACACTATTTCTCCAGCTGCATGTCCTATTCCTGTTAATAGTGTCATCCATTAACTAGATGACATCCTGATCCCTTCTCCTTCACCTCTCATATCTAGCCCTGTCGTAATTATCTCTACAATTTACTCCCTTGCCTCCATTCCCATGACTCTGTCTGAATTCAGATTCATCCCTTTTCAAATACATTATCATATAATCTTATATATAGCCAGCCTCCTTTCTTTTAATTTTTATTAAAGCAGTATCTAGATTCTTCCAAGTCTGTAGTTCATAAAACTCAAAAATATCCAACTTATACAAAAGAAATAATAACCAAAACCCTTAGAAAATGAGAGAATGCTCTTAGTCAAGACTGGATTTGAATATTAGGCAGTGTCTAGAATTTAGGCTTTCTCATTGGCCTAAGCATCCTCCCTTTGATCCTCCCTTTGATAACAAAGCATCCCCATTAGGAAAAACCTGGCAGGAATCTGCAACTGGTTTCTACAAGACTGAATCTAGAGAGAAGAAAAGTTCATGTCTCCTTTTCATTTTATTAGTTGGAGAAATGGAAACAGTGCACAAAATTGAAGTCATCTACTCCCAGCTGTGGCAGCGCCTGTGCGAGTTCTCAGATCTGAATCACGAATTTCCCTCTTTCCTCTTGACCCTTTCTGCTTCTCTGAATTTACAAATGTGCAGGAGAGAAAAAGCGCTTCTCTCTAAAGATCCAGGGGTAAGAAGGAAAATAAGAATCCAGATAATAAAGTACAGCTACAAAAGGGAGCCCACTTAGTTTGGAAAAACCATTACTGTATCAGAATGATGTATCTGCAAGTGACTTGCATGAACATATTTTATGTGCCCGCCAGCATGTTTTTTGCGGTTCCCTGCAGCAGATATTGCTATTTTATTACTCGTTAGCCACTTAAAATCCAGCCCGATTTTAACAGTGCTAAAAGAGCAAGAAAATTTATTTTAAAGAAAAAGGCTACATTCTTCTAAACCAGAGTCATAATATTAATACTTAAAATGCATGGCAACATGCTGGGAAAATGGGATCGTTATTTAGATATATTATAAAATGTAGCCCACCACTTTGATGTGATTCACTACTATTTCACCAAACCAATTTAACAGTATCCTGTAGAGAGGGAATAGTGCAATTAAAATTAGTAACAGAGATTTTCACATGCATAGATCTAAATCAGGGTGGGTTGATAATGAATTAAGTAATTTTGCTTCCTTGTGAAGTTAAATCCATAACAGACACATCCAGGATAGAATTCATGTTTAAAGGACCTGTCTCCACGCAACTCTCACTCAGTTGACAATGTTCTCAGTAGTTCTCTTCCCTCTTTTTTTTTTTTTTTCTCTTTTGCTTTGATGGTAGAATTTAAGTAGACATAGTAAATGAGTGCAATTTCAGTGTTTGATCAGCTGGCTTTGTTTCAGTAAGGGGCATGTTCTTTTAAAAGCATAGCTTTACAACTAATTTTTAAGAATACGAAACCTCAAAACTACATGTGGCTCTTTAGATGTGACTAATTCTCTACAACTTTTTAGTGTCTGACTTGGTTAGTTGCTGTGGTCAGCTGGACAGAATCTCAAGTCACCTGGGAAGACGGACCTCACTTGAAGAACTCCCTCAATTAGTTTGGCCTGTGGACATGTCTGTGAGAGATTGCCATGACTGATGATTGATGTAGGAGGGCTCAGCCCACTGTGGGAGACACCATTCCCAGGCAGGCTGCATGAGAAAGCTAGCTGAGCATGAGCCAGCCAGCAAGCCGGTGAGCAGCCTTCCTCCGTGCTTTCTGCTTCAGCTTTTGTTTGTTTGTTTGTTTGTTTGTTTGAGACAGGCTCTCCCTGTAGCCCCAGCTGTCCTGGAACTCGCTCTCTAGATCAGGCTGGCCTTGAACTCACAGAGATCTGCCTGCCTCTGCCTGGTGTGCCACCATGCCTGGCTCTGCTTCAGCTTTTGCTCTTACTTTCCTCAGTGATGAATGGTGGCCTGCAGGGGTAAGCGGAAATAAACCCTTTCATCTCCCAAGATGCTTTTGATAATGGTGTTTATTACAACAGAAAGAAAACTAGAGCAGTATCAAAGCAGACATTAAAGTTATTCTCACCTTATTCTAGAATCATCGCTTGTGCCTGACATTGGTGTGGTACTTGTACTCATGGGCTGCTGCCCATGGAGACTTTCAGGGGTCGGGTTTTCTGTTCCCACGATGTACCTACAGAACCTGTAGCATGGTACTCGCTGCTGCTGACCTCATTATCGCTACATCTAAGATTCGTTTATACTCATCATTTCTCCAGTGGTAGTCACATTAATTTGTCCTGCAAAAGTTGAAAAAGAACTAAGAATATACTAATTCCATGATTTTCAAAAGGTGGTAAATATACCCAAGAAGGAAACACAGATGTAGGGAAGGTAAAAATAAATGTATTTACCAAAATAATTAGAAGCAATTAATTTTTCTTCATTAACCAGGCTGCTAGATTCATGCTATATCACTCACAGATCTTGTCTGAACTGATGACTTACTGCATGCCATAAGGAAGTATAAAACCAATCACTTATGTCCCCCTACCTGTTGTGGACAGTTGTATTTATTCCCAGTAATACCATTCAAGTTTTAAGGAGGTGGTGTGATTTATGGGACATATGACAGATTTGAACGTTTGAAACAAAATGGCTTTGACTTTACAATGAATCCTATACCCACCACTTCCAAACTTGGAGACAGTTGCTCCTACATAGTCACTTCTCCCCCTGTCATCCCATGAGCTCATTAGGTTCTTTCATCTGTAAAATGAATATAATAATAGTAATTATTTCACAGGATTATTGTGAATATCAGAGATAATGAATATAACATACTTGACATATACCAAGCACTATAAATTATTATAAACAGAAATTATGTTGATTATTTTCTTATGCCTTTAGCTAAGTGATAGTGCATGCAGATGTCTATGCTGTGAGCTCTGCTCCCAGAGGTCTTTGTTTCTTTGAATGTAGACATCTCGCTTTCCATGAATGTGATTGGTAGAAGTAGATGTCCTCATCTGGTTATTCGTGATCCAAGTAACTACTACAAGTTAACCACCATGTGCCAAGCATTTCCTATACATAAGTGAGCATAACAAAGCCATGCCCACTGCCAGAACTCACATCTCCTAGAGGAGAAATAGACAAAATACATGTACATCACAAGTGCTACAAAGGAAACTCAGACAGTGTGACAGAGTAACAGTGAATATTGTAGTCAGTGTTCTAGGTACTTTTCTCTTGCAAAGAAGACCGGGAAACAGAATGCCAGTCATTTCTAAAAAGCCACTGAAAACTACTATTTTTCAGTTGTTTGATGCCCATTGCATGTAAATGGCAAGGCAGCATGGTCAGATGGAAGATGGTAAGTAGGAATACTTCAACAGGAAGTCTTTTCAGTCCCAGCTCTGGCATTGATTACCTGGAAGTCATATGTAATTTTTACTTTATCTGAGCTTCAGTGACTTACCATCATTACCAAATATTTACAGAATACCTATTTGTGTGGCCTTTACTTGGAGTGGACAAATTTGCATAGCAAAACCTTTCTTAGAATTTACTTTTTTCCTGATGGAAAAAAAGAGTCAACAAATGCATATGTGAGACAAGTGACACATCCTATAAAAATATTTGCTACTATAAAGAATGGACAGCACTGAGGTATTTTTAAATGGTGCACCAGATATTTTAACATTGCTCTGAGAAGCAACATCTAAATAGGGACCTCAACCAGATAAAGAGCAAGATATAGCTTTCTGTCTTTTCATCTGTCCATCTGTCTATCTATCTATCTATCTATCTATCTATCTATCTATCTATCTATCTATCTCTATATCTATATTTCTTAGAAGAAAATCCCAGAGTGAGAAACCCTCAGAGGGCCCACAGGAGTGGGGTTCCTGGAACCTGGGAAAGCAAATGAGTGTGGTTGGGGAAGGGAAAAAAAAAAAAAAACAAAAAGGTAAATAAGAGGCTGGAGCCATGACCAGCAGAAGACAGAGTCTTCGGATCTCTAGGAGGAAAGGGAGAACACTGTAGAGTTTGGGATGGGAATAAACCAATCTGAAGAAGGAAAATCAGTCCTCTACTTGCTGATAGGAAGACCACTAGGAAGGGTCAACATGGATCAAGAGACTAGTTCAAAACACTTACCACAGAGGTTCAGCGGAGAGAGACATGACCTAAATGTAGGTGTGGTGGAAGTAAGACGTAATCAAATTCAGGGGAGATTCTGAAAGTGAATCCCAGTATAATCTCTTAATGGGCCAGATAAGAATTCATAAGGATTCATTCTGTTTTCAAATGTTTTAGTTACTCTGCTGGGTAAATTGTGGCAAAAACAATAGAAAAATAGGTAGGAAAGTCCCTGTTGAACATGGAGATTTGGAGTAAGGGTATTTGTGGTTAAGTTTGTGCAAGTTAATTTTGAGGAAGTGTCATTTCAAGTCACTGAGATGTGAATCCTTAATTAGGCAGAAGTCAGGGCTAGACTTTCTGTGAGCTATCAAGTATCTGGTATTTGTATCTAGAGGAGTCAGTAAAATCACCCAGGAATGCATGTAGACAGAGAAGGAAGAGTTTCAGAGCAGAACTCTCGAACCCTCCAGTATTTAAAGATTTGAAGGAGATAGGGACCTTGAGAAGACTCAACCACCGTCTCAGGAGGAAATCGGAGCATCAAGAAGGATCTGAAAAAAGGATGTTATTAAAAGTAGCTCAAATATAAGAAACGTGTGCTATAAGTGTGATTACTCCTGTTTGTTCTAAGGTGCCCTAATTTTATAATCAGGTATGAATAAGTGGTACTTTTTCTCATTACTCAGTGAAAATATCTCAAAAGTACAAGTAACAATAGAGGAGTAAACACATTGAATTAAAGTTCAATACTCAACTGTATTATACATTTTGAAATAAATGCTTTTGTAGTTAAAAATGTTAAGCTCTTTTAAAAATTTTAATGCAAGGGTATATATAATTTTCATGAACAAGAAAGACACAAAGGTTTGCTCTTGGAGAAAAAGCTTAATAATAAGCATGCAGAGAATCACAAATAATATAGTTAAATGAGGTCAAACTGGTGAAATAACTAGGCTATAATATTACTAAGTTATAAGCTTAATGCTTAGTAAAATCACCAGTGATTTCCAGACTTTACCATGAGTTAGAAACATCTGGAGAGTTTATTAAACACAGGTTTCTGGGCTTGTTCCTCAGAGTTACTGATTTAGTGGTTCTGGTTTTAACCTGAGAATTTGCCGCTCTAAAATGTCCCGAGGGTATTTGATGTTGGTGGTCCCAGGGCCACACTTTAGGAATCATTATATAAACTGTACCTCCTAGGATAGAGTTCTGTTTTGCGTTGTGTTTGTTAAGATATTATTTCATGTTGTTCATTTATAATAATAATAATGTGCCAGCAACCCTGGCACATTATTCTAAGTGCTTCATTTCATTTAATGCTGAAGAGAATCTTGTGAAATATGTCATCTATTATATGTGAAACCTTGAGTTCAAAAGTGTTGACTAAGTCAGACGTGGTGGCGCACGCCTTTAATCCTAGCACTTGGGAGGCAGAGGCACGTGGATCTTTGTGATTTCAAGGCCAGCCTGGTCTACAGAGTGAGTTCCAAGACATCTGGGGCTACAGGGAGACCTTGTCTTGAAAAGCCCCCCCCCAAAAAAAAGTGTTGACTAGCTTGCCTAGAGTCATCAGCTAATGAGTAATGAATCTACCAATACAACCTGTATGGTGTAGAGCCTTGCTCCTCAAAAGTTTTGTCCACTCATTGGCCATTTTGGACACTGAACACTTATTAGAAATGCAGAATCCCATGCCAGGCCTGGTGGCACACGCCTTTAATCCTAGCACTCACACTCAGGAGGCAGAGGCAGGTGGATCTCTGTGAGTTCAAGGCCAGCCTGGTCTACAGAGTGAGATCCAGGACAGCTGGGACTAAAGGGAGACCCTGTCTCAAAAAATACCCCCCAAATAACCCCCCAAAAAAGAAATGCAGAATCCCAGGCTCATCCCAGACCTGCCGATTCTGTGGTTGAAAAAGCTATTCAGGTGATTTGTGTGATCTTTTAACATTGAGGCTTGCGAGCCATAGGTATAGAGAGCTTTTTAGCATGATTCTGAGAAGATAGGCAATCAGAAGGGGAGGGGTATGGAAGGAAGATTTCAGAAAAAAAGTGATAGTTGGTGTCTTACATGATATAACATCAGAATACAAAGTATTCTACCTTAGGAAGGAAAGAGTAGATATGTTCAAAGTATCAATTTGAATCACAAGAAATTGACAATACTTAAACTCTTTTGATCTGTCAAAACAGCAGCCTAATTACTGGAGAGACCCACACTGAAATATCTATGACCTAAAGATAGATTGCAAATCAGTAATAGCAGCTGATACACTTACTGACAATGAATTAATAACATACCTGAAGTCCTGGAGCTCACCACTGCACAGGGAAGCGAGCTTGCTGAACGTCTGATGCCTCCTTCCTCACAGTCCTTGACTGCTGGCTCAGAGTCTTAGCACACTTGAAGGCTCATTGCTGAGTAGTTTTGTTATTGGGAGTACCATTACCCATAGGAGGCAGCCTAACTATGTTTCTTAGATATAATGATATTAGAAATAGAAATATTTATTCCATTACATTCATTAACAAACCCTTTTCATACTCAAATATCTCACTTAGGGTGATAAATTTCATATTCACCTACCTTATTAGAACTTGAGGAGTGGGGGGGGGGGCAATGCTTAAAACTCTGCCTGCACTAAACCATCTTGCTCTTGCTCAATGGATATTTAGCATCCAGGAATATATCTTAAAAAGTAACTGACCAAAGATTCTGAGTAATGATGAAAAAAAGTTCTTGATTATAGTTTGTCTTAAGATGGTCCACAGTCAGGCAATCCAGACAGCAAAGGGCCCCAGAGGAGGAGCAGTAGCTGGGTCTGATCATGGTTTTGCCACCAACTACAAGAATCTGGAGACACTAATGACATTTTTGGGGTCTCTATTTCCTTATCTGTTAAAACAGAAAAGGTAAAATCAACTTCACTGTCTGTGACGGCATGTGGTATGTGTGTCGCAATATAGGGCACTTAGAAGCATTTTGACAGCATTTAAGGAATTATGCAAGCTATTAGGAGTCAATATCATGTCATCAAGGAAGGAAAAATATAGAAAAACAAGAAACTTTGAGGAAATACAAAATACATTTTGAGGCTTTAAATTAAACTGCAAAAGATAAAATGACACCAGCATAACTAGCTCTGTTCTCGACATAGGGACCAGGCTGTGTGGCCACTTAATTTAAGGGAATCCTGTCAGCAGTTACTCTGCCCATCATGGTATGTGACCCTAGTTAGCAGTTATAATTAATGGGACCCTGTGACAAGTAAATGTAAAATGCCAAAAGTTACTGTAAAGCTGTTTCTACTTATATCCACCAAAATCTTTATAAACGAGCCGTGGACATTTGTCTGTAACTGGACCTGCATGTCCGATGCTAGGGAAGGAAGAACTCATTCCATGCTTTACTCTACTTTGGATAATTGCACCACGTGCATTTCTTTTCTGAGAGTTTTCTTGAGAACCATCTGTTTTTCAATCTTCTGTTTCTAGACTTTCATATAGAACTTACTTGTAACAGGGTATGGATGGTGGGCTTCCTGGCTTTCCTTCTGACCTTGGGAAATATATTGAACCTCTTCATAGTCTTTTGAAATAGATTCTTTTGAAACATATTTTAATTTTTTCTCTTTATATTGCTTATATATCAGCAGTGAAGTCATCAGCAGTGAAGTCATCCTACAAACACTTGTCACAATTTTCCTTGTTCCTTTGTTACTAAGATTTGGTTAAAAAAAAGTCATAATGAGCTAACATTATGACTCCAGCTTGCTCTTAAATGTGCACATCTACCAATGTGTTTTAACCATAGGTACTTTAATTCTACTTGTGTGAGCTTTGACAGTTAAAGGTTTGTGTAAGAGGCCACATTTAATTGTATTAGTCCATGATTTCAAAGTACAAGGTAGACATGTGATTCGTTTACTCTCTCGGTTTTTTTGTTGTTGTTGTTGTTGGTCTTTTCGAGACAGGGTCTCCCTGTAGCCCCAGCTGTCCTGGAACTCACTCTGTAGACCAGGCTGGCCTTGAACTCACAAAGATCTGCCTGCCTCTGCCTCCCAAGTGCTAGGATTAAAGGCGTGCACCACCACGACAAGCTACTCTCTCTTTTTTTTGCCAATGTGAAATTTATATGTCCTAGCTTTATATATCACAAAAGAATGGCCCCGAACACAGTTGCCTTAGATGGCAGTGCTGAAGCCATCCATTTGCCCTAATGCATTAGAGTCCATAAACGCTTGCTCACAATTTCAAACCTGACTTTCTCCTTATTTCCATCTTTTGGATTGCCATTGTTTGCTCAGTTATAAACTGGCTTGTTGACACCAAATATTTTAATAATTTGATTCCATGTCTTTGTGTCTATGCCTTTGAGAAGTGGTGTAGTAATTAAACTGTCTTTTAACTGAAATGCTTGCAAAGCGTCCAGTTCTGTGCCTGGCAGCTGGTGATGCATTATAGAGACATTGAGCTAATCGATTAAAACCGCAGAGGCATGGGAGTTGTCTGACAGCACTGTACTAGGATGAAATTAGTTGGAATTGCATGGCGAAATTAGGGGGAATGCAGCTGATTGCAGCCCTTCTGGGAGAATCCTGGGTGAGAGGGACACTGTGCGTTGATCCCTGCGTAATTAGGACAGCCATGTTTTAACAGTATTTCAAAGTATTAAAATGGACTGGATAAATCAGCAGGGTTGCTTCGAGTGAACTTGGCATCCATCCACTGTGACTGAAATAACATGAAATTTTTCGGCTGCTAGAGAATGTGAAATTGGACTAATTGTCTTTTAACTAGTCTGCTCAACTGCTAGCCGAGAGCAGTGCTGAGTAGGGGATCAGCTGATAGGCCTGCAGCTGGGGGCTGGGAAACTAAATGCATGAGGATTATTTCAGCCCATCTGAATGGCTAGCACCATCACATATGTGACAGCTCTGATCTATACAGTCCCTTCCTAATTTTTAAAAACAATTTTGAGATGGATTCTTTGATTTGTAGACTACAGAAGTCAAGCTCTGTTCTTCTGATTTATAATTACTGCATCTCTCTCAGAAAGGGTCAAGGGGATTTTAGAACCTTGTGACTGACTCATCAGCTGTCCACATATGTCTGCTTCATGGTTGGTTCTGACTTGGGGCATATTGTGCAGAGAAAGGATCACAGTGCATATTGCTGATTCCCTGTTCAGTCCTATAATCACTTAATGTTATAACTGGCCCAATATTCACACCTTAAATGTGATTTAAGAGATGTCCTGAGAGCAAGACATCATGGCAGTGATCACAAAATAAGGTCACTGGGGCCCAGGATTGCTATTCCACTCTTCTTCATTATGGTGAATTTCCATTCTGCCAGCAGGTAGTATTATTTGGTTTAGATTTCATTTTTTGATATCCACATGAATAAAAGTAGGATTTCTATGATGCAGCCGATACAAGTAGTCTCAGAATACTTGAGTTATCCTTCCTAGGTTAATGTGTCCCAGCTCACTCAAACTTACTGAAGTATTCTCTGGCACTACCAATTAATATTCATAGAAGTTAAAACACACACAAACATACAAATTGCACTTCAGGTATTCTCAAGGAAATATAGGAATCATTTGAGCACATGTTCTTGTCTTCAGAGAGACGTTTGTAATTATCACTTGCTATTCTTTTAAAGATGACTCTTTTCAGTAATTTATTGGAAAATTTTATCCTAGACTCTATCATTTGGTCCACTGGAGAATTTCTTGGTTCTCACTGTGCTAGGGCATCAGACTTGTATTCAAAGCACCAGAGAAAGGAGAAAGATAGAAGACCAATTAATTATTATTTCTCTGCAAACACATTGTGGGCATCATACATCAGATTTTCTTTTATTCAGAAGCCAGTGGGAAGGGTTTTCTATAGTTCTATAAAATAGTTGTGTTTCTCATGAGTAATTAGTGTGAATATATGTTGTGGCTTCTGCACACAGTGGGAAGATCAGTGGTGACATCTTTTCGTACAGCTCAGAAGACCTCTTGGCACATGCTCTTTGTTAATATCTCTCTTACCTTCCTAATGCCTCATCTATTCACAACTTTTCTTCATATATAACATATTATATATGAAGAAAATTATATATAATTTTTCATTCATGTATTATGCCATGCTGAATTGTTTATGTCTTTATAAATTTCTTTACACCATTTTAAGAATAAACTGTGGTATTAAAGATATTTTTCAAGCCAGGCGTGGTGGTGCACGCCTTTAATCCTAGCACTTGGGAGGCAGAGGCGGGCAGATCTTTGTGAGTTCAAGGCCAGCCTGGACTACAGAGTGTGTTCCAGGACAGCTGGGGCTACAGGAAGATCCTGTCTCGAAAAGACCAAAAAAAAAAAAAAAAAGAAAGATAAAGGTGTTTCTCTTCCATGTTGTCCTCATTCTCAAAGTGCCAAAGTGCGGTGAACAAATGTTAGGAGAAGTCAGGTACCATGTTAGGAGGAGAGCTACTTATGCCAACTCCCTAAATACCTCACACATCCTTCTATTGAGCTGTATTTTTTGTTGTATTTTTAATGACCTAAGAGCTATTGTTTCTTCATGTCCAGGATGCTCTAATCCTATGAAAATCAGAATTTCAAAAATGTACTTGTGGGAAACTAAATAGACATAAGTCTAGAAATTTGGTAAACATATTTGGATAGTGTGGATAGATTTAGATTAAATATAATGATACTGGAGGTGAAGAGTCTCCACTAATTGGATTTGGAGCAACTAATTACATATTGTTTATAATGTTCATTATTAAAGAGTGATCAAATTTCTGGTTCAAACTTTGTCATACTACTTAATTCTTTTCACAAAATTATTATGATAAAGAATGAGCTACAGGAAGAACAAATTTATGCTGAGTAGGGTGCAACGTTTATGTAGCTCATGTTCCTGTAACTGCTCTGAACATCTTCTCAGTATCTAGCTCTGGTGCTTACAGGCCCTGTCTTTACAGATGGGGATGGTGGCATACAGAGGAGAAGGAATCTGCCCACAGTCAGATCAGATTTGACTGCAAGACCAGTGCTATCATTACTATGCCACTGTGCACTTTAGAAACAAACAAGATGGAAAATATGTGACTTCTTAAGTGTCTTTCATGCACATTTCTTCTTCAAGATTAATTAAGGGGCTTCTGGAGTACTTGTGTTTCCAGTCATAGCATAGTCATATGGAAAATGGAAACCTACTTTAAAATATCCATTTAACACTGAGCAGCTTAAGGACCTGGTTATCAAAAGCTGAACTCAAGTGACATGAGGAATGAAAACAAATGAACAGTGGTGGAGGTTCTCGCGTGACTCCCATCTCTTCATACACAGATGAGAAAATCTTTCTATTTGATAATCAGATAAGAAATGATAGTAGCCGTCGTTTAGTTTAAGAATTAAATAATTTATTGTGCATTTAAGATGACTGGATAGTATAGGACATATCCTTCCTTTACTTAGTGAGTAAAATATTTCCTCATGCTGAGCTATCTTGACCATGCAAAATCAATACCCCACTCTGATCGGCTAGAAGGAAGCAGAAGCAGCAAAGGGAACGTAGCACAATGCCGTTAACTTTCGTTCATCTCGAATATGCGCTGTACTTACACGTTTGCAAAGAAGGACGATAATCATGCTGTGTGACTACCACGGGAAAAACGTTACAGATTAAATTACAAAAGTTGCTCCCTGTGATGGTATATGTGGTCATCTTGACAGAATTCACATCATCTGGGAGATGGGCCTCTGGGCATGTCTGTGGCAGTTTCTCTTGATTACCTTGACTGACAGGGGACGGCCGGCCACTTAGGATGGCACCATCCCCGAGGCAGGAGATCCTGGCAGAAGGGGGCTGAGCATGGGCGTGCGTTGCTCTTCCTGACTGTATGTATCATCTGACCAGCTGCTTCAAGCCCAGGCTGCCTTCGCTGCCCCACTATGGTGAACTCTTTGAACTGTAAGTTAAAATAATCTTTTTCTCCCTTAGGTTTTTCAGGATATTTTATCCCAGCAAGAGGAAAAGAAACTAAAGCACTACTTTTTTCTGCACTGTCGCCTGCCCCAACCTTGTGACAGCCTCCCTTTGCAGTTCCCCTCTCTTTCTGTCTTCAGACATTTGCGTTTACAGCACCTGCTGCGCCTCCTCACTTAGCTGCTCCCCATCTGCCCTGTTTTCCCCTTCCTGTATCAAAACCAACCGAAGTGTAGTTTATGTATGACTTGGAGTATAATTTCTGTCATCAAGTACACCATCTTTTGACCTCTCCTCAGCTTTCTCAATTAGTACGGAATCAGGCACAGTGTACTGTGATCTCTAGTGGTACTCTATATCCCAGCCCGTCCCATCATATCCCAGGCCATTCATAACTATGGCATAGCTCTCATGTACTGTTCGATGGGGGCATCTTCGCTAGGTTGTCTTGGTTTTCCAGGCCACCAATGTTCCCTCAGGGCAGGTTCCATAGCTCTTCCCTGTCATGTTTTTAGTGCATGACAGTGTCCCCAAACACCCACGCTGATCAGTTCTGATCAGATCAGATAGCAAACTAGATTGTTACTGCAGGATTCATTCCATTCCCATGACTATAATTCTTCCAGTTCTTCCATAGAGTCTATCTAGATCAAGATTTTTACTAATGTACCTATTCAGAAAAATGACATATAATTATATCACATATGTAATAAGAATTATTTTCCTTAATTAAGCCCCTTCTGGAAATGAATATAGGTTTTTGTAGAAAATACTTTTATTCATTTTACCTGCTATGTAGTTTAGAGAAATGATATTCATAGTTTATTTTTGTACTTCATAAGGCAGATGACCAAACATATAATAGTAATGTACTGTGTTGTGACCTCAGGTGGTTTATATTTAAATGTATCTTAGCTTCTAAATACTTGTGCTTATTGAATAGAGATTGTCATCTATTTCAGGGCCACCGAAAATTGTCATGAAGGAGTGACTCTGCATCTCATCTCTAGTGCTATTTCATATTATTATGATGGACAATGGCATAGATGTAAAGGCTCAAAAATAGCTTTGTTCTTAGTTTTTTTTATTAGGCGGTTTCTAAGTGCAGTATTTTCTTATAACCTTCTCTATGATAGTCAGAGGATTGACTTGCTCTGACAATGAGGTTTTTGAAATCACCACTTTTCCCACTGTGAAGAAGATAGAAAAAGAAACAAAGGAATATCCTTTTGATGCAGTGGAAAGATGCTATTTCTCCATAGTGAAATAGCAGCCCTGATTTCTTTAAAATCAACTGCTAAACGAGAGCTGGGCTACTTCCTGAGCAGGAATAGTGGTTATCCCGAGAGTCATCCAGAAGATACATGGTTAGCAAGGCTAGGGGAAAAATCTAATTTGTAGATAGGATATTTATCTTTAGATTACAAAAGCCTGGAAATGCAATTTGTAATTTTAAAGATAGCTGGTGTATGGATATAGGTTAAAAGAAATGAACTTTGCCATTTTGGAGTTATTTGTAGATGGAAAAGGCTGTGTGTAAATGCTTCTGGAATAACCCTATCTCTTGGAAATGCTGTCCTTGCTTTTCATTGCCTGGGCACCTCGCTGCAAGCTCATTTTGTTGTTCAACATGAAGTTTTACAATGTAGATTGCACTAAGAGTTTTTTGAAACTAATGGTCTAATCAAATACAGCAGATAATTATTAAATTAGTATGTATTTGTATGTTTGTTAAGAAATGTGTACTAAGCATGGATAACCAAAAATGTGCACTAAGAATTTTTTAATGGAGCCATTTAGAGCAGCTGCAAAGGGCTCTGGGATTCCCACGGCTTAGTCAACAGACTTTTCTGGGATTACAGGTCCCACAGTGAGAGGTGAGGCAGTCTGTCTTGGGAAGGTGAGAATTGAGCAAATGGGCACAAAGGAAGAAAGAGACTAAGAGACAAGTAGGTGGACAGACTGCCAGGGTGGCCCACTTGGGTGCTTGTACTAAAGCAGTGTTCCATCCTCACTTAGTAACCTCATCCCCCCCACCTGAATGCCTTTCCCTCTACTTGGAGCAAGTTCTAGACCATGCTGTGAGCCAGGAGGCATCAGTAGTCCTTTACTTTGCTTTCTTCTTGCACTTTGGAGATGTTTTGAGAATTTAAAACTAAAATGAATTTTACTTTTCTGGTGAGAAAATGGATACAGAGAAAATAAAGATTAGTACAAGGCTGAATAACTAATTAGTGGTACAACACAGAATATACGATTCCTGAAACTCGGCCTGTGTAGCCCACCAAATTTGTATAACTTGTTCTATCATTTTATATGTGTCAATGTATTTCATTGTGTTTTCAAGTAATTTTGTATATGTAATATTTTCTTCTCTCAAAGAAAATTGAAGTTTTGTGAATTGCCCAGCTACCTCACTTAATAACAACAGCTTACCTTTTGTTAATTATTATGTGCAAATGACTTTATGGACATTTCCAAATCCCTCTGAAATGCATGCTAACCTAGAAGGGGACACAGGTTTGTAGAGGTTGGATATTTGCATCTCTTGGCATAGGTGGGTTCTGGGTCTGCTTGGTCTAGACTACGGAGAATGAGCTCTCGATCAGTACCCTATGTTCCTTCTAGTCCACCTTGGCTCCTATACATTTGGCTATATCCCCTGTATTTCCTAAATATGTGTTAAAAAAAGCCAACCTATCCTCAACCATCTCTCTTTTCCCTCACTTTCACCTAAGAGTCAATAGAAACCCACCTGACTGAATGTGGTGATATACACTTGTATCCCAGGACTTGAGAAGCTGAGGCAGGAGGATTGTGAGTTTGGAGCCAGCATGAGTAACACAATAAAACTCTGTTAAGAGAGAAAAAGAGAGAGGCAGAGACAGAAACACATACACACACATAGGGAGAGAGGGGGGAGAGAGAGAGCAAGAGAGAGAAAGAGAGGCAAAAGAGAAAAGCCATCCATTTTCCTTCATCTAGATTAGAAACTTTGGAATGAGCAAGTGTTTTTTTTTTTCCCCAAGATTTATCAGATTGGACTATAGTTATATGGAAATTATTAAAATGGAAATACTACTTCAAGAAGCCATTCTATGCAACCCGAGGAGATCATCTCAAACATGCTATTTAGAAAAAGTGGACATAAATGTGTAATCATTTTTATATAAAAACAAAACTAACCTATAGTGTTGGAGCTGGAAGAATTTGAAGCACTGAGAATTGATATGTATGCATTCATTATATAAAATACATCAAACTGTGTGCTGATTGACATGTTCATTGCTTTGTATGTACATCATACTTAAAGTAAACACATGTACAAATAAAAAAAAATCTTTTGGGAAAATCCATAGTACATTTTTGGTTTTTTTCTTTCTTTTTTATTGAACTTTTGTGATTTTTATACAATATAATTTAATGGTATTTAGGTCCCTCCCCTACACTGCCCCTTATTGTTCCCTACCAAATTTAATGAACTGTATTATATTTAATAATATATATAATAAGGCCTAGAGAATCTAATCTGTGTTCTCAGCTGTCCTTTAGTGCTCAGTGTCAGTCCATCCATTGGAACCTGGTTAACCAAGAGTCCCATGCTTGAAAGAGACTGACTCTGCCCCATCCCAGCAGCCATCTGTTACCACAGTTTTCTTAGCCACTTCCTCATATCTGTGCCGAGTTTTTCTCGTTTGAAATTGCATGGAACTCATTCATGCTATCACTGTTGCCGTTAGTTCAGAAGAGTAACTGACAAGCTGTCTGGAAAACTCTCTTTCCTTGTAGTCAACTACCACCTCTGGGTCTTACCATCTTTCTACCCCCATTTCCACATGATCCCTGAGGTTTGAAAGGCAAAAAATTGATATAGGAATGAGCACTCTGCAGCCTCTTGTTCCCTGCACATTGACCAGTTTGGGGTTTCTGTGTTAATCACTATTTGCTGTGTAAGGAAACTTCTCTGGCAAGAATTGAGAAGTTCATTGATATATGGGTATAACAGTAAGTCATTAAGAATCAGTGTAATGTGATTACTATTTAGTAGAAAACTAGTATTAAGTTCTCCCCTATATCTTGTGTCCTGTCTAGTCTCAGTTTCCTAAGACTGATATCACTGTCAGGTACAGGCATCATCCTATGAAGCAGACCTTAAATCCAATTAAAGAGTGGTTCTTGGCTGGGCGTGGTGGGACACTCCTTTAATCCCAGCATTTGGGAGGCAGAAGCAGAGGGATCTCTGTGAGTTCAAGGGCAGCCTGATCTACATAGTGAGTTCCAGGACAGCTGGGGCTACCTGGAGACCCTGTCTCAAAAAAGACCACAGAAGAAAAATACAAAAGAATGGTACATTATTCCCATAGTACTTGTGCCGCTATTGCACCAGTGGGCGTATTGTGCCCGGCCAGCTGCTATTGTAGTTCATATGGTTCACAGCTGGATAAGGATCATTATTATTTTTAAGTGTCTAGAATGAACAAACTCAGAGAATTTTCAATCATTCAATGACACCTGGCATGGTGCTTGGTACATGCATGGTACTTAGTTGATGTCTCTCCTGTGAACAGATGAAATAAATAATTTTACAAAATTTTGTTTCCAACCCTAAAGCATAACTATATATTTCCTAGTCAGTTAAAGGGAAATACAATAATATTTACCACAGAAATATGCTAGGTAGCATGGTAACTTTACTTGGATTGTTGTACCATTCACACTCTGAGGCATGTGGTCATATCATTCATAATTTATTGGTAATGAAAGAGGACACTCAAGAAGATAAATTATTTGCTAAAACCACATCATTTGTCAATTTGTCAAACCATCATTGTTCTAGAGATCCTGCTATTGACCATGATGATACTATCATATATGTGTGTATACTTGTACATGCTATGGGTATATCACACACATATATACCATTTAGTACCTGGCCATTTCTGCCAAACCATAATGATGTGTTTGATGTTTTTTGTGAAATTCATCTTGATGACTTGATACCAGTTTCTGTCTCTGTGCATCAACACCTGACATAGAGTCTGGTCCTTCTCCTAACCTGGTGGTAGCTCCCATCAGGAGACCTCTGTCTTATGAATTGTACCAATTTCAGGCTTCATATTCATAATGGATCTTACCTTTTATACATTTGGCCATCTCAGGAAGGTGGTGTTGGAGGTCTTCAAGATGTTGCATGCTAGCCTTGTGGCCAATCCCATCAAAAGAGAACAAATTCAACATATTTGTGGATTTCATTATAAAAACCTTGAACATATCTGTCACAGTTTTTAAATTGTCTGAATGTGTGCTAACTGCCAAGACTATCCACTGCTAGCCTGAGGGTCCCTGTAATGCCCACAGTTAAGGTTATCGATACAAACCAAATACCTAGAAAATGCACCCTGGATATTGCTTTCCATTGCAGGAACATATTTCACTTGTTTATATCTGGGAAACAAAGTGCATAGGAGGAATCCAAAGCAGGTTTCCTACCCTTGGGAGAAAACAAAAGTACAAGTCCTCAGGAGTTGGGAAGTATGCTTTTCTTCTGTGTCAGTGTACACTTTATGAGATTAACAGGCAGATTTATTAAATTCAAATGTATGTATGAATACATGGACACATGTGCTTGATGCTAATACATAGTTATGTGGATGGATGAGCCAACCATGCCCAGTGCCTCTCAGAAGTTGTGTCCCTTCCCTTTCCATTGGATAATCAGCTGGTAGCTAGTCTAGGAAGTGACAGTAATAATAATTACCGTCTTGCTCTGTCATGATGCTAAAAAGAAAAAATAAAATCTTGAATTTGTAAAGATGGTTTGCTTTCCTCCAGAATATGGGGCTACAGGGAGACCCTGTCTCAAAAAGACCAAAAAAAAAAAAAAAGAATATGGTCAACCCCTGAGCCCAGGGGCTCTGTTTTTTAGGATTTTTAGATGTCCACTCTGCACCAAAGAGAAATCAGAAGCATCTGGATAATCTCTTTGTGATGAGGACTTTAAAGGGGACAGCAAATTAATAGATTTCAAAAGAGATGCAAAGAAGCGAAATAGATTCTTGACTGGAAGAGATTGTTCAGTGCTAGCCCCACTGTGTATGATTATGTCTAGCTTTCAGATAAGAAGTGAAATCTACAGTGGTGGCCAATTGCACTTCTTGATGGGTCTGGATTTCACAGTACGAATGCCTCCAATTTGCACGATGAATGGAAACCACCACTCTCATTCCAGGTTGAATATTGGGTCCAGTTCACACTGGAGAGCCACAGGGGAAAGTACAAAACTTAAATGTAATTTACTAGGTAGCCTGGCTTCCAGAGCTAGGGCTTAAAGGTCTATCAGTTTCTGTTTAGGTAACAGATGAGGATGCATGGTGATGGTACAGATAGGGGTGTGTGGCTGGCTTCCCATACTGTGCTTTTAAAGGCCTCATCTCTCAAGCTAGGCTTCTTGTAGGAATGGCAGGTCAGAGGTGATTCTGTTTTCTATGACAGGAATGTAGAGCAGCACCACATTAACCAAGCACTCTGTGCTCAGTCCATTTAAAGTCTTAGAAAGTTAGCAGATTTTATATAATCTTGGCCTAGAATTATTTTTCTCAAGCTTCATCCTCAAGGTGAAGATAAAAGAAATGAAATCTTAATGGAAAGTGGCTAGGATGAAATTTTTAGTTAGTTAAACATTAAATTAGCAAGAGATTCTGTTTATTGTGAAAGTCATGCAAGATCTACTGGTTTTATATTTTTGAAGTATTTCACTTTCTGTTCAGGTACAAGCTGTCAATCAAGGCTAATCAAACTGGCACAGTTAACATGATACATCATAAAATTTCACAATAATGTCAACCTGTAATTCTGTCAATCTGGTTAAGTGAACTGGGTAAAAACAATACTGTCATTTTGTAAAAACACTCAGAAGGTGTTCTAGAATAATGTTGCCATCATCTCCTGTAACTGTGCTCTGATTCCACCAGAGGAGGCAGCCCTGGCTTATTCCTGACGAATGGGGAGGAGGCCAGAGCCATTCCCTATTCTTTCCAGGTAAGGCCACATAAGCAGAGAACACTGCCCACATTTCTCCAGTTCAGGGTCTTTGATGAGTTACAGAGAATGCATTTAAAAAACAGCTAGTAATCGCCGGGTGTGGTGGTGCACGCCTTTAATCCTAGCACTTGGGAGACAGAGGCAGGCAGATCTTTGTGAGTTCAAGGCCAGCCTGATCTACAGAGTGAGTTCCAGGACAGCTGGGGCTATAGGGAGACCCTGTCTTGAAAAGACAAAAAAAAAAAAAAAAAAACCAGCTAGTAGCTGGGCGTGGTGGCGCACACCTTTAATCCTAGCACTCTTGAGGCAGAGGCAGGTGGATCTCTGTGAGTTCAAGGCCAGCCTGATCTACAGAGTGAGTTCCAGGACAGCTGGGGCTATAGGGAGACCCTGTCTCAAAAAGACAGACAAACAAACAAACAAACAAACAAACAAAAAACCAGCTAGTAGTTTGCACCACTTGCTTCCCTTTACACAGTATGCATGCACGTTGGCTATTCTTATTTATTCCATCAGCATACTTATTACACATATTGTTCTCTTTTATGAACTTACATTCTGGGGTATTCAAAAGCATCCATTTGAAGAAGCACTGCAGTTAACAATAAAACACAGGCAACCCATTACATAAAGCAATAAAGCATGGCTCCCTCTGCAAACTTTATGGTTTTTTTTTTTGCATTGCAGCCCCAGGATGTTGTAGTCTCTCATTGAATTAGGAAGGATAATAGACTCTCAATTCAGGAACCCTCCAGATTTGGGATCTGTTTGTCCTTGCTTAGGCATATAGACTCCTTTCCATTGGAGAGTCCTCTTATGGTCAGCATGGCTAGATTTTGATCTTTGATTATTCACATCTCTTACAAGAATGAAAACCAACCCCACTACACATTCCTATTATATACAATTTTTCTTAAGTTTTCAATAGGTCCTGAAATATGTCTCACAGAAAGGAAATTTTCTACATGACAAAAAACTTTCCAGCAATTTTATAATCTAATTTATTATTATCTTAAAGCTGGGAGACTTCCTTGCAGACACCTCACCTAGAAGGATAAACAGATAAAATGGAGCTTCTGTTGTTAATTGTGGAGTAGAAATCCACACTCAGCTTTCTCTGACCCTTCCCTTTGTGGACACATTTTACAAATGACTGAACTGCACAACCTCTGGTGTCCATTCCAATGATCCTTATGCATTCCTGTGGATTTGTTAAATAGGTTTTCTTTGCTCTGGTGCATGGCATTTCCTCTTTTGAAGGAACTACATTAGTGGACCACTAAAGGTGCAAGAACCCAAGAAATTTTTAGGTTATTGCAATCAATCAGAATATTTAGAACTGTAGACAACCAGTAAGCTGTGGTTGGACAAGTATATAGAATATTTGATGTTTAAATTTGATCATTGAATTGGATAGATAAGCACCTAGGAGATCAGTAAAGCATTTTTGTGAAAGCATTTCCAGAAAATATTAAATAAAGATGGGCGATCTGTCCAGAATGTTGGTTGTGCCATCTCATAGACTGCAGTCTCTTCTCTTCCCTCCCCTCCCCTCAGCACCCCCTTCATGTCTTCATCTTTCATCTCCTCTTCCCTCCACCCGTCATCTCCTCCTCTGTGCTCCCCTCCCCTGTCTGTCGCTCTTCTTCCTCACTACCCAGTTCACCCTTGCTTTCTCTACCATAATGTACTGAAACCCTGAGCCAAAAGCTATCTCTAGTCTACCCTTAAATTACTTTGCCCATGTATTTATTCGTGATGAAAAGTCAGAATAACACATAAAAAAGTTGTAGTAGAGTAGTGCAGTCCTTGTTGACTACTCAACCATGTAATCAAGGACTTTGAATCTGGTTCACAGGAAGGATTTGAAGAAGTGGACAAGAGAGGCTGTAGAACATGGGAAGAAGAACTTCCTGGGCAATTCTGGTGCAGCTCAGAAGACAGAAGTGTAGATAGTAAAGATAGCACATGAGGTCTGAGATAAGAACAAGTTGTGTATGTCAGGTATTTTATCACAGTGATGGAAAGTCTGACTAATACAGAGTATAACTGTCATGCCACTTGCTTCCACCGCAGTGCAGGTGACACATCAGATATTAATAATTTAGTATACAATGGGAACCTCATACTTGTAGTGTTTGGGACAAGAGGCATTTCTGATTTTAAGATTTTTAGAA
Source organism: Rhizomys pruinosus (assembly GCA_009823505.1). NCBI lineage: Eukaryota > Metazoa > Chordata > Mammalia > Rodentia > Spalacidae > Rhizomys > Rhizomys pruinosus. The sequence continues at coordinate 499,057 of VZQC01015494.1, forward strand.
TATTTAGAATAGGTTTAGAACTTATAGAATATTTAGGATTTATGGAATATTTTCAGAAACTGGAGCGCTTATGTGACAGTGCTTCGTGGCTACCTTCCTCGCCTGCTTGCTATGGTAGACTGATAGACAGAATCCTTTAAAATTTCATGCTGAAATCAATCTACTCTGCCCTAAGTTTCTTATGCCAGATATTTTATCACAGTGGTAGAAAGTGTGACTGTTTTTGCACTTTGGCCAAGAGCAAGACCAAAATAATACTAATTTTAACCAGCAATAGTTAAGAATACAGAATTAATCAGCCGGAATACCAGGGTGATATACATTTAGTGAATGTAAGTGACATGCTGTGTGAGTGCTAAATTAGGTCTGTAAGAAAATTAATAAATGAATAACCATAGAGCAAAGTAGGTAGAATATATCGTGAGAAAAGTGTGAGCTTTGTGAGATTAAGAAGAGAGTTCAAGGCCAGGGTGGTCTACAGAGTGAGTTCCAGGACAGCTGGGGCTACAGGGAGACCCTGTCTCAAAAAAGACAAAAAAAAAAAAAAAAAGAAGAGAAAGCCAATCGTTTCCTGCCTAGCAGGGGATGGCTTCATGGAAAATACGAGTGCCTTCTTGTTGTACTTAAGCTGTAGTCTGAAGTATTTACCATGAAGCATGGTCTTACTTTTGACTTGTGCCCTGTTCTTTGATCTATTGCAATTCCTTCTCACATGCCAGCTCATCTAAAACACAGCTTCCTCAAGACAGCTTTTCTGGTGCCCACACTTAGGTCTAATTTTTCTGTTACATAGGTTTTTCTTTTATTCTGTGCTGAGAATTGAACCTGTGGCCTTCATATTCTAGGCAAGTACTCTAAACCTGCACTACCTCCCTGCCCCCTCAGTCATCTACTCTCAATTGCTTGACTCTTTTCCTTCATGCCCCTTATAATTATACCTCCATTACACATTATTCCATATCTATCTCTTCCACTGTTTGCAAGCTCCTTGAAAGCAGTCCTCATACCTTATGATTAGCATTTATATTATCTGAGTAAGGGAATGGATATTCTGTACCTTAGAAAATGAACATGGGGATGGACAGATGGCCTAGTGGTTAAGAGCGCCGACTGCTCTTGCAGAGGACCCGGGTTCGATCCCCAGCACCCACATGGCAGCTGAGAACCGTCTGTAACTCTAATTCCAGGAGAACTCCAGTTCCAGGGGCATCCGAGGCCCTCTTCTGACCTCCGCGGCATTGCACAACACAGGTGCACAAACCTACACGCAGACAGCACATTCATACACCTACAAAATAAATAAATAAATAAATAAATAAATAAATAAATAAATAAATAAATATAAAATAACAAGATAAAAAAATTAAAAGAAAATGCACATGGATTATAACTGCTGATACTGGAGAGAGAGGAAAAGGACATTTGCAGATAGCAGTCATGAGTGTTTCCTTGGAATACTGAGGGACTGAAAAAGTAAAATAGTTTGCTGAAGTCACCTAGGAGGTGATAGGCTCGGATCATAGAATACCTTGCCCTAGCAAATAATGTTATTGTGACAGTTTTATAAATTTGACAGGATCAAGAATGTCCTAAGACAAGTTCTGAAATACCTGTGAGATACTGTATAAATTAGGTTAGCCTCTAGGAATGGCTGTGAGATTAAGTGAATTGAAGTGGAATGGCCCACCATAAATGTGTGTGGTATGATCCCAAGGGTTGGAGTTCTGGAAGGAATGAAAAGGAAAAAGCCAGCTGAGCACAGACATTTATCTACTTCCTGACTCTGGACAGCGTGACCAGCCTCCTCTAGCTCTACCCCCATCTTCTCTGCATGATATAAACCTTTCCTCCTTCGGATTTCTTCAAGGCCATGGGCAAATGGATTGGGGAATATTGGAAAATGAATATAATAAAAATACATTGTATGAAATTGTCAAAGAATTAATAAAAATATTATTTGTCTTTACGGCTGCATAGAACCCCATTGTGTAGACGTACCACATTTTTGTTATCCACTTGTCAGTTGAGGGGCATTTGGGTTGTGAAGAGAGCTGTAATAAACATAGATGTGCATGTATCTTTGCAATAAGATGAGTTTTGTGGGTATATACCCAGGAGTGCTATGGCTGGGTCAGGTGGTAGGCACATTTTGAGTCTTTTAGGGGTTCTCACAGTGGTCGTATGAGTTTACAGTCCCAGCAGCAGTAGATGAGAGTTCCCCTTTCCCCACAACCTCTCTAGCATTTGGTGTCTTTTGTTTTCTTTATCTTAGCCAGTCTTATTGAAGTGAGATGATATCTTAGAGTGGTTGTAATTTGCATTTCTTTTTTTTTATAATATTTTTTAATTTTATTTTATTTATTTTTGTATGTGTATGAGTGTACTGTCTGCATGTAGGTTTGTGCACCCGTGTCGTGCAATGCCGCGGAGGTCAGAAGGGGGTGTCGGATTCCCCTGGAACTGGAGTTCTCCTGGAATTGGAGTTTCAGACGGTTCTCAGCCGCCATGTGGGTGCTGGGGATCGAACCCGGGTCCTCTGTAAGAGCGGTCAGCGCTCTCAACCGCTAGGCCATCTCTCCAGCCCCTTAATTTGCATTTCTTATAGATTTTTTTATATTTCTTTTTTTTTATTTTTGTATGTGTATGAATGTACTGTCTGCATGTAGGTTTGTGTACCTGTGTCGTGCAATGCCACGGACGTCAGAAGAGGGTCTCGGATTCCCTTGGAACTGGAGTCAAAGACAGTTCTCAGCACCATGTGGGTGCTGGGGATCGAACCTGGGTCCTCTGCAAGAGCAGTCAGCGCTCTTAACCACTAGGCCATCTCTCCAGCCCCTTAATTTGCATTTCTCAGCCATCTTTACTTCCTCAATGTTGAAGTCTCTGTTCAGCTCTTTACAACATGAACTTTGCAGGTAAATGGATAGAACTTGAAGCCATTATGCTAAGTGTAGTAACACAGTTCCCCCCCCAAAAAAAATGGGAAATGGTTTCTCTCATTTGTGGATGCTAGCACCAAATCCCCCAATGGAAAGGCAAGCTGAGCAAAGTTATTGTTATGTTTCTTTCTATCTGAAAGCAACTGTGATGTTATAATGTGAATTTTTTTAATGGTATAATGTGAATTCTTTTAATGGGCCCTAGAATTAACCTACTTTCAAACATGGTAATTAATGTATATGGGTGAAAGGTATATATTCATATTTTAGATTAATATAAAATTAAAGGGAAAATGTGAATTCCTAAACATATTTCAGAGTTAACATACAGTTTACTCCTGGAAGACATAATTCTGGTATATATGATGTTTATATAGGTATATTTTGGAGCAATACAAATGGGAGAGAACAACAACAACATAAGGACTGGGTCAAAGAGCCTCCTCAGAGAAAAACTTTAAAAATTTTTAGAATAATATGTATGACTTTTATGGCAGAATGCATGAACTGGGGTGGGGTGGGGGGGAAGGGAAAGGGGGATATGTCTAAATTGAACTGAAAATGAATTATGAAATACACAAAACATCAATAAAAGTATTATATTAAAAATATTATTTTTAAAAGTAATGGAATACTTTCTTTGGTAGAGCACATTTCAATCACATTTCTAGAATCTAGGCTATGGAATGGCTCCTGGTAGTGTTCTTATCCAATTCTAAAGTAGAAGAGACCACAGAGTACAGTGGAAAGAAAAGAATAGTAAAGTTGAATGAGGAAAGGTGTGTGGACAATGTTAGGGTTTTATTAAAGTGGAGTGTAGATGACAAAGCATCTATAATTGCTAAAGAATCTAGAACGATTAAAGAGAAGCTGGTACTTCTGGGACAACAGGACATGATGTACATTGACATGTTCCATCTTCTGAAAGTGCAGATTCATTTTAGGTCACCTAAATTAGTAATGCAATTGAAAAGGTTCTGTGCCCACTTAGGAGCTGAAATATTTCCCCTGGGTCAGCACAGAGAAATTGATACAGCTGTGGTCCAATGGGGCCAGATGTCATCCTGAGCTGGTGGCAAAACCTGACATTGTTTTCCATGGGATATTCGATTTGTAGGTACAAAAGATATACAAAAGATGGGGTCATGGCATCTTGAACCAAGGTCTCCAAGAGCCATTGAGGTCAGGTAGTGTGTGGCAGGATTGAAGTCCCTGGAAGGAGGCCCGGAGAGGCCACTGTATGAAAGGTAAAGGCCACCTATGAAGGTAAAGCTTAAGTTTCAGTGGAGACCCCAAGATATTTGAGTTGCCAGAATCTTGGGACATCCAGTATTGAACATTGCAGGAATGGACTGGAGTCAGCCAGAGAAAGAGGCTCTGTATGCTCTAGATTACAGAGCAGGAGGATGGGGCTATCCAAACCCTTTGGAGTCCATATGATGTCATCATGAGTCCAGGTGCTGGACATGGAGCCTCAGATTTAGTGTTTAATCCACTGGATCTCAGTCTTGCTTTGGTACGATCATCCTTGCTATGACCCAGCTCTTCCTTTTTGGAATGTATTTATTCTGTGCCATTTTATATTGGAAGAATGTAACTTTATTTTTATTCTGTAACTCACAGTTAAGATATTGCCTTGAGTCTCAGATGAGACTTTGGATTTTTAAGCAGTGTTGGAACTGTTAAAGACTATTGGCCCTTTTGAAGTTAGACTGAATACATTTTGCATTATGAAATGCCCACAAGCCTATAGGGTCAGGGATGGAAGGTTGTGTCTTAAAAGTAATACATTCAGTGTCAAGTTGTCAAGAGAAGTAGTTGTGATGGTTAATACTGTCAAATTGGCAGGGTCTAGAATCACATAGGATACAAGCCTCTGGCATGCCCATGGGACTGTCTATATTAATCTAACCCCTGGGAGTGCCTTTAAGAGATTGTGTAGCTCAGGTTAATTGAGGTACAAAGACCCACCCTAGATGTGGGTGTCACCTCTCTATGTGCTGTGTTCCTGGACTGAATAAAAAAGAGAAAAGCAGCTGAGCAGAGGCATTCACCACCTCTGCTTCCTGATCATGGACACGACGAGACTGGCCTTCCCAAGCTGCTGCCGTCTTGACTTCTGGACCATGGTGCTCATCATCCTCACACTGTGAGTTGAAATGAAGCCTGCCTCCTTTACCTTTCCTCCATGTCAAGTATTTTATCACAGTAACAACAAAGACACCTATGATGTTTAGAAGTTTGAATAGAGGGCTGGAGAGATGGCCTAGCGGTTAAGAGCGCAGACCGCTCTTACAGAGGACCCGGTTCGATCCCCAGCACCCACATGGCGGCCGAGAACTGTCCGTTACTCCAATTCCAGGAGAACTCCAGTTCCAGGGGAATCTGACACCCTCTTCTGACCTCCACGGCATTGCATGACATGGGTGCACACACTTGCATGCAGACAGTACATTCATACACATACAGAAATAAATAAAAAATTAAAAAAAATAGAAGTTTGAATGGAGTTCAAACTCAGTGATTTTTAAAAAAATATTTTATTTATTACTTTTTTAAATCATATGGGTATGACTGTATTACCTGCATGTATGTAAGTGTACCCATGTGTACAATGCCTGCAGATGTGAGAAGAGGGCATTAGATCCTCTGGAACTGGAGTTACAGACAGTAGTTAGCCACCATGTAGGTACTGGAAATAGAACTCATGTCCTCTCCAGGAACAGCTACTACTCTTAACCACTGATCAGTCTCTCCAGATAAAATAATTGTATGGACAAGCTAATGTATTTATTTCAAACTAATATTTAGAGGCTAGTGTATTATGTTTTGGGATCTAAAATTTCCAGTTATATAAAAATATTACTTACATATGGAAAACAGACTTCAAAAGCCAGGTATCTGGTATGTGTAAAATACTATAAAACTATTCTAGTGACCATGTAGGCATGAATTATATTTGGCCATTTTCCTCTTTTGAGGAAAAGAGGAGGGTGGGGTGGGGGGAAGATCATGATTGGGAAAGCTAATTACATCAAGTAGCAAAATGTTAACTTAAATTTAAAATCCCCAAATAATATAATAAGCCCAATTTCTGATCAGCAAAAGTTGGACAAATATCTCAGAGTTCCCATAAAGTTAGTAGGCTTAGGGAAATTCCTAAAATTTATGTCTCTAATTCTTACCATTCAAAAATAAACATTAACTCTTAAATATGTTCCTCAGACAAATATTATTTTGAATGCATATGTATAGTGTAAGCCATTTTTAACTCCACCAATAATCATTCTCCCACCTCTAAATATGTTTGGAACTGTACTTGAATGCATGCTTGTCCTTTTCTGTTTTTCTCAACCCTGCCTTCTGGTGTTCCGGTGAAGTCTATCCCAGGTAGCAGAAAATTGAGCTGCTTTTGAGTGGAACATAATCATCTGAAAATAGGCTGAGTTCTATATAAAATAGTCATTATAGATGAATAGTAAAGTTAAATAAAAAAGGAAAGAAAAATAAACATTATTAGAGCACTTCATTATAAAATCTTTCCTGATACTGAAGTCTGTATGTGTGCATGGGACATAGCTAGACATCACTTTTAACTAGTCCAACCCTGACCTTATAACTTTTCCAGTCAAATTTGGAAGTTTCAAAAAAATCAGGTAGATAATGCTCTTAAAAATTAAGCACATACCAGAAAACTAGTTAAATATGAACTGGAGCTTCTTCTTATTGTCAGTATCAACTTTGTGGAGTAACTTTTCAGATCATTGGCTGAGGTAAATAATATAGACCTTCTCTATGCAAGTGTCCCCTCAAGGCTCACTCATTGGGGACTTTGTCCCCAGATAGTAGCTCTAGTTTGGGTGCTTCTTCAAAGTGTGGAAGCTGGGCCCTGGCTGGAGCAGGGAGATTATTAGGGCTGGGTCCTTAGGAGTGTGGTCTCCCTTTCTTCCTCACTGCTTCCCATGCACCATGTGATAACGAGCCTCTGCCTCCTGTTCCTTCTGCTACAAGGTATATTCTACCTTTCTGAGGGGACAGAATCAAGAGATGACCAACCATGCACTGAATCTTCTGAAGCTATGAGACAAAATAATTCCCTTCTTTAAGTCATTTCTGTCAGATACTTTGTCACAGCAACAACAACAAAAAATAATATAGGAATATATGTTGCTTTAACACAGATGAAACATCCATTGGAGATATATATATATCATCACTTAGGGAGCCCAAGACAGGAACTCAGGGCAGGAACCTGGAGGCAGGAACTGAAGCACAGGCCATAGAGGAATGCTGTTCACTGGCTTGTTTCCCTGGCTCATGCCCAGCCTGCTTTCTTATATGGTACACAACAACCTGCCCAGGGTGGCACCACTCATTGTGGGCTGGGCTCTCCCACATTGCCCGATAATCAAGACAATACTCCACAGATGTGGCCACAGGCCAATCCAATGGAGCCAATTCCCCAATTGAGGCTCCCTCAACCCAGGTGTGTCAAGTTGACACTAAAGCTATCCAGCACATACACACACATATAGATATATAGATATATAGATAGATAGATAGATGATAGATAGTTAGATAGATAGATAGATGTTTGAACCAATATATATATATATTGGTTCAAATATTTTTATATATTGGTTCAAACATTTATCTTGGGAAGAAAGAAGGCTTCACTTGTAGGTAACCTCTTGATGAAGGATAGTAATATTCAGTTATAAAAAGCTAACAGTCAGTATGCAGTGAGATAGGATGGACTCAGAAGGCCTGGCTGTTTCAGCAAGCTAAGATTTTAATATGGTATTTCTGTTCAAATAAAATACCTTCACTCACTTGGTCCTATACACTGAAGTACACGTGATACAAGACAGACACTGCCTGTTAAATCACTGAAATATGAACACCCATAGTTTCTTCCAAATGTTTCCCTGAAATGAAACAATGAAAAACCCACAGGCTGTGATTAAGAAATTAGGAAGCAGACTTGATTTCCATTACTACGCTAACAGAGTGATTTGAACCTCAGTTCTCCCATATAAAGTTTCTTCCTATTATTAAGTTATTTCCTAGAAGAGATAAGTTTTCCTTCATTAATGATCTTCCCATGCTTTCAGTGTCTCCTTCCCTAGAGATATATTTCACACACCTTCAGTATTTATTCATATACACACATACACTCCTGTAAACTTGTACACACCTTCTTTACTCAATGGTGAAACCTCTGAAATGGCTGAAATTCTTTCATGCATGTGGATCCTCCCATGATCCTACCCGTCATCACCTTTGCAGCATTTCTTCTCTGGTGCTAATTCAGTGTATTGATTTAAATCTATCAAACCCAGTGGAGTTCTGTATGTCTTAGATAATGTAGTCCTAACAGATGAGGGCACCTGGGGTACAGCTGCTAACCACCACTATATCACAATTATGTGTGGCTGTGGACGTGATTGCTGATATCATAGAGATCTGCATCCAGATTTGCAAAGCCTGCATAAAATTTAGTGTCCTATGACAACCACAGAATTCTGAGTAGGAATTTTCACCACTCAGTTCTCTGTGGTTCATGTGTAAGTAGAAATATCCACTTGAGGTTATGTAAATGAGGATGCTGTGGCTAAATATTTTATCAGACTGGCTAAGATTATGTTTATTTTTCTTCAGAGAAAACTGGGAGCCACCTGTGGTCTCAAATGCCATTTCCATTCAAGCTGGTGACTCAGGTACACTTAAACAAGCTCCGTTTCTCAAAGGGCCCACTTGCTGGGTCTGTGCATGGCTAGCAGGCACGTGTGGATGCTGGTTTTCAGAAATGTATTCTCTTCTGCCTATGATGCATAAGCCCCTATTTCTGATCATATTTCCTCTCTACATACTAACTCAGGACATATATAAAAGGCTCAGTTTCCTCACCTGTAAAAGGAAGACCTCTATCTCTTGGTAGTTGTATTAAATAGTTAATACACACAAAACATTTAAATGTATGCTCCATATAATATACTCTCAATAAATGTCATTTATCATGATTCCCCAGAAGCATTTCTAAATAGTGCTATTCAGAATGAGCACAAACTTAGAAACACCATTCTCAGTTCCCTGTATCTCTTTCCTGCATCTCCTTTTAATCTCATTTGTCATTATTTTTTTTTCTACTTAGAAATGCTATGTGTTTCATTGAAAATGTTGTTCAATGGTCAAATACTACCTATGATCATCAGTAATTTAAGTCTAGCACAGGCATATATAAGATAAAAAATAAGTGTATATTCAAAAAACAGGCATGCTGAAATGAATATTTGGGTTTCTATAATCCTGCTGTAGGGATCCCTGCTGCTTGCATATATCAAGAATCTTATATTCCATTAGGAGCTTTGGGAGCACTGACATTTCCAGCTCTTTCCACAGAACCTTTCTGAGCTCCCTCATTCACTGGTGAGGAGCATGATGCTGTCAGTGTTGCTGTGTGAGATGTTATTTGTCATCACAGCAAGTGTTATTTCAACTGTTCTGAGTTCAGGCTGCTTAAGATGAGGGCTCCCAACTGCCAGTGTTCCCTGTGGACATGCCAGAGGCTTAGTCACATCCTGTGCAGTCTGGAACAATTGGGAATTATTATCTGTGAGGCAGTCTCTGCAGTGGACGGTCAGCTGTGGTTTCCACTACACTACCCAATGTTCAATTTCTGCCCAATCGGTTCTCTTAGATTGTGCCTGGAGAAAGACCAAGCTTTAGGCAGAGCTGCAGAGAGTAGGCCTCTGAAGCAAGGGCCTCTGAAGACTGAGAAACTTTCTACCAGGTTCTTGAGAATCACTGAAGCCTTGCTCATCCCTGGACGTGGTATGAATAGCTTCATTTCTAGCTCTTGCTGCCTTTTCCCCATCTATCAAGGCCTGTCCTGTCATAAGCGTTTTTGTTTTCTCTCTGGCTTTTAGGTGTATATATAATACTATGATACACAGAAATAATACACTCCTTTTTTTAAAAAGTCAACTTCAGTGCACTGAAAGGAGGGCAGCTGGCATGGTAGTAACAGAAGAACCACTTGCTTAGCACAGATTTTGTTACAGAGGATTCTAGGACAGTGTGTACAGAGAATGTACCCTCATAGTCAGCTGATTAACCTTTGAAGTTATTTCCTGTATAACAAAGATCAACATATTATTTATAATTTAATCACACTTTAAACATGCCTGGTATTTTTTAAATGAAAAAATGAAGACAGAAATAATCCTTCCTTCTTTTCCTCTTTGCCAACCCTGACCACATCCTATTATGCTGACTGCTTCAAGGTATGGCTGAGTGGCCTGTATTCTTATGATGGGCACCACTGCCCAGTTCTATCAAATAATATGTCGTTTAATAAAATGATCACAATTCATATGCAAATGAGCCTCTTGATAGGTCTTTTTGCACTTTTTCCAATGAATCCTTATCATGAAGGCCTCAAATAGAGAATTCCACGACCTGTACTACCGTATATTTATATAGCAAAGCTCAGCCGGGGTGCAGTGCTGAAGGGATGCTCTGCCTGCCTAGTGTTCATTCATTCTTCACATGTCACTGTCTTACTTTCCCTTCCAGAGGTCATCCTTGTTTTAGCCCTGAAGTTGGGTAGAGTTGCTTCTTGTGATGTTGAGAGTGGGTTTAGGATTCAACTTTTCTAGGAAGAGCTCCGTTTATTACTCTCTGCGTCTTAGTGGCTAGCTTAGTGATAGACCTTTGAAGCCTTTGCTGAGAACAGTAGAAGAAAAGTAGATCCATCAGACTGTTTCTGTCCCTGAGCACACCCTTAACCTGAAATTCTAGTAAGACTTTTCTTTGGATCCTTCCATCCATTCTTCTGTTGATCCTCTGCCTTTGTTCTTGAGTTGAGTTGTATATCTTTTGCTCTTAAGTTTCTAATGAATCGAATTGGCTTTTTTTTTTATAATTTGAAGGGATTAATGCTAGAAAGGAAGAGAAAAAATAAAGAAAAGCAGTAAAAATATGGAATTCAGATTATTTCTTCCACTGGAATAAAACTAATACTTAGAAAATTGTTTAGAATAATCCTTGGCCTCACTTAATGAATTATTGCAACAGTTAAATCAACATGGTGGTTTGAGTAGGAAATGATTTCTTACAAGCACCAAGCACAGATGTTATAGATCATGCAAAAGATGTAATTGAATTACATATGTGGGTCATCCTTACAGTAATTCAGAACTGTGGTACAGAGGTCAACCTGTAAATTTGATGAATGACAACATTTGCCTGTATTTCAGGTGGCCATGCAAGACTATCCTCCAAATCTTAATTAAAATGGACTTTGGATATCATTCTTTGTGAATAAAAACTATTCATAGATTTCAGCCTATATTTGAATATAAATACTGGGATCTTTAACAATGTCTAGGATAGGGGCTACAGAGATGGTTCAGCACTGGCTAGAGGGCCGGATTTGGTTCCCAGCACCCACATGGTGGCTAGCCAGCATCCCTAACTCTGGTTCCATGAGATCTAATGCCATCTTCTTGGCCTCTGTGAGCACTGCACACACAGAGTACTTACATACATGTATGCAAAACACTTAGTCACATAAAAAAATTTTTTTTGGTCTTTTCGAGACAGGGTCTCCCTGTAGCCCCAGTTGTCCTGGAGCTCACTCTGTAGACTAGGCTGGCCTTGAACTCACAAAGATCCACCTGCCTCTGCCTCCCAAGTGCTAGGATTAAAGGCGTGCACCTCCACGCCTGGCCATAGTCACATAAAAAATTTTTAACAAAGAATGTCTAAACTAGTATTCTACAAGCGAAAATGTTTTTGGATTGAGTAGCTATTTATAAAAGCTTTGTTTTCATGTATATGTTTATGTGTGTCTATATATGTGAAAGAATTAAAAACGTGTATTAACTATAGATATTACAGCCTGAAGTTTGCAAGCTCCTTATGGTTCCAAGCTCTTTCAACAGCTGCCACATAATATGAGCCATGCTATTTTAATGAACTCACCTAATGTTGGCTTAACTCTTGAGATTTAGCAAAGCCCCTGTAATTCAAAAGTCATCATTAAATTATCACAGTTTGAATTCTGCAGCATGCTACTTGATGCACTCAAACTATATCCCATTTTAAAGTTGTCTAAACTTTATCATCAAGCTGAAAAACTTGTGAATCTAATGGGAGGGTATCTTAGGAGACCTATTCCATAGTCCTCTCAGGCCCCCAAAGTTGTGTATGGTTAAAAATGTCATCATTGGCCGGGCATGGTGGCACATGCCTTTAATCCTAGCACTTGGGAGGCAGAGGCAGGCCGATCTTTGTGAGTTCAAGGCCAGCCTGGTCTACAGAGTGAGTTCCAGGACAGCTGGAGCTACAGGGAGACCCTGTCTCGAAAAGGCCAAAAAAAAATAATAATAAAAATAATAATAAATAAATAATAAATAAATAAATAAATAAAAATAAAAATCTCATCATTGAATAGATTTAACTGCATATATTTTTTTAAAGCCAATATGTATTTGTAGCAGTATTAAAACACTCACAATGAACAGGTAGTCAGCCATTTTAAAGTATAAGAGTAATACTAGGGATAAAACCAATCATTAATATAACTAAAATACTGATATAAACTAATAATACTATATATGTATATATATGTATACACACATACCATGGTACTGATGATTCAGGGAAATTTTTAAGTCATTTGCTAGTAGGATATTGATTTTTAGTATTTTTACATTTATCCTTGTTTCCTCATAACATACAAATATTTATTACCTTTCTTGTAACTGCATGAATATAGTTTCATATGTGATGCCAGCATTGAGCTAAGGAGCTGTGGACCTGTTTCTGGCACCATGTGTGAGTTAGTCTGCCCTTTTGTCTTTCCAGAGTATTGAATTTATGAAATCAGGTGCCATGTCTGTTTGCTTCACTAACATCCTCAGGACCCAACTAGATTCTCATATGTTTTGAGTTAATAGATAAACTATGAATAGTGAATAAGATAATAGACAAAAGTAGGTTGTTAACTCGGATATAGGAGGAAGAAATATTTTGAAAACACCCTAGGTGTGAGTGGACAGGAGAAGGAAATTATTTCCTATTGGTAAGAACAGTCTTGTTAAATGGAAAAAAAAAAAAAAGAAATCAAACATGGTTTATGGATTCAATTAAAAAGCTTCCATTGAAAGGAAATCTATTTTAAATTTTCATTTTTATCATTTAAATATTTAAAGATGTTGCTTTTGTTCTTTGAACTTTGCTTAATCATATTGGCTATGTATGCATAGGAACATTTGAGACAATAGACATTTGTATTAATAGGCTATTGTAAAAAGGTGCTTTTTCAATCCAGAAAACATACTTTCTAACTTCTGGTTTTGCTTTTGAATTCCATTAAAGGTATAAATAAAAAAAAAAAAAAAAAAAAAGAACAGTCTTGTTAAGGAAGCAGGAAGAGTGTACGGAATACTGAAACACACATCTTAGAACGCTGTGTTGAAAGGAGAACACCAAGACCAAAAGCGGGAAGACACCTGTGGTCCTGCAGCAGGGAAACAAGGACACGCAGAAACTGATAGACGAGGGTCAAAAATTAACGAACCTCAGTGGTGCCCAGAAGAGGCCTGAAGTATAACATGGGACAAAAATTTTGGATTCTTTTGTTTTGAGTCTTTGTATCAGTGTGGGAAAAGAAACTGAAATAGAGAATTACTTTTAGGTTCTGAAAGAGAATCATTGAAAATGTATTGGAAAGGCATAAAATGAAACAAACTTCATGCTACGCAACCAAAATGCACCCCCTCCCCCACTTCCAAGCTAAGCCAGCTCTTAGAGCAGTAACCTCACTGACAGGCCGGTTTGGCAACTAGTGGTGCTGTTAGTGGAAATGCCAAAAACGTTAGTTGCTAGTCATGGAGACTCTGGCTAGTTTGAAATGTATGTGGTAGATGGAGGTACTTCAGCTTCCATATGTCTTTTCTATCTCGTACTTCCACTCAGTATTCTACAATCCCAGCGTGATACTTGCTTGGAAGGTTCTATAAGCATCTTCCCCTTTAGTACCACACTATCCATTCTTCTCTCTCAGGCTCTTTAAGTGCTTTCAGCACTTAATCACAACATTCTCAGGTTTAAAACTTGCTTCCTGTGGCAGTGCCATTATTGGAAAAGCTTATTGTGTTTGATGACTTTGAGTCTCCAGACTTATACTAACAATGCAAGGTGCACTTTGGAGCTTGATAGCTTCTTTTACTCAGTCTCCAAAATACTGTGGTGAGATGTACATGTTTCACTCTGGAAATTACTTGCAATTTTTAGTAATAATAGCATTTGCAGTAGCCCAACAGAGAAACAACTGAGCTAATTGTCAGGATAATTATGTGAAAGGACAGTCAATTATAGATTTGTAGTTTACAAAGGAAGGAATTTATTTAAAATTTAACCTACTTAAAAGAATCTATGTAATACTTTCAGAGTGTGACTATCAATTATCAGCAAGTATTTACTAGATGAAACTCCAATTCTCATTCACACTGTAAAAGATGAGAGTTTAGCCTACAAATATTACATTTATAAAGAAATATTACTACACGCATTTAAACAAAGTTACTCTAAGTTGAGCTTTCATTTCTAGGTTCCTTTGTAGATTTTCTAAGACTTTGAGGGGACAATGAGAGATGTCCATTTTTAATATTAGCAAAATAAGTTGATGGTCTATAGTTATAAATAATAGATATTCAAGTAGAATATCAAAATAGGTTTGCTGCCTCAAAGTAGCAATTGATAGCATTAGGGGGAAGCTTTGGAGAAAGGGAGATAAAATCTGTGGTGCATCCTGATATCAGAAACAGGGCTCATGGAAGCGACTGAAGAAAGGAAGAGGCCTTCTGCTCCAATCGCTTGTTTCCTTGTGTCTTTGTTAATTTGGGAGATACTGGTTAATGGAATAAAACAAAGGAACTCTCAATTTTTTATTCCAATTTTTATGAATGGTTCATTTTAAGGCCTTGGGGAAGCCTTTCCATAACTCTTCTACAGTGTACTTTTGGAGAATGTTCATAAAGGTTAACATGGAATGTGAAGTTGAATTATTTGCTGTGTTCATGCTTTATGAAGCAAATGAAATCTTCCATGAAAATCAGATTTAGTTATTTTAAGTATTCTTTTCTTAAGTTATTTCAAATAGGAAAATTAAATTATCTAGATTGAATCCTGTTTTACAAAATTACCTTAACTGTGTCACAGAAAGTGGTTCCTCAAACAGCTCTTATTTCCTAATATTGCTGTCTGTGGAACATAGCAAGAATAGAGAATAGCAGAAGCAGGTGCTGGTTATACATGGCATTTATCACATTCCTTCCTAACAATCTGGATTAACAACAAGGAAAAATATATTTCTTCAGGATTATGAATGAGGTGTTGACTCTATCATAAGATTTTTTGTATATGTTCTGAGAAATTATTGGTACAATGTTTGCTTTAGTTGAAAGTACTAATTACTGGGCTGGAGAGATAGCCTAGCGGTTAAGAGCACCGACGCTCTTGCAGAGGACCCGGGTTTTATCCCCAGCACCCACATGGCGGCTGAGAACCGTCTGTAACTCCAATTCCAGGAGAACTCCAGTTCCAGGGGAATCCGAGACCCTCTTCTGAACTCCGCGGCATTGCATGACACGGGTGCACAGACCTGCATGCAGACAATACATTCATACACATACAAAAATAAATAATAAAAAAAGAAAGTACTAATTACTAAATAGTGTAATAAATTTAACTAGGTTCATTTCATGCGCATCATCAGACTGTGAGAAAACACTTTATTGTAAAGGATTTTATATTTGTATGCTGATTTTCTCTAATACCTTCTCATAATTGGAAATATCCCATCTAACAAATCTCTTCTAACTAGTATTCCTAATTTGATAATATGATGATATAAAGTTTACATACATACCCTGCCAAGTAACTTGCAGTCATCCTGGTCTCACGGGAATCATCAGGCTGGGAAACTACCCGCTCTGTCCTTGTCTTTCTCACATACGGCATGATCTGTTCCGTGCCCAGTACTGTTGTGGGAGTGTCTTTGGGCCAAAGTAGACAAAAGATGGTAATAACTAAGCAAATAATTGCATTGCCCCAGAGACAGAGAAGGACTTACTTAGGAATCAGGTAAGAAGTTGGGGGGTGGGTGAGGATCAGGGAAAGTCTAAAAAGTACAGGGAAGGAATTGTCATGTTTTTCTATTCATATAAATATCTGGAATATTCATTTTCTGAATGACTATAATACTTTTTTTCACTACATTATTATTTTAAAGTTGACTTGCCTAAGTAGCTATACTTGTGTGAGAAGAAAGTAATTAAAATAAATTATCTGCTAAATTTGCCTAAATCCTGTAAAACAGTTCTGTTTTTAATGACATGCCACTGTAGAGATCAATGTAAAAACAGCTGACTGATCTAGATAGGATGTTTTTATCCTTTAGAGACTAAAAGAGGGGGAAAAGGTCATTTTCCGCCTGAAATCTATTTTATTTTTAGTCTGAATTTTAACAACTTGATGCTTATTTGCAAATCAAAAGTTATGCTTGATTTTTTAAAACAAGTCAAGCTGATACTTAATATATTTTGCCACAATCTTTAAGGTTAGTAATTAGAAATAGAGAGATTATCTGCATTTGAACCCAGACTTTACAGCCTTTAAAAATATGACCATTGGAGCTGGAGAGATGGCTCCACAGATAAATGCACTGGCTTCTCTTGCAGCGGACCTGGGTTCAGTTCCTAGCACCCAGATGGTGGCTGACAACTGTCCTTAACGCCAGTTCCAGGGGATCTGACACCCTTTTCTGGCCTCCATGGGCATTGCACAACATGGATGCACTTACATACATGCATATAGAACACTCATACACATAAAATTTAAAATAAAAAATAAATAAATTTGACTATCACAATTTTAATAGAATAGGTAAGTCACTTAATGATCTGCCAAAGGCTACAATATCTCAATGCATTCTAAATAGTCTTTCTACCAGTGAGTTTTGTTATTATGGCATAATGAAATAACTGTATTGTCTGTTTAGCAAAATGGCTGCCAAAGTAAACACAGTGATTTCAAGGAATCATTCTACCATTTCTTGTCTTCTTGGTATTCTCTAAATTTGTAAGTTTGAAAAACACGTAACAGTGTGTGTTTGACTGCTTGCTTTATTTATAATATACTGGTTTAGAAGTCAGGTAGAGGGTGGTTGTATGTTTGTGGTTTGTTAGACCAGCATTATACATTATTTTATATTTCATTTAAACACAATTATACAGGTTGACTGTCCTGACTTGAAATGCTTTAGGGCCATAACTTTCATATCCCAGATATTTTCTCACGTTGGAATACATGCATAAGCTTTTGTTGACCACACTAACCTAAGAATCTTCAATCTAAAATGCTCTAAAACCTAAATTCTATTGTATATCATGTCAGTTTCCAATTTGGGAGCATTTCTGATTTGGAACTTTTAAGAATGAAAATGCTCAACTTATAGTGTTTTTTTTTCTATATTCCTAAAGTAGATCAAAATAAAGCTAGAATATTTAAACTAATGCAAAAAAAATCCTGAACTGGTGACAAATATAAAATCAGCCACACCTGAAAATTGGCATTCTTAATATCTGACCCAAATTCACTTCAGGTTATTTGTATGCCTTTCTCAAGAATGCATAATATTTAATTAATAAGAAATGCTAAGACACTTTAGAACTTCCAGCTATAAATAACATTTTCCTCATAAACTGACCTAGTGATATTAAATTGGTACAAAGCTCAAAATCAGTATTTAACATTTAATGGAACGAACAAACTAATTCTGCAATTTAACTCAACATTTGCAGTAAGATGACTTGTACCCTAATGGCTTGTAATTAATTTTTCTGAAAATCATATTTATGATAGTCTGCAGATTCAGGGCTTTATCTAATACATAATGTTCATTTTGAGCTTTTAATTGCATTTAAATTAAAATTGGCTTAGCGGGAAGATGAATTGTGGGAATGCATCAAACCAGCCAGCATGTCCTGAAGATGTGAGCCTGAAAATGCAATTTGGTGGAGATGTGCAGAATCATTTGGAGTTCATTAATTTTTATTGCACAGGTAGTTTTACTAAAGTAGGTTATTTTCTTTGAAATTTATATTTATGTTTATGTCAATAGCTGAATATTGTATTAGCCCTTACATCTATTAGAGTTTATTAACCTGGCCTAATAGAGGTTGTTCATATTGAGAAGATAGATAACTCATGTTTGTCCCTCATTTCATGTTACTGAGAGAGATACTATACAGTACATTTTGGAAACACAGAGAGAAGGAAACAGCCATTCTGGAAGAAGTTAGACTAGGGTCTATTCAGGTTTCAAGGCCTATATCCTGGACTGGAGGCTTCCTGAGATGATGCCTTTCCTAATAAGCTGAGACCTTCCAGGGTGACTGATCTTTCTCTCTTCCTGTGACTGATGTTCTGACCTGGTCACTGCAGTGAAAGCTTATTGATGTGCAGCTCTGCTTGGTGGCTTAATGTGCCTGGGCTTTCTCCGGCCAGCTTGTGAATGATTCTCTAACTTGCAGATGCTCCTGAGGTTATCCAATTTAATTATAATGTCACTTTATAATTATAAGGGAAAAGAGGTTTTTGCATTGTCTAATGAATACAAATTGTCCACAATTTGAAAATACAAAGAAATAAAAATTAACATTTGTCCTCTTTGCCAGAAATTTTACATCCGTGCAACTGAGAGTGATTAGTAAAATAATCCCATTACCTAAATTCATTAAGCACGTGTACTTTTGATTTGGAAAATTGTATATCATTCTTATTAATAAAATAATATTGTTTTGCCATCCTGGACTCCATTTTCCCCCTTTGCAGACAGTGTAATTAAGGATATGAAAGTCTCCAGGATGAGCAGATACCTGCTATAGAAGCAAAATATGTAATTGTGGTAATAATTGTCCCTAAAACTCTTTCTGCCAACAGTAACATGTAATGTATTTCACCTTCCTAGTTTGTGTGTGTGCGTGTGTGTGCTGAAAACATGGAAATAGTTCTTCTTTCTGACAATCTGCTACAAGTTCCTAGCTTGTGGTCAGAGATGATAGAAACCCCTACTCATTTAATACTCGCCAATCAGAACTTAACAGAGGTATTGCTTATTTTCTCATTTTATCACTGAAGCATGCTGTTGTAGTTTAGTCCCTAATTACTCTCAGACTGAGATGCTCCACATATCCCCATGGTGGTAATATTTTCCTGCCTGGGTGAGTCATTATGTTGTTTGGCAGACTGAAACACCAGCCTTGCGTTGTTGGAACACTACCCCTCATGTACTACCACAGCCTTCCCTCAGTGCAGTCTGCTCTGCCACTTTGGTCCTGCTGCGACATTTCAAGCTATCCTCTACGCAATCACACTTGCCTGCCTTCTCTCTCTGACTGATTGGACCACTGCCAGTTCCCTCTTCATGGCCAAGGACAGGAGAATGGGGGGTATCTGAATAGAACTGCTTAATGATCTAATGGACCAGTGCCTCTCTCCTGCTGAGAGCGAGGGCTTATTTGTTTGCTGGTTACAGGAAAGGTCAGGGAAATCCTTTTCAACAAAGGCTTTGACAGTGAGAATGTGCAATGCCATACATTACTGGTGTTTGAATAACTTAATACCTTGGGTGTGCCCTGCCCCCCAATAACAAAGCCAAACACTTTTCCATCTTTATTTCATTTTCATCATCCTCCAGATGGCAGAAAATGGAAGTGCTGAAGCTTGGGTTCACACAATGGTTTGTACCAAATGTCAGATATTAGGAAGCTTTACAGGTATGCGGTTCTGAAGAGTGTGATAAAGTTTGGAAATGGGAGCTATTAAACAATAATTTAAAATAACATACATGTATATGCACACCCGGACACACCTGCACACACACACCTTCAGGATATACAACTTCTCAGAGGTACTTTAAAATTTCTCACTTTTGATTTAGAGACATCTTTCCGGGGTGATCTTTTCATCTGTTTGCACTTGAAAATAACCACAAATAGCTATTTCCCACACCATATTGGAACACCATTAATCAAAGCATTTTTTTTAAGTTTGAATAAAGAAATGTGGTGACAGAGCACTGTAGTAATGTGCTTGAGTTGTAATTCACAAGCTCAGATTTGAAGAAAAAGTTCTCCTTTCTGTATACCTGGCATTTTCTTTTATATCCTTGGTAAACAGTGCTAAGAATTGTGAAGTGGTTCCTTAGATGGAGAAGGATCAATTATAAAAGGAAAACACACTGAAAGGAAAACAGCCCTCTAACTTAGAAGAGCCAGCTGTCTCTCTGGGGGAAATTTGCTGAGAAATTAACTGCTTACAAGAGATTGAGATGAGGGCCTGGAGTGGACAATTGCTAGGAATGCCTACCTCTATTGAGATGTTTATTTAAACAAAGAAATCATCAAACAATAGTTGGAACTAAGTTTTTTTTCTTGCTCTTTTTTTTTTTTTTCTGGAAAAGGAATTGAGGAGGCAGGAGAGGTTGGTCCCTCTATGTCACGGTTCACCTGCCCTGGAGGTGGAGGGGGAGCTTGGCAGGCTGCTCACTCAACTGTACTTGACTAAGCCGTCAGCCCCTCAGCTTTCACAAGCATTGAATATGTCAAAAATCTTTCAGTGAAAGTGTAAATTTTAACTGGGCTGTTTCGGGTTCATATTTAATGCTGTTTAAAAAGCTTCAAGCATGTTGATGACCAAGAGGCCCTCAGATGTGTGCGCTGTGCAGCTCAGCTGAGTTGTAGGTGTACGACTCTTAAGCAATTAAGATCTGAGACATTCAGCACATGTAATTCCTGGGAATCTCAGAGGATTGGAGTATTTTGTAAAATAGCCTGAAATTAACCCTTTCTTCTCATAGCCTGTGCCAGCCCAGAGTAGCACTTTCTCACTGGGCAGAGTACTCACATTAAAGGGGCCACTCTCTGGCATATAACTTGGATTTCCTTTAGCAGCCTCCATGTTTATTGCCTATTTTTTTAAATGGACTGAGAAATGCTTTACAGGAACAAATTATGACTGTGATTAGCATGATGATAATTATTTTCGGTGGATCTGCCTTCTCCTGGCACATTAAAGGGCTAATACTGAGCTTTTTGTGGAGCTGGAGAAAATTGTTGCCTCTGCTCCATTGGGTGAAGTCCTTATCCTGCAGAGGGAGGAGGGCTCTCCAGCACCCAGGGCTCCAGTCTGAGTCCTACAGGTGGGTAATACATGGAGAATTGTTGCCTGTGTGTGGTGGGTGCGATCCCGGTTGGCTTTGCTTTTATGAATGCATGTTGGGCATCCATAATTTGAAAATTCAAACTTATAATTTGTAGTATGTCTGTGCTCAAACAGCTTTGGATTTCAGAGCATTTGGGATGTCAAGTTTTCTGGTTAGGGATGCTGTGAACTAGTAAAGTCTTTACAAATATTCTAAAATAAAAAGCCTCCCAAATCTGAAACATTTCTGGTCACAGTATTTTAGACAAGAGATAGTCAGCTTGTGTAAAAGTAGAGAAAGAAATGTAATCATCAAAATGTATTGAAATATGAGCTTCGGGTGCTTTGGAGGGACTGCTTTCTCTAGCTAACAGGTAGAGAAGTCAAGAAGTTTATATGTATATATGTTGCACTTCCTGTAGAATTTAGAGATGATAAGTGACGTTTAAAGGGCCCCGTGTCCTAATTCATGGCCTCTGGACATCTCCACCTGTGGCCTGTCTCTTCTTCAGTTAGGAACCCCACATTGGCACCTTCAAAAAGTATGGTTTAAAAGACCGTTTATCCTTGACACCAAATATGTCCACAAAACTCTCATTTTCAGAAAATGACTGGGGAATTTCCTCTGTGGAAAGAGGGAATCTGGGCCAAACATTGTTTTAAAAAATGAGTAAAGTGGAAGACAGACCCTCACATATTGAAGAACAGATTCTGTAGTCGTGGAAGCTGGCAGAAATGCTAAGTGCTTTTCACAGTCAACATTCAAACAGATTATCAGATGGCATATTTCACCCTGTTGTTACTTTAAATGAAGTGACCATGAAATCAACAAATCTGCTGTCAGGTGCCTGTCACTAAGATAGTTCTTCCTGTCACACAATGCCTCACATAGCAGGTAATGTGTTTTTAAGAATCAGTCCTGTGTCACCTCATCAAGTTCCTGTTAAAAAGATGAAATAAGACGGATGGTGTTGTGTACCATGGAGTTGACTGAAATTCAGAAGAAAATGTACGGTTCATGAAGAAATGCTTCAAACAGTACAACCTTGATAACTGGGAAAAAACAGCTCTCTCTCTCTCTCTCTCTCTCTCTCTCTCTCTCTCTCTCTCTCTCCCTCTCTCTCTCTCCCCTTGGGGATTTTTGCTTATGTTCTTAGGTTCACTAGGCACTTTAGCTCTTCATTTAATTCTAGGCTTCAGAATAGTTAGACCAGATATTTTAGCCTAAGGATTAAAAAATAGGTGATTTAGGCTTATGTCATCTAGCTTGGAATTCTCCAGATGGGAGAAAAGGAGACTTAAGCTCTGTAGGCTATGCTTTCTTAGAGAGAGGAAGATGTACACTTCCTTTTCTTAAAGGAAGATGCTAATTTATTGATCTTTAGGCATGACTCAAAATTTTTTTTATTCTCTTACTGAATTTGAAAGTACTCTCTGGAATTTTATTGTTGTCTTATCCCAAGATACTTTCCTTAGTTTGACACAATAATGAAAAAATAGAAGAAGCAGATTATACCCTGTGCATATTGAGAGGTATTTGATCAGTACATTAAGCACCCACGTCTAAGTTTGTCTGTTGCTTGGCTGTGATTTTCCTCAGCCATAGCCTTTTACATAAAATACATCTTTTGTAAAATCTTAACGGGCATGGTGACCCACACCTTTAATCCCAGTACTCAGGAGGCAGAGGCAGATGGATCTCTGTGAGTTCAAGGCCAGCCTGGTCTACAGAGCAAGCTCCAGGTCAGCTGGGACTAAAGGGAGATCCTGTCTCAAAAATACCAAAAAATAAGTTTGACCTGATATGTGGGTGGACATGGGTATTATTTTCTCTTTGTATGAAGTCAGCACTAACACCCACGCAGCCATGCAAACCATACCTTCTGATCAGAATCACAGATGCCAAAGTGCGATCCGATCCTTTGGGGCCACTGAGTATATATCCCTGGATTCATTTTATACACTTGAACCTGTTACCAATTCACAATGCCAGAATGGAAACAAAGTGCACAAGCTTATTTTTTAAATTTAACTGATTTGATGTTAGCATACAAGGAAGTGTTTTCATGAGTGACATTCACACACATATATCATATTCAGTTCTAATTTTCCCATCGTTAGTGCTCCTTTCATCCTGTTCTGTCTTGCCGATCTCCTTCCTCCTCACAAATGTTTTCCCCTTTATCTTTCATGACATACATATGATCCAACTCCCTTTAGACCTCTTCCTCTCCTTTCATAGTCCCCTTTCTAATTTTATTTTATATGTATATATATACATACATATATGAGACAATATGCAGTATTTATCTTTTTAAATCTGACTTATTTCCCTCAACATAATGATATCCGGTTCCACCTATTTCTCTGCCAGTATCAGAATATTACTTTTCTTTATGGCTGAATAAAATCCTATTCTGTATATATACCATGTTCTCTTTATCCATTCATCTGTTGATGAACCTCTAGGCTGGTAACATATCTAATAATGCAGCAATAAATGTGGGTGTGCAAAATGATGCAGCAATAAATGTGGGTGTGCAAGAATCCCTCTGATATGCTGACTTAGTACCCCTGAGTGTATACAGAGGAGGACTTGACAGTTCTACTTTTAAATTTTTGAGAAAGCTTCATATTGGTTTCTAGTTTGCATTATTATAAACAGTAAATAAGTTTCTTTTTGCCATATCCTCCCCTCCATTTATTGTCATTGGTTTTCTTGATGATAAACATTCTGATGGGTGAGATGGAATCTCAAGGCAATCTTAATTTGCATTTCCATAATGGTTAACAGTGCCAAATATATTTTCAATATTTATTGAGCACTTGTATTTCTTCCTTTGTGAATTATCTATTTAGTTTTCTGGCCCATTTATTACTGATTGGATAAATTGTGTTTGGTTGTTTAGTATTTTGGTATTTAATTTTTTGAGTATTTTATATAGTCTAGATATTAATTCCCTGTCTGATATATATTTGATGAAGATCCTGTTCCATTCCATAGGCCATCTCCTCCCTCTGCTGATGATTTGCTGTATAGAAGCCTTTTAATTTCATCAACTCCCGTTTGTCAGTTCTGGGGATTATTTCTTGTACTAGCAGAAAACTTTATTTTAAAAAAGTCCTTGATTATAGGTATCTTGAGGCATTTTACCTATGTTTTTTGCTAGCAGTTTCATAGATTAATTTCTTACATTAAGGCCTGTGATACATTTTAATTTTTTGTGTGTACAAGTTGAGAGATTTGGGTCTAGTTTCATTCTTTGAAAACATGAATATCTAGCTGGGCGTGGTGGTGCACGCCTTTAATCCTAGCACTCAGGAGGCAGAGGCAAGTGGATCTTTGTGAGTTCAAGGCCAGCCTGGTCTACAGAATGAGTTCCAGGACAGCTGGGACTACAGGGAGACCCTGTCTCGAAAAGACAAAAAAAAAAAAAAAAAGAATATCCAGGGTCTTTTTCACCATTCTTTATTGAAGAGGATTCTTTTTTCCAATATGTGCTTTTGGCAATTTTGTCAAAGACTAGCAGATTGTACCGTGTGCAATTTTCTAGGCCCTTTATTCTTCTGTTGTTCTGTGTATCTCTTTTTGTGTCAGTATCTTACTTGTTACTATGGCTCTATAGTACAGTTTGAAATCAAGTATTGTGATACCTTCGACATTGGCTTTTCTGCCTAGAATTACTTTGGTGATTCAGTCTTGCATCCATCCATCCATCCATCCATCCATCCATCCATCCATCCATCCATCCCATCCCATCCCATCCATCCAACACCTATTATTTAGAATATACCATACCAGAGTAAACATTTAAAAAAATTTTATTCATTTATTTATTATTTACGTGTATGAATGTACTGTCTGCATGTAGGTTTGTGCACCCATGTCGTGCAATGCCGCAGAGGTCAGAAGAGGGTCTCAGATTCCTCCTGGAAATAGAATTCTCCTGGAATTGGAGTTGCAGATGCAGCCGCCATGTGGGTGCTGGGGGATCGAACCCCGGTCCTCTGCAAGAGCAGTCAGCGCTCTTAACCGCTAGGCCATCTCTCCAGCCCCCAGAGTAAACATTTTTAAAGTACAAATCAATACCTGCTTTCACTCTGATGGTAGGGGAAAACAAATAAATGCTACCCGTGTATAAATATTAATGGTATAACTCAGCCTAAAAGAAAACAGGGACAAGGTAACATTTGAGATGGATTTTGAAGGAGAATGGGAGTTGATCAGATAGAGAATTAAAGGAGGGTTCCTGTGCCAAAGCATGAAGGCTTAATGGGCATGATGTGTGGTGAGAAAGGTTCAACTCAGCTGGGCTATATCCCAGCTGAAACTTATGCTCCAAACACTTCATTTTTCAGTGGGTCAGTGTTGTGGAATGTGGTCCTCTGAGCAAAATAGCCATTAATATCTTCATCAGAAGAACCTGAGACTATTATACATAGACTCTCAAGAACTGGACTTGTTAATGTTCCCTCATAGAAGGAGAGGGTAGGGAGGGTCAACAGACCTTCACTTAAGAGTCCAGTCATACCCTCCTGTACCTCTTTGACAGCTGTATGCAATTCTGCACCAGCTGCACATGATCTCTGGAGACCTAGGGTGTATACAGTGAGGAAGATTGACTGAAGAGGAAGACACCATTGATGTAGCTATGGGAGAGTCATCATTCATGCTGGGATGAGAATTTTCATTGATGACGGTGCTTTGGGGCAAACATGTTCCTATAAGTAACCCCTAGCCCAGGTTTCTGTAATTAACTCCATTATTCCTACTGGTTCAAGCTAGACTTGAGTGGAATAATTACTTTGGTTTGTTGTGCCCTGTCTGGGGGCAGAAGCTTTTTGTTTATACCTCCCCAGAACAAGTGTTTTGCAACCATCAGAAATGACTGCTACCGTCCAGCAATGCCAGTACATTGGGTATGTTGAAATACGATTGTCAAAACTGGCCACATTTTTGTCATAGATATCTTTCCAGGGAAATTTTGAGCTATAAACACAACTAAAGATTGTTCTTTTTATGACAGCAGTACAAAAACTATAGCTATGATCGTCATTATTGCCAGTTGCTGTTTAGTATTTCTCATTTGTTTGTCTGGATTGATCCTTTTTCTCAGTCAACTCTGGATTTCCATCAATGGATTTCTAGATGTTCTTCCCCAGGTTGCATCTATAATGAAGCTTGCAGTTTTCTTCACACTTCCTTACAGCTTGGCTGATAAAAATCGCAATTCTCTTGTATGTATGTGTGTGAAATATTCTGCCAGATAATCACACCTGTGGGCTCTTGTAACAACAGGAGTAATAGATTTTATTTTCTCTAAATTGCTATGTTTCAATTACTGTTTGAATTTCAAAATTGGAATGTTTGCGTTGGTGGATTTCACTGGTTAAAAATCTTGACCACAGAAATATTCCTTATAGTTTCAAATTACCTAGTCATGTCTTTAGTATTTTTTTTTATATTCCACACTTTATAGAATAGGTTGACAAGTATGTTTTTCTTGATTCCTCTAGACTTTGAAATAAAACTCTGTACTCAAATATATGTGGGATGGTTGGCATTTTTCACAGATATTGTGAGGATGGTTGAAATAAAATCAAGTATAAAGCAAAAACCATTAGCATTGCATATGTGTATGTGCATATGTGTGATATACATTCATACACAACTGTTGCAGTGTCCAGGGAAGGCATTCATAGTTTTATTAATTTGGGACATTTGAGGTTATGCTTTCCTAACGTTGGCCATTATATTTTTAGGATTAGGATGGTTGGCCCAATAATTAATTGCCACACCCATTTAGAATGTTTCAGCATGTCACAGTGCTTATTGAGAATTGTGGAACTGGCTTTTCCTGTCCTCAAATGAGCTCATGAAAATGCATGAATGCTCTTGTCATTCGAGGTGGCAGGGGGTGTTTTGGCAGTACAATAAGTTTTCCCCTATAAAGAATAGCCAGGATGTAGCAGTGAAGTGTCAGAATGCATGGAGATCAGATTAAATGTATTTGAATTAGTATCTCTATGGGTTTTATATCTCAAAGTCAAAATAGTCATTCTCATCAGATAAAAATATTCGTGACTAGAGAAACTCTGATCCAGAAACAATCTATCATTTGAATTCCCTGATTGTAATATGAATGGATATTCAAGCTCTAACACACTGAGAGTTAATGCTGTATCCCAGTGGTTTATTGAATCACAGTGCCATCTAAAGTGATCTGCTAAGAGAGAAACCAGTCAGAATAAGTATTTAGATATCAACTAGCAGGGCACCTAGCTGGAATGCAATTCCCAATGCTAGACTTTGTAAATGAAATATCAATCCCATTCCCCATACAAGTAGTGCTGGTCACTGAAGTACAAAGTCCTTGATGTAGACACTCTTACCTTTAAGATCCTGAAAATTTAAAGGATGAGATGGTGTTGTAAAGTAAGCCTCCGTGTATATGCCGTCAGGAACTGTGACATTAGTAAATGTTTAGTGTGAAAGGGTCAGTTTCATTGATTGATACTATTCTTGTGATTACTTTTAAGTTATCAGAATGTTTAAATTTAAATCAGCACACCAATGTCAAACTTTGGGGATTGTTCCTAAGGAATGGCCAGTTGCTGTCAACATCATACCAGGGAATCATGCCCATTTGGAATTTGAAAATAGGAATCTCTGTAGTTGTAATATATTTTTCTTTAAGTATCCCTTCAGGTTATGTTGCTATTTCTTTAGCATTGTTTTTCTCTTATATTTCAAACAGTCCCCATAATTTGTTGAGCTCTATTCAACATCTACAGAGGCACTGTTTCCACTATCTGTAGCCTGAGGGACAGCTTTTTTCCTCTTGTTGATTTATGATGTTTGATTTTTTTTCCTTTTTATTTCTTTTCTATTTCAAAATATAATGTATGGATTATTTGAACCTAGTAGAAGACTTGGAAATAAGAAGTTGGTTATAGATTATTAGTGATAATAGGTAAAATTTTAGGCAAATTCAAAGAATATATTCAAGCATGAAATATAAACTCAGTGATATAGTCTATATTTTCTATACATGCATGTTGTAAATTGTTTCTATCATGTGTTAACAATAAATTAATTTCATTTTTGCATAATGGATAATGATTTAAAACATTAACTTTTCTTTTTTTAATTTTTATTTATTTATTATTTTTTATGTGTATGAGTATGCTGACTGCATGTAGGTTGGTGCACCCGTGCTGTGCAGTGCCACAGAGGTCAGAAGAGGGTGTTGGATTCCCCTGGAACTGGATTTAAAGATGGTTCTTAGCCACCATGTGGGTGCTGAGAATCAAACCCGTGTCCTCTGCAAAAGCAGTCGGTGCTCTTAACCACTGAGCCATCTCTCCAGCCCCAAAACATTAACTTTTCTAGGAACTAGGCATGCTAGGTGTGTTACCTTGAGGAACTTATCTAAATTCTTTGATGTCAGTTGTCTCCTCTGTGAAAGGACAATGATAGTATAAATTTTGAAAGTTAGGATAAGAATTAGAGATGACAGCATGCTACTTATTTGGGAAGGAAATTTAAGCTTAGTTCCTTTAACTTGTCCTACAAGTAAAGAAAGTGTTATAATGTGATATTGTGTTATTCAGAAAAAATATATAGGCCATTTGTATACCTTAACCCGATACAAATTATAAATAAGACCAATTAACATTTTATATTCCCGATTGGTTCAATTGTATTACCATTTCCACCAAAACCTACACCTAAATTTAATTAATCTAAACAATTCACTAAGCCATTGAAATATCCTATACTTGGTGGATAAAGCTTGGGCAGAGTTGAGAACCTGCTAAATAAATTTTACCCAATAAACACTTTGCTCTTTAACGCTTTATGACTGGACTAAGACTTCTACTTATTTGGTAAGTAAAAATTTAAGCTTAATTCTTTTAAATTGTCCTACAAGTAAAAGAAAGTGTTACACTGTGATGTTGTGTATTTCAGAAAAATATAGAGCCCAACCCAATACTAACTATGAATAAAACAACTAGCATTTTATATTCCCAGTTAGTTCAAATGTCAGTATCTAGCTCCTTTTCTTTTTTCCCAGCACAAGATTCCTGCATATAAAACCAATTTGCAAGCAGTTGTGTCCCAGCCCACAGAGCCCAAGGCTCCCACCATCTAGCTGGAGGGGCTTGAATGTTCAATCAAGTTGATCAAATAAGTGTCCAGACTATATTGTCATAGTTTTACCGTTCACCCCAATCGCCGCTCCTACAATATACCACTCCCCCTCTTCCACAGATTGTTCCTTAGGCTTAGAGATGGGGCACAGGTGGACAAGAAGCACAACAGTCTACTTTGTCTGGAGATGTCGTCTTGGACTCTAATCAGTTCTGGCTGTTTCCTTTCATGGGCTGCCCGATTGCCCAGGGACAGGCTTCCAATCCTACTAATGAAGCACAAGCGGTTAGATATATATGTATTTAAACATTGCTAGTTATTATGGTAGGTTACTTTGGTATAGACACATATGTCTGGATGGTGTCTTAATCCCTGAATTACTTTTCTTTTTCCCCCTGAGAGAGATGACAAGGCCTTACTGTGGCATATATATCTCCTAATCGCTAGAAGGTATAAGCTTGTGGCAACATCCTCGAGTTATTTGTCCAAGGAGAGAGCTAATAATCAAATAAAGTTGGGATATACAGACATATGGCTGCCTCTGCTGCACAGTATCACCAAGCAGTTGGGGTGTAGCTGATGTTGGTGGCGGAGTTTTGCTTGACTCAAGGAGACTAACCTTTGCTTTATTAGTTCAGTGGCCTTTGGTAACACTCTCTGGTATTCCAGAGACCAACTGTATACTTGTAAGTGCGATCTCGATACAATCCTCCCATGGTTACATTAGGTCATTGACAGCAGGGCAGACCTTACCACCTCTTTTCTTGCAGATATCCCAGTTTACAGGCAATAAGCCTTAACCTTTTT